>SJYA01002090.1:282286-401968 GCA_006410615.1 Neotragus moschatus
AGATGGCTGGATGGCATCACCGACTCGATGGACATGTATTTGGGTGAACTCCTGGAGCTGGCGATGGACAGGGAGGCCTGGTGTGCTGCAGTTCATGGGGTCGCAAAGAGTCAGACACAACTGAGCGACTGAAATGAACTGAGCTGAAACATTATCTCATTCATTCTTAACAACAATCCTGTGAAACTGACACTGATATCCCAAATTATGAGGAAGTTAGTAGTCAGAGAAGTGAAGCCAGAACTTGAACTCAGGTCTGCATGAATGCAAAGGACCCCTTACCAGCATATCATGGTGAACAGCTTCATTATCGAATGCAACACCTAAGTGAGGTTAAAATGGCTCAATTTGGTAAGGAAAGCCAAGTTAATAGGCTCATAACCTTTGGCCAGTGGTGTTAATCCAAATCTGTTTTAACCCTCGGGGTGTGTTGCAGAAGAAACCACATGGATGCTACATTTGGAGTAGGTGCTGTTTCTCTCCACAGAATAGACCACTTGCTGACTCTGACTTGGGTCACAGAAAACCTGCAAGCCATGTGCACCAAAGAAAAGTCGGACTCCTTGGGAGAAATTATCTTTTCCAGATTGTACAAACTTTGGAGAGCTGAGCTTAGTCAGGTTAATGCAGTTTAACGCAAAGGCAACGTAGGAGGGGAAAGAAAGCAAAACTAATGGAGGTCTGTCTTTGATCTCTGCTAATCAAGGCATTTCATGAGGTACTTTATAATCATGTAGTGCTCAGGTCCTAATGAAAATGGTTTAAGTATGATTTTACTGGAGAGATCTAAGAACAGCCATCTAGGGAAGCAAGCCAGATATTAGGTAACTCAAGACCACTCAGGAAATCAAAACAAAGTTACAGCTCCATTAGCCAAGTGTAATGTTTTTGGAGGGAAGGCAAAGGGCCCCAGGTAGCCAGAAATTTTCCCTGCCTTCATTTCCTCTGGGGAGAATATCAAATATATTGCACATTCTGGGGCATCTTAATCCCTATTCTTAACCCTTATTCAGGCAGGGCTACAAGGCTTTTACCACCTTTGCACACTAACACTCAGCCATTTATCTTATAATAATTTGTCTTTCCACCCTTGGCAGAGTCTGACTTGCCAGATGGACACTTCATTGAGTGTACATGTTCTGGAAGGAAGGAAATGTCTCTTGGGATGGGTCTGATGGAAAACAAAGATGTCCAGTGAATTACTCTACATTTCAATAGCACTTCGTATTTGGAGAGGGCTTTATCATACTGTTTTATTAGCAATTGCCTACAACAACCCAGTGAGGGAGATGGCAATGTTTTCACCATGCAAACAAAACTGAGGCAACTTCAGGCTAATTTGTTCCAGCCCACACAAGGATTAGAAATTCCATACCCAAGGTTACTCTTTTCAGAGCTTCATTTGTCTCAGGTTCTCTGAGATAGCGGCTCTGATGACACCATTCCAAACTAAAGTTGAATAACATAATATCCAAATATCCATGCTATGTGTAAATCTTGTATGACGTGCAATAAATACATCATCACAGAAAGACTGGGCTGCCCAGGTGGTTCAGTGGTAAAGAATCTTCCTGCCAATGCAGGAAATGTAGGTTCTATCCCTGAGTCGAGATCTCCTGGAGAAGGAAATGGTAACTCACTCCAGTGTTCTTGCCTGGGAAATCCTATGGACAGAGAAGTCTGATGGGCTACAGTCTATGGGGTTGCAAAAGAGTAGGACACGACTTAGTGACTAAACAACAACAACATGTAAAGACCATAAGAGTGGTTTGCCACTTTCTCCTTTTAAAAAAATAAAATCTATTTATTTATTTATTTGGCTATGACACTCAGAGTCTCTGGTTGTGGTATAGCTGCTCACAGCATGTGAGATCTTAGTTCTCCAACCAGGAATCGAACCTGGCTCCCCTGCATTCCATGGTGAATTCTTAACCTCTGGATCGCAAGGGAAGTTCTGGTGCTTTCTTCTTTATTTACTCAATCTCATGTTTTTCTCATTCTTTCAGTTGATCTTCAGTTATTCTTCTCTTATGCTCTCTTTTCTGTTGCACTGGCAGCTGTAAGCACCCCCAAGGGTCTAGTTCGTTTTTTATGTCACTACTCTTTTCCAGCTTCCAATAACACCATAATACTAATAAATCCAAAATTACTGAATTGTTCTCTGGCTTCCAAATTCTTTCATCCATTTGTTGAATCAACACATATTCCTTGTATCAGCCCCATGCTAAGGACACAGGACGAAGTTAATTAAAACCCAGTGCTGCCATTCATATAAGTCACAAGCTATCAACATATGGCCACATAGAGAGACTCCAATATTCTGTGATTTAATATTGTACTGATCTTGGCATTTGTAGGACAGAGAAGCATCTTGTCCTGCCTGGGGGTGGGGAGTTATGGAAGGAATCCTACAGGAAATAAATTTGTTTCTAATTCTCAATCCCAATTTATCATACAATTGTTCATATATCCAGTGATTAATAATCGAGTGGTGGGATTTCCCTGGAGGTCTAGTGATTAAGACTTTGCCTTCCATTGCAGGAGGTGCAGGTTGATCCCTGGTCAAGGAACTAAGATTCCTCATGCTTTGTGGCCAAAAACATAAAAATAGAAGTAATAGTGTAACAAATTCAATAAAGACTATAAAAATTGGCCCACATCAAAAAAATAAAATAAAATAATTAGTGGTTACTGTGTTAAGTCCAGAGTGTGAATACAAATCATTACATAAGACACTTACCCGTGACCTCAAGGATTTTGCTGTATAGTCAAGAAGGATGGAACTTTTAACAAAACCAGGAGGTTTCCCTATCATACTAATATTTCTCTTTATTTATATAGTTAACCAGTTTTTATCACTCATTTTCAATGTTTGTTTTTACTTTGTATGGTTCCAGTAGAAAATCAAAATTTTCTGTTTTTTATTTTCAAATTAGATGATAACTGCTTTACACTGTTGTGTTGGTTTCTGCTCTACAGCAATGCAAATCCATCATAATTATATATATATTCCTCCCTCTTGAGCCTTCCTCCCACCTCCTATCCCAACCCTCTAGGTCATCAGAGTGACAGGCTGGGCTCCCTGTGAAAACTAATTTTTAGAAAAATAATTTCCTTAATGGAAAATTCTGTGTCTACCAGTAATTTACCATGTAGCTAGATGAAAGAAAACTTCGGAGACTCTTTGAATTTACCTGTTTCCCAAATGAGAATTATTAATAGTATTGTTAAAATGAGAGTGTTGTGATAATTAAATTATAAGGATGCTATATAAAAAGTATTTTTCAAATGTAGTCTATTTGCCATGTGAATAATGGTTAGATTATTTTTACCTTTAAGTATAATAAATTTATCTTAAGTCTTAATATTATTTGCAAACCCTTAAGTAAAAGTATTATTGTGAATAAAATACTATAGTGCATAAAAGTATTATTAGGTCTGTCTCAAATAACATAGATTATAAAATGTTTAATAATCTTAGATCTATTTTCATCATATGCTCCAAATAATATGTACAGTGTCAATAACTGTTGAAAGCCCTTGAGAATCAGAGTTTTAATTTTATGAGAAATTCTCTAAAATAATCATCAAGTAATATCTCCCATTGCTGCAATACGATAGTTGGGACTTAATGTGGTTTAGCATATTTCCGAGGGCTACAGAACTAATTAAACATAGATGTGGAATTAGAGCCCACATCTGCTGATTTCTCAGGCATCACACTTTGTCAAATTGGGTTAATTTCTCACTGCAGGCAAATTACTCAGGTTATGTTAGGCCAAGGCAAACAAGATCCCATCTGTGTGATATGTGATGCAGAGGGTTTTATTCCTCTGCTGTTCTGCTTTAATTAGCACCATGTTATACATGAGATGGAGTGGGGAAACATGTTGGCACCAAGAATATGGGACTCTTCTAGGGCAGCATGGAAACTTACATCCCGTTATGAGGTCCCAGAAGCTTGGCTCACTTATTCCTAGGACTTAATTCACTGCCATCTCCTAGTCCCACCCCTCACCCCACCCCAACACACACATACACCAAAGGCCTATTTGAAACAATCCTCTGAATGATCACTTGAAAGATGGAGAAGTAAAGTCGCTCAGTCGTGTCTGACTCTTTGGGACCCCATGGACCATAGCCTACCAGGCTCCTCTGTCCATGGGATTTTCCAGGCAAGACTGTTGGAGTGGGTTGCCATCTCCTTCTCCAGGGGATGTTCCCTGACCCAGGGATCAAACCCGGATCTCCTGCATTGCAGGCAGATGCTTTACTGTTTGAGCTGTAGGCATTTATCTACTGGCTCCCATTTTACATTGGTCAAGGGTTGCCACCCAGGGAGATGCTTCACTCACCCCTCCAGACGTGGAAGCAAATAGCGGAGCCACATCATAGTGTCAGGCAGAAAGTGAGAAATGTGAGGTGCAGCTGTAGGAGATGTGATCAGGCTACACCTAAAGCAAGCTATTGCTGAAGCCATGGCTGGAGTAGAGAGTACCAGGAAGAGGTGAAGACAAACATAAGTCAGACCTTCCTCTGTATCTATCATAGATTCTTGTATGAAAGCATTAACAAAGTACTCATTATGATCTCATTTTCTTTTTATAAATACTAATATAATCATATTATACAAATGCACCAATGATACAAATAGTAACATATTGCATACTGCTANACCAGGAAGAGGTGAAGACAAACATAAGTCAGACCTTCCTCTGTATCTATCATAGATTCTTGTATGAAAGCATTAACAAAGTACTCATTATGATCTCATTTTCTTTTTATAAATACTAATATAATCATATTATACAAATGCACCAATGATACAAATAGTAACATATTGCATACTGCTACTGCTGCTGCTAAGTCACTTCAGTCGTGTCCGATTCTGTGCGACCCCATAGACGGCAGCCCACCAGGCTCCTCTGTCCATGGGAATTTTCAGGCAAGAACACTGGAGTGGTGCCATTGCCTTTTACGATATTGCATACTATGCATCATATATTCTTCTGTGTTTTGTACAGGTTAAATCACTTAATCCTCCCAATAACTTATGATGTAGGCACTAGAACTGTGCCCATTTTGCAGATTATGAAACTCTGAGGCAGAGAGGTTAATTTAGTTACCTAAGTTCACACATCTCAGTTCAGTTCAGTTCAGTCGCTCAGTCGTGTCCGACTTTTTGTGACCCCATGAATCGCAGCACGCCAGGCCTCTCTGTCCATCATCAACTCCCAGAGTTCACTCAGACTCACGTCCATCGAGTCAGTGATGCCATCCAGCCATCTCATCCTCGGTGGTCCCCTTCTCNTGGTATTCCCATCTCTCTCAGAATTTTCCACAGTTTATTGTGATCCACACAGTCAAAGGCTTTAACTGATATATCTGGGAGTTAAACTTAAGTTATCTAGCTCCAAAGACCATGCTCAGACTAAACTTCACTAAGCAGTACTTGGGAGGTAAACAAAGAGAGCAGTGCTTTGGTTTCTAAGTTGGCTTAAAATGAGTTACTGTGCAAGACATGCAGGACTCTTATTTTAACAAATGTGAGAAGCTTCAGTGTAATCATTCAGAGCAAGAATTTGGGGGTTCAACAGGTGTTAATTCACTTTCTCAGCCTCTTTCTAGCTGTCTTGCACAAGCCACTTAAACTTTCTAAACCTCAATTCTTTGTTCTTCTCTAATGGATCATGTTTACTTTATGGGGTTGTTTTGAAAAATATTTTTCAAGGGCCTAGAGTACTCAGTAAGTCCTTAAGAAATAAATGGTAGCTTAAAGTTGTATATTTTTATAGAATTTTTATTATTTCACATACCTCTTCTGGTTTTGAAAGGACCCTTTAAAGAAATGGGAAAGTGCTAGCAGTATGCGGCTCAGAAGGAAGCAGGAAAATTATTTATTTATATATGCACTTTTCAGTTGAAATTTTTTTCAATGTTTTTCCTGCCCTTGGCCAACATAAAAAGTCAACAGTCCTAACACTGAACATGACTGAGTTCTCTCAGAAGAAAAATCCAGAGGCTACAATGTGTATGAAGCCCTAGAGGTGAGAGATCTGGGTTAGAATCTCAGCTTCATGACTGTTAAGCTACTAGGTAATCATTTTTTCTTCTTAATATCATTGATCATTAGTTTTTGCATTTTTGAAGTGAGTGTGGTAAGGAAAAGGGACTTCTCTAGTGGCTCAGATGGTAAATAATCTTCCTGCAATGCAGGAGACCTGGGTTCAATCCCTGGGTAGAGAAGATCCCCTGGAGAAGGGAATGGCAACCCACGTCAGTCTTCTTGCCTTGATAATCCCAAGGACAGAGGAGCCTTGCAGGCTACAGTCCATGAGGTCTCAAAAGAGTTGTACACTTCTTAGCAATTAAACAGCAACAACAACATAATAATGCTTACTTAGCAGTGGTGTCCTAACAATCAAAAGATATCATGTAGGTAAGTTGATTGACCCATGCTATATCCTAAACTAAGCCTGCCTGGTGCGAAAGAAAAAATGTGGGACCACAATTCTATACAAAGGAAAAAAATTCCTTGCTATGATTTTTTCTCTTTCACTCTTATTTGCCTCCTTATTCTCTCAGGGATACCCTCTGTGATTATACAAGTACAGATTTGATTTTTAGTCCAAGGAAATGGCAAGTGGCTGAAGGCACAGGGCTAGTCTATGACAGAATGGCTATCATTGGAGTAAGTGCCATGTGCTTAGTCATGTCTGACTCTATGTGATCCCTTGGACTGGAGCCTGTGAGGTTCCTCTGTCCATGAATTTTCCAGGCAAGAATACTGCAGTGGATTGCCATTTCCTCCTCCAGGGGATCTTGCCAACCCAGGAACTGAACCCACGTCTCCTGTGTCTCTTGTGCTACAGGCAGATTCTTTACCCGCTGAGCCATCAGGGGAGCCCCTTGGTAAATAATGACAATGGATGTAAATTGGTTACGTGTGAGCATACTAAGTCACTTCAGTTGTGTCAGACTCTTTGTGACCCTATGGACTGTGGCCCACCAGGCTCCCCTGTCCGTGGGGATTCTCAGTTGCCATGCCTTCCCCCAGGGCAAATTCGTTGGCAGAACACAAGTTTTGAAGAATCATTTTCAATGCATGAAATAGTTGAATTTTTAGGGACGGAGGGTGTTTCAAAACTGTTTTATTGGTGGGTGCTGAGAAGATGGTGATGGCAGTAAGAGATGGGTAGTAAGAGCCTCTCTGGATAAGAGCTGTACCTGTTATATTCCCAGGAGATTCAGATGGGACACACTTGACCACACAATTGTTTCTTGTACTATACCTTAAAAAAAAAAAAAGATAAAGCATTCTTGTAGTTTTGATGTCTGGAAATGAAGACAGAGTCATATGTAAGACCACAGCTGCAGCCCCTTGCTTGAGTCTTAGTTTGATATTTTGCCAAGGTCAACATTGCTCAGATGCCTGATTGCCCCTCAGGAGGTGACTGGATTCAAAGAACAGCCTCTGGTTCGTGTGTGTGTGTGTACATGCCTGCTAAGTCGCTTCAGTCTTGTCTGACTCTTTGCGATGCCATCGACTGTAGCCCGCCAGGCTTCTCCGTCCATGGGATTCTCCAGACAAGAATTCTGGATGGGGTGGCCGTTTCCTTCTCCAGGGGATATTCCTGATCCAGGGGCAGAACCTCTCTGCATCTCCTGCATTGGCAGGTGGGTTCTTTACCACTAATGCCACCTGGGTTCATAAACAGAAAACTGAAGTTGCTCAGTCGTGTTGGACTCTTTGTGACCCCATGCACTGTAGCCCACCAGGCTCCTCTGCCCATGGAATTTTTCAGGCAAGAGTACTGGAGTGGGTTGCCATTTCCTTCTCTAGGGGATCTTCCCAACCCAGGGATCAAATCTGGGTCTCCCGCATTGCAGGCAGACACGTTACCATTGGAGCCACCATGGAAGCCCCTTGGGCTCATGGTATGTCATTAACGTGATATTGTAGGTGACATATCCTGGCATACTTCATTGTCTAAATCCATTTGATACCTGGTGTAGATTGGTTTTGCTGCTACTNTGGGTCTCCCGCATTGCAGGCAGACACGTTACCATTGGAGCCACCATGGAAGCCCCTTGGGCTCATGGTATGTCATTAACGTGATATTGTAGGTGACATATCCTGGCATACTTCATTGTCTAAATCCATTTGATACCTGGTGTAGATTGGTTTTGCTGCTACTTCTAGGTCATTTCAGTCGTGTCTGACTCTGTGCGACCCCATAGATGGCAGCCCAACAGGCTCCCCTGTCCCTGGAATTCTCTAGGCAAGAACACTGGAGTGGGTTGCCATTTGGAAATAAAGTGGTGATATTAATGGAAATAACGTATATTTTACAGATCAGGGCAAAAGATCGCTTCCCAGTACTTTCTGGGAAAGCCCTGGTGGGGGTTCTCATCATTGCTTATAACCTTCTCATGACTCAAGTTCTTCCATGGTAGCACCACCTTTCCCTGACCTCTGCCCAACCTACCAATGAAGCTATGACTTTAGGAGAGTATGAGGAACTACCTCATACTTCTGAGAAATGCTGTTAGCTGTATCAAGAATACTATTTCCCAGCTCTTCCAAAATGTTGACATCCTAGATTTCAAAATTATGCTCTGCTCCTTTCAGGTTTCTTAGGACTGGAAACATACTCTGTTTTCTGCAGAAAACGGGTAAATGCCTTTCTCTCCCACCCAGAGGCAGAAGTATTCCAGGATACCATGAAGGTCCCTAGCAATATGTTCACATGATTTTATGATTTATAATAGTGGCAGGATATATTTAAACTGCAATTAGTTAAGACTGCTATCTCTTTTTTCTACCCTTCTGTCATATATATTCTTGTACCTAGTAGTGTTGAAATGGCAAAGATATTTTGAGGATCCAGCTAAGGGAGAGTTGAATTGGAGGACTCCTTAGTTTGGATTTATAATATGTGTATGTAGTTTGTAGCTCTCTGTGTGTGTGTGTGTCTGTGTGTGTGTGCTTGTGTGCTCAGTCACTCAGTCATGTCTGACTCTTTGCGACCCCAAGGACTGTACCTTGCCAGACTCTTCTGTCCATGGAATTCTCCAGGCAAGAATATGGAGTGGGTTGCCATTCCCTTTTCCAAGGCATCTTCACAACCCAAGGATTGAACTCGGATCTCCTTCATTGCAGGCAGATTCTTTTACCACTGAGCCACTAGGGAAGCCCAATTTGTAGTTACTTCTGTTATAATTAATGCATTTTTAACCACCCAGTATAGAAATGGCTTCTAAAAATACTTCTGTCCCACATGCTGCCTGAGACAGCATTTGATACAAAGTTGAAGGCTAGATGACTTAATGTGATATTAATAGGTCCTCTGGCATCCAGGACTAGAATTATATGGCTAGAGGGGAGGAAGAAGCATGTTTGAAATGTTTAAGCCAGGAGATAGTTGTGGAAAATTTTACCGTTTTTTTCAATGTGTAAAATTGTAAGTAAAAGATTTAGTTTACATCAAAGTCTAGAGAAAATGGAAGTTCTCTTTTGTCAAAAACATACTTGATGAAGTAGCATAGGTAGCTTTAAATGCATTCTATGCTTTTATCTTGATATAAAGCACAAATGTGAATTTTATCAGAATTCCTTTCATAAGGGCACAATTCTGAAATAAAAAGCTAATATGTTTGTAAGTGAAGTTACAATACCCAGATTATCTTTCTATTTATTATATTAAAAAATCACAAAAATATCGCTGTATGTATAGGTGGCAATCAAAGAGTATGTAGCCAATGAACATTTTTTAAAAGAAATTATAAAAACTTTTGGGTATAAGACAGGCTATAGGGTTATAATTGTACAACACAGGAATATAGCCAATGTTTTGTATTAACTGCAAACATAGTGTAACCTTTAAAAATGCATGTATATGGAGGGAAAAGAAGTAAATTTAAAACNAGTATGTAGCCAATGAACATTTTTTAAAAGAAATTATAAAAACTTTTGGGTATAAGACAGGCTATAGGGTTATAATTGTACAACACAGGAATATAGCCAATGTTTTGTATTAACTGCAAACATAGTGTAACCTTTAAAAATGCATGTATATGGAGGGAAAAGAAGTAAATTTAAAACAAAGAGAGAGATATGACAGGTTAAAATGTTTTTGTGGCTTTTTGGATAGTGTGTATAGTGTTTGTCAACTTTTTACATGCTATAACTCATTGCAGCTTTTTTTTTCTCACAAATATGTCTTCTCTTACTTTGTACTGACAATTTGTATTCATTTTCTTCAAAGGGTGCATCCCAACTGTGTAAACTTCCAGCGTCACAAAACCTCCACCTGCTTCTCTCCTCTCCATGTCTTTGTCACCCAGGCCTGGTGGCTGTGCATGAGCTGTGTGTCTGTGTTGCATAGGGCTTCCCTGGTGGCTGAATCCAGCTGCAGTGCAGCAGAACTGGTTCCTCTCCCTGGGTCAGAGATGCCCTGGAGAGGAAGATGACCACCCAGGCCAGTATTCCTGCCTGGGAAATTCCATGGGCAGAGGAGCCTGGTGGGCTACAGTCCATGGCATTGCAAAGAGTCGGACATGACTGAGCGACTAACACTTCCACTTCGTGTAACACAATGAGCTTCCTTTAAACAGTTCATTCAGCTTCTGCTCCCTGCCCTTCTACACACTGCACAGTTTCCAACATGCATGGGATTAGGCCAGGAAACGAGAATCATTCGGACCTCTTCCAGGCCTGAGGTGACATCACTGACTATCCCTCATCTAAGTCATTGACAACCCCCTGCCCCCACCACTTTTCAAGCTTTCTAGCCCTAGGTAATCAACCCATGGCTACCTGGGAGACTCTGACTCCTTACAAAGTCATATCTGAATCTCAGGACTGGCTCCTGCAGGACCCCAACTCCAGAAGATATTCTAACTGAGGTAACCAGGAAGGAAAAGAGCCATGTGGGTGTAAGAATCAAAGTTTTTAGGAAATTCCTGGGAACAAGTTTAGGGAAGCTGAGTCACTAGGGAGACAATGGGCAAGGGATATGCTCTTTTTGAAAAATAAATTGTATCATATCACTCTCTGGCTTAAAGCCTGTCTGTAACTTTCCTTTACATCTGAAATAAATGGAAAGACCTGGCAATGGTCTTCAAAGTCCGTCATGATCTGCCTCTCTCTCCAAACTTTCCAACCACTTTTTAGGCAGCATGGCCCACTTTTAGCCCATCAAACTTGCCTAGATCTTCCCACCCCTGTGCCTTTAATAAACACATCTGACTCTCTAACATTCTTTTCTGTATTGTTTATACAGTTTATACCTACTCACTCTTCAGGTTTCCTCTCGAACATCTCTTCTTAAACTTCTCTCCAGAAAAGTCTTTTGTGACCACACTACCTAAACTAGTTCAGTTCGGTTCAGTCACTAAGTCGTGTCTGACTCTTTGCAACCTGGTGGACTGCGGCATGCTAGGCTTCCCTGTCCTTCACCATCTCCCCTAGTTTACTCAAACTCATATCCATTGAGTCAGTGATGCCATCACCTAAATTAGACCCACTCTGTATATTTCATCTCAGCATCAATCGCTTATCATCTCTCATAACTGTTTGATTAATCTATACATTTGTATTTATGTCTAAAACTTTCACCATACTACAGACGTTATATGGCATCTAGAAAATTTTCCAATGATGTTTGCTCATTACCATCAAATGATATTAAACAATATGACCACAGGAACTGAGAAAGAAGATACACGTAGCACAATTTTAAAAATGTGTAATTCTAGATCACACAGGCTGTTAATAGATAAGCGGGTAAATAGGTAGATATTTACTGAATAAATATATGCATAATAATAAATTCTGGAGAAGGAAATGGCAACCTACTCCAGTGTTCTTACCTGGAGAATCCCAGGGATGGGGGAGCCTGGTGGGCTGCCGTCTATGGGGTTGCACAGAGTCGGACACGACTGAAGTGACTTAGCAGCAGCAGCAGCAGCAGCAATAATAAATGTATAATATAAGAATATATGAATGAATCCATGAACTGAAGATAAAGATCAGAAGCAGAGTCAGATGAATACAAAGACAGGCATGAGTTACCTAGGGCACAAAATTTAAGAAGATGGTCACTATAGATTTTTGCAATGTTCTTATGCATGTGGAAGAAAACTTATGACCAGTGCTCTTGTTATGTGGAAGAAAAGTTATGACCAACTTAGACAACATACTAAAAACCAAAGACATTACTTTGCCAACAAAGGTCCGTCTAGTCAAACTATGGTTTTTCCAATAGTCACGTATGGATATGAGAGTTGGACTATAAAGAAAACTGAGCACCAAAGAATTGATGCTTTTGAACTGTGGTATTGGAGAAGACTCTTGAGAGTCCCTTGGACTGCAAGGAGATCCATTTAGGATGGATGCCAGTCCATCCCAAAGGAAATCAGTTCCGAATATTCATTGCAAGGACTGATGCTAAAGCTGAAGCTCCAATACTTTGGCCACCTGATGCAAAGAACTGACTCATTTGAAAAGACTCTGATGCTGGGAAAGATTGAAGGCAGGAGAAGAAGGGGATGACAGAGGATGAGATGGTTGGATGGCATCATCAACTCAATGGACATAAGTGTGAGTAAACTCTGGGAGTTGGCGATAGGGAGGCCTGGCGTGCTGCAGTCCATGGGGTTGCAAAGACTTTGACACGACTGAGCGACTGAACTGAACTGAACTGTGCATGTGTGCGTGCTAAGTTGCTTTGGTCGTGTCTGACTATTTGTGACCCTATGGGCTGTTGCTTGCCTGGCTCCTCTGTCCATGGGATTTTCCAGGCCAGAAAACTGGAGTTGGTTGCCATGCCCTCCTCCCAGAGATCTTCCCAACCTAAGGATTGAACCCACATCTCCTGCAGCTCCTTACTTGCAGGTGGATTCTTCACTGCTGGGGCTTCCCTGGTGCCTCAGAAGGTGAAGGTTCCTCCAGAAATGTGGGAGACCTGAGTTTGATCCCTGGTTTGGAATGATCCCCTGGAGGAGGAAATGGCAACCCATTCCAGTATTCTGGCCTGGAGAATTGCATGGAATTGCATGGACAGAGGGAGCCTGGCAGGCTATGGTCCACAGGGTCACAAAAAGTTGGACATGACTGAGTGACTTTCACTCATTCACACTAGAGCAAATGCAGCAACCTGGACATGTAGGCAAGTCCTGGCAACTCTCACAAATAAGAAGGGACTTGCCAAGTTATTTGAGCTTCTCTGTAGCTCAAACAGTAAAGAACCTGCCTGCAATGCAGGAGACCTAGGTTCGATCTCTGGCTCAGGAAGATCTCCTGGAGAAGGATATGGCAAGCCATTCTAGTATTCCTGGAGAATCATGTGGACAGAGGAGCCTGGCGGGCTACAGTTTATGTGGTCTCAAAGAGTCAGACATGACTGAGTGACTGACCCTACTACTGCTCTTTACCTCTGAGCCACTAGGGAAACCCAATGTTCTTATAATATGTGCTAATTCTGCACTTGTATGAACTTAAGAGAGAGTGCCTTAAATACTCGACTCTAGCCACATTTCCTATCTCATCTTACTCTGGGCACTGAAGTAGTGTTTTGGCAGAGACTCCAAACAGAGACAGACGCACTACACTTGCCTTTACTGCCTACCATTTGGGGTGGGAAGAAATTATGGTGACTTGAATGTTCATGATTGGCACGTACAGCTTCATTCCTTAGCCATGTTTTTGCTGGCATGGGTCTTGCTAACTTCTAGGACAATAATTTTCCATCTTCAGTGTGGGTAGAAAATCACACAGCATGCTAATTTCAAAGTGCAGATTATCATCCTTCGCCCCAGGGATTCTTATTCAGTGATCCTCAGAACACACTTGGAAACTCACTACTCAAGTCCTTCTTGCTATCAGCTGCTTGAATCAGATAAGTCTTTGTTGTGGCGGGCTGTCCTGTGCACTGTGCAAAGTTTAGCAGTTTCTTTGGCCTCCATTCACTAGATACCGGTATCACCCTCATTCCCAGTCATAATAACCAAAAATGCTTCTGAGCATTGCCAAAGGTTCCTCAGGAGGATAAAATCACCCCTGCTGGGAACCACAGCAGTGGAGAGCCTCCACCTACATATAGAAAGAGTTATGGCCTTTCCAGGTGGTGCAATAGTGAAGAATCCGCCTGCCAATGCAGGAGACGCGGGTTCTCTCTCTGGATCGGGAATATCCTCTGGAGTAGGAAATGGAAACTCACAAGTATTCTTGTATGGAGCATTCTTGGACACAGAAGCCTAGTGGGCTGCAGTCCATGGGTCACAAAGAATCAGATAGAGCTAAGCACACGTACACCTAGTATACGAGTTCCTGGTACTATTGTCACACTGAACAGGTAATACAGTCCCCAGTTTCTGTCCTTGAAGTTTGTGAAGTGATAATTTTGCAATGCGAATTAAGGAGGGCAATTGATGAATTGCAAGAGGGCCTAAACTTTGACTCCCACCTAAGAAGCAGAGTTTTGCAGGTGGTTGTCTCCACAGAGTGTTCGGGGCCTTCTGTCATTGTCATCTAAACCTGGAATATGTCTTTGGAATACCTTCTGGCTGGGTG
Source organism: Neotragus moschatus (assembly GCA_006410615.1). Taxonomy (NCBI): domain Eukaryota; kingdom Metazoa; phylum Chordata; class Mammalia; order Artiodactyla; family Bovidae; genus Neotragus; species Neotragus moschatus. The sequence goes on from SJYA01002090.1 coordinate 296,862, forward strand.
CCTCCATAATATCTTCAAGCTGCTATACACATGAGGCAAATGCATTCAAGTCAGGGAAACAGTCCTCCAAGGAGCTGGAAATAGGTCTCAAGATCTCAGTGGGAGCTCTCTGCCAAAGGAGTCAACATTGAAGCTTCTCTTGGCCTCTGTCATGGCAGAACTTGCAAATGTTATTGAAATATATTTTCTGAGGCCCAGAGGAAGGTGAAAAATGAGTTATTTGTCATAAAAATTGTCAATGGATCAACTTGGCCCTTTTTAAATTAAATCTGTTGCATATACACATTCTGTTAGACACTTGTTTTTTAATCTAATATCAGCTCACATGCCATCATAAATTTGGTCCTGTGTGAAAGAACTTTGGAACTGAAAAAGAAGGGAGTGCATTTTGCAGAGTGCAGAGGTCTGCTTCTTGGGGAATGGTGGTCAGCATAAATGGGAAGCTGAGGATTTATTTCTTGCTAATTATTTGCTGAAGAATATGTTTTTGTGTTAAAAGGGACTTCGATAGCGTAAATGGTAGGATTTTCTGTGTGAGCTTGGGAGCAGCTCCTCCCTCTCTGAATCTCACTTTCCTCACTTGTAATTTGAAGGAGTCTTACTAGCTAGCAGGTGAGTTCCCTCTCAACAAATGTGTTCGCAAATAGCATGGCTGGAAGCTGTGCTTCCTGACCGCTGGCAGTTTGCTGCCTTCTGTGGAAAGATAGTTGGTGTCCTCAGTAAATCATCTTCAGAAAAGTTTAGCCCACATTCTAAAGGCTTCACAGATTTATTCTTGTATATCAGTAATTTAAAGGAGGGTTTCTGGGGACTTCCCTGGTGGTAGGTGGTTTAGACTTTGCCTTCCAATGAAGTGGGTGTGGTTTCGATTGGGGAGCTAAGATTCCACATGCCTTGAGGCCAAAAAAAAAAAAATCCCACACATGAAAACAGAAACAATAGAGTAACAAGCTCAATAAAGACTATAAAAGTGAAGTGAAGTGAAGTCGCTCAGTTGTGTCTGAGACCCCATGGGCTGTTGCCTACCAGGCTCCTCTGTCCTTGGGATTTTCCAGGCAATAGTCCTGGAGTGGATTGCCATTTCCTTCTCCAGGGGATTGAACCTGGGTCTCCCACATTGTAGACAGACACTTTACCATCTGCAAATATATATATTTTTTAATTTTTATTTTTATATTTTTTTAAATAAATAAACAAAGGAGGATTTCTGAGAATAAGAGTGATGGCTCCCTACATGTAACTGATGTATTTCCATGAGTTACTCCAGAGATCTTCAGGGCAAATATTTTGATGATACTTTTGGTGCAGGTGGGGCTCCTCTGGTGGCTCAGATGGTAAAGAATCTCTCAACAATGCAGGACACCTGGGTTATATCTGTGGCTCAGGAAGATCCCCTGGAGAAGGGAATAGCTACCCAATCCAGTATTCTTGCCTAGAGAATTCCATGGACAGAGGAGCCTGGCAAGCCACAATTGGAAAGAGTCAGAGAAGACTGAATGACTAACACTTCAACTTTCTGGGGCAGATGATGGCTCCTTTTGTTCAAGACAGCTAAGATTACTTGCCCTCATGGAACCTATGGCCTGGGGATTAAGAAACTAGTGGACAAAGAAATTATAATTTCCATAAAAATCCTCTGAGCTAGGAAATGCATTGAGAGAGAGAGAGATAATCTACTTTTATTAAATTATGATTACTTTTTTTTTTTTTCCTTCTCTTCCCTGAAAAGTCAGCTAGAGGTGATTCGTGGTATTAAAGAGAAGAAACTGACATAAGTCTTGGAATCAAATATGCTTAAATGCCATGTTAGCCATGACTCTTGCTATCCATATGATCCTGAACCTCATTTTTCTTATTTGCAAAATAGGAACAATATTTTTGCTGGAGATGTTGCAAAAGTTAGATTTAATAGAAATACCTGGCACTTCTATTTTCTCTGAATCACTGGACAAAAGAAAAGTCAATAGGTAATGGATCACTCACCATTTTAGACAGAAAAGAACTTTCAAGGATGGAGAATATTGGGTTCATGTAATTTGCAAAACCCAGGCAATGTGTCTCCATAATGCCAGATACTTATTAAATTTAGAATTATATGGAGAGCTAATTTTAATGTTTTCATGCAGATGTTTGGCATTGTACAGACATAATCAAAGAACAGTTGGAATATTTGCTTTTTATCATAACATATCCTCAGAGATCCATCATTCTGAATCTTCTAAATTTTCTGGGATAAGTGGAATAATGATGACAAAAAACATCTGAATCTATTTTCTGTAGCCGAGTTTTGGATCTAGCACAGTTGTTGAGATATGTGAAATATAAAATGTAATTTTACATATTTCCAGAACTCCATTTTTGCCTTTATTCATTGAAAATATTAATGATTTATTGAATTTACTATATACCAAAGATAATGCCAACACTTGGGGAAGCATAGTCCTTGGTCCCATCACTTCATGAGAAATAGACGAGGAAACAGTGGAAACAGTGTCAGACTTGTTTTTTGGGCTCCAAAATCACTGCAAATGGTGACTGCAGCAATGAAATTAAAAGACGCTTACTCCTTGGAAGAAAAGTTATGACCAACCTAGATAGCATATTCAAAAGCAGAGACATTATTTTGCCAACAAAGGTCTGTCTAGTCAAGGCTATGGTTTTTCCAGTGGTCATGTATGGATGTGACAGTTGGACTATGAAGAAGGTTGAGTGCTGAAGAAGTGATGCTTTTGAACTGAGGTGTTGGAGAAGACTCTTGAGAGTCCCTTGGACTGCAAGACGATCCAACCAGTCCATTCTGAAGGAGATCAGCCCTGGGATTTCTTTGGAAGGAATGATGCTACAGCTGAAACTCCAGTACTTTGGTCACCTCATGCAAAGAGCTGACTCATTGGAAAAGACCCTGATGCTGGGAGGGATTGGGGGCAGGAGGAGAAGGGGACGACTGAGGATGAGATGGCTGGATGGCATCACTGACTCGATGAGTATGAGTCTGAGTGAACTTCGGGAGATGGTGATGGACAGGGAGGCCTGGCGTGCTGCGATTCATGGGGTCACAAAAAGTCGGACATGACTGAGCAACTGAACTGAACTGAACTGACCTTATAAGTACAATTGCCTAGTGGATAGACACACACTAAATCATCACATACACAAATGGAAAAAGTGCAGCTATGACAACATCCTTAGTGGTGAGAACCATGGTTCTGTGAGTGCATATCAATGACTTTTCAGTGGTTTCTCTGTGGAAACAGAATTGCCATCTCAGTTCAGTTCAGTTCAGTCGCTCAGTGGTGTCTGACTCTTTGCGACCCCATGAATCGCAGCACGCCAGGCCTCCCTGTCCATCACCAACTCCTGGAGTTCACTCAGACTCGTGTCCATCCAGTCAGTGATGCCATCCAGCCATCTCATCCTCTGTCGTCCCCTTCTTCTCCTGCCCCCAATCCCTCCCAGCAATCTAGAGGAATATAAAAGTAAACTGAGACAAGTGGGAGGGAAAAGGATTCAAGGCATATGGAACAGAATGTGTGAGGACCCAGTACCATGAGCATTGTTGTTTAATCACTAATTTGTGTCCAATTCTGCAACCCCGCATACTGTAGCCTGTATGTTCCCTTGTCCATGGGGTTCTCCAGGTGAGAATACTGGAGTGGGTTGCCATTTCCTCCTCTAGGGGATCTTCCCAACCCAGGGATCAAACCCACATCTCCTGCTTTGGCGGGAAGATTCCTTACCACTGAGTCATCAGGGAAGCCCATGAGTGAGTACAGAAAGTATATAAAACTGAAGAAAGTCTTCGTATATAGGGATGCTCAAAGACAGAAAGATGACAGTGAGTTTCAAAAAGTAATGGTGGATGGCCAAATCACATATGATTGTCTCAGTTTTAGCAACAACCAAGTCATTCCATTACCCTAAAAGAAACAGGGAAACACTGATGACAATTTTAAGGCAAAGGAGATGATTGGTCAAATTTATTCCTGGTTAAGTCACTTTGCCTAGGAAAGGAGGAATAGATTTTGGAGGGAGTGAAGAAGCAAATCCAGTGAAACCAGTCAGGATTTTGCTACTGAAGTTACTGTGGAGGATAGTCATAGCTCAAAAGAGTGCTTTGTTTAAGAGTCAGGGAATAAAAATACAAATATGGAAGAGACATATGGAGTATAAAATCCACTAAACTGGTATGTACTGACCATGGGCATCAAATAAGTGAGCAGGGGATGTCAATGATGAAACTTATGATTTATGCAACTATATCTAAAATGGGTCCTTTGGGAACTTCACTGGTGGCCCAGGGGTAAAGAATCTGCCTTCCAATGCAGGGGACATGGTTCCATCCCTGGTCAGGGGAGTAAGATTCCACGTTCTGCGGGGCAACGAAGCCCACATCCCACAATTAGAGATGCCTGCATGCTGAAACAGTGACCCCCCCACACCACAACAAAGATGCAGCACAGCCGGAAATGAATTACTTCATAAAAACGTTAAAAAATAAAATGGGTCATCTGTTGGCATAGAGACTTGAGATAAGGCTCAAGAGTATTAGAAAACCATGAGTTAAGTCTAGGATATAATTTTAGCAAGCCTTTTGGATACTGTTGAAGAGATTCATAAGGATACTGGAAAATAGTCCAAGCCAAACTGAAGGTTTTTCCAGGACCCCTACATCCGAGAAAGTGTAGTGCATTCCTTTGTGTCATCTCTCCTGTTTTTTTTTTCCCCCCTTCCCTATATTCACACTTTTTGCTACCTGTTCCTTGGGACTGCAGGTCTTTGGGGGCATCTGGACAGGGTGGGAGGGTGGTTTTCAATGGCAGCCAGAAAAATGTTCCACTTGGCTCCAGAAAGGATACCTCTGATTAAAAATATTTTTCTCTTTGCCGTTCAGAACTCAGAATTAAACACACAGTTCCTTGAATGTGAGAATCAAGTCAAGTAAAAGTGTCACACTGAAAGGAGCAGGTGCAGAAGAGGAAATCTGGAAAAAGTTCTGTTTTTTATTCCCTATGTAGGAGATGACTTTATCTTGATGTGAGAAGAAAAACCAAGCTGAACAGCATTATTTGAAAGTGCTCTTTTTTTTAAATCAAAGTTATAAAACCTAAATATGTAATTGCTAGGTAAGCTTACTTCCCACTTGCTCATATTCTGTTTTTGTTTGCCATATTTACTTACATCCATTTAAAAAAAAAAAGTGTGTTTGTGTAATATTCTTTTCACTACACCATCAGATATTTCCTCCCCTGAGAATATGAACCATTACTTTTAACAGGAGAGCAGCGGTTGCTTTGGTGCTCAGGCAGAGAAAATATTAAAGATTTGAGGTACTTTAAAATGCAGATTCTTAGGCCCACATTCTTGGAGATTCCAATTCATTAAATCTTCAGTAAGGGGACTTCTCTAGTGGCTCAGTGGTTAAGAATCCACCTGCCAATACAGAGGACACAGATGTGACCCCTGGGCAGCTAAGCTGGTGCCCCATAACTACTGCAGCCCACGTGACCAGAGCCCATGCTCCACAACAAGAGAGTAGCCCTGGTTTCTGTAACTAAAGAAAACCCACACTTGGTAATGAAAATAAAATTTAGTTAAAAATTAAAGAAAAAAAATCTCAGGAAGCCCAAGTGATCTGCATATTTAAAAGCTTTCTAGAATAGAGAAAGGCACAGCAGATTTCAAGAGCTGTAGATTTAGAGCAGAAATCCATGTTTTTCATTTGACAAGAATACAGTTGAAGGGTTTTCATAATGTTTGCTTTTTATGTTGTCCAACTTTCACATTCTTCTTTGTTTCGCTTATTTGCAGAATTCCTACATGCCAAAATTGTGGATCTGTCAGAGCAGCTTCAAAAAGGCAGAAGATCTAAGTTATTTTGTGGCTATCAGAGCTGCAGTGTCCTTCTGTGAAACTGAAGCACCTTTATCTGTTACATGGCGCTGAAACATGAAAGGAAACGGGAAACAAAACATTTTATTTTAATCTCTAATAATGTTTTCCTCTTTCTATTTTACAAGCATCCACATTGCTTTACTTGAAATAATGCTTCATGTAAACAGTGAGACCATGCTGAAGCAAAGGAGAAATTCTTCTATTACAATGTTTGCATGATCCTTTAAATTGGCTTGCTTGACATCTTTTCCACCCTTCTCTGGGTATTTTTCCCAGGCTCATTGGCTGCAAAACTGAGTTGATGACCCAGATGTGACTTAAGTTCTGCCAGTTGGGTGCAGTGATTGGCAGTGAAACCGAATTCCAAATAGAAGTATGGAGAAAGGCAACAGGATTTGAGAGAACCATTTCACTTGTGCAATGTAGTAGATAGGGCAATGTTTCAGGGAGATAATAATTTGAGAGTTGATCACTTGTTTCTTGACATGGGACATTATTATTCTGAAGGCAGGCATTATTTCCAATTCTCCAGCTCATATTCAGGCTGGAGTTAACCATCTCCTTGGCAGGTCAGTACTGCCATGTTATCCTAGAAGTCAATGCTAGAGTCGCAGCTTTTCCAGTTGTTTCAGGAATTTGGAAAGAACCTTTAAGTATTTTATTCTCTGTACTTAAAGCAGGAAGTGAAAGTCAAAGTGTTAGTCACTCAGTCAAGTCCTACGTTTTGTGACCCCATGGACTGTAGCCCACCAGGCTCCTCTGTCCATGAAATTCTCCAGGCAAGAATACTGGAGTCGGTAGCCATGCCCTTCTCCAGGGTATCTTTTCGAACCAGGGACTGAAGCCAGGCCTCCTATACTGCAGGCAGATTCTTTACTGTCTGAGCCACCAGGGAAACCAGGAGAGGATAGTAATTAGATACATACCCTACGGGACCAGAGTATTTGTGTTGAAATGCTAGCTCAGCTAATCAGTAGTGTGTTACTTTGGGCAAATCTCTGAACCCCAGGCTTTTCACCTGTAAAGTAAGGAAATCACATACTGCTAGGACTGCTGTGAGGACTTGATCCGACATACACATTACACACTTAAGTGGAGCCTTGTACACAGGGAGTACTCAGTAAAAATTTTAGTTGCAACCGTTATTCATTTTTTTTCTGCTTAAAATACTGTTTCCTGCCTCTGGCAAATGACTGATACAAAGTGCGTTCAAGTTTGTCATCAATTGTGCAATTCTGGATGAGTTATTTCTTTTAGTTACAAGGTTCATGGTATCAAAGATGAGCCTGATTTTGATGGCCCACTAACAGTATTGAACACTTGCCAATATATTTCTCCAGCATCCCTAATATATAGAAAATATTAAGAAAATAAAATGTAAAATAAAACAGTAAATCCAGTACTTAAGATAATAAAGGGAAAATGTGTTGGGTTTTTTTTCTGATACAATATATTTTCTCTTTTAAATATCAACTCTCAATTTTCATGAAATTCACACCAAAGTTATACTTTATACTTCTGAATCTACAATTAGAAACACAATTCTGAAGAGCCACATCTCTATCCTTTATAAAATATTTATTGATTTCTTCACACAAGCTTCTTTCATGTAACACTTTGGAAAAAGTGTTCAGAAGAAAAAGAAGGGAACTTGTATGAATTTGCACCCAAAGATTATTCTCAGGGATTAAGAACTAGTATGGAAACAAGAGACAAGCAACTGAAGTGACTTTTGTATTCCTTTTGAGACCTGCCTTGTGCTCAGTCAATTAACAGCAAATAAAAAGGAAAATGAAAAGTTAGCCAACATTAATTATAATGGTTACTACTGGCTATAGGCTTACTAGTTGCCAAGCCCTTTCCTCTTAACAGGTCCCAAAGAGATGGACATGACTGATCATGCACCCACGTCCTCTGAACACAAACAAGATCCCTGTGAGGTATTAATAGTACTATTATCTTCGTTGTATAGATGATCAAACTGAAACACAGAGAAGTTAAGTGACTTTCATTGCCTCATGGTTATTAGTGACAAGAGTCAAGGCTGAACACACAAAAGTATGTGATACTGAAGTCCATACACTGAATCACTGTATCATACTGCCTTGTAGGTAGCAGAGTAGCCTTGCCAGTCTTTAATCTTTAAATCTAAGATTCTAATATAGACAAACCTATGCTCTTCCCATATAGGACAGACAGAATACAGACAGCTTGGAGGTTCTTCTGATGAGTCAGGGCTCAGCAGCCACAAATCTCTTTTTAAACACAGCAGAAGCCAATTTCCTTGTTTAATTGTGTGTGAGATGTAGCAGTTTATAAACTATGACATATTCAGTCATCCATACACAGGTAAAATACTCAAGGTGAAGAGTGAAATTACATCTGTCGTCTCACAAACCTTGTGTCTTCTTAAATGCTTTGCAGACTAGTTGCTCCAGTTGCTCTGGAGGCAGAAAGTGCTTGAGTTTCACAAGATCTTTAGTCTTCCTCTCTTCGTGCTTGCCACTCATGAAGACATCCTGACAGCATTGCTAAATGTTGATGCTTATTACCAGGGAAGAGCCTGTAAGTTTTCATAATTTGGCAAGTGTCCGGGTATGACTAACCTTCAAGTTTTAAAAACTAAGAATGTATGTTCNGAAAGTGCTTGAGTTTCACAAGGTCTTTAGTCTTCCTCTCTTCGTGCTTGCCACTCATGAAGACATCCTGACAGCATTGCTAAATGTTGATGCTTATTACCAGGGAAGAGCCTGTAAGTTTTCATAATTTGGCAAGTGTCCGGGTATGACTAACCTTCAAGTTTTAAAAACTAAGAATGTATGTTCTCATGAAAATATATACTAATTATTATCAATAGTATAAAATAAATATTACCTGAGTATTCAAGGTAAATGTATACATTTGCAAATAGGACTGATTATTATCATTATTCAGTTCAGTTCAGTTCAGTCACTCAGTTGTGTCCGACTCTTTGCAACCCCATGAATTGCAGCACCCCAAGCCTCCCTGTCCATCACCAACTCCCGGAGTTCACTCAGACTCACATCCATCAAGTCGGTGATACCATCCAGCCATCTTCTCTGTTGTCCCCTTCTCCTCCTGCCCCCAATCCCTCCCAGCATCAGGGTCTTTTCCAATGAGTCAATTTTTCACATGAGGTGGCCAAATGATATAATATAATATGTAATGTAATATCATTATTATAAAATAATATTATAAAATAATAAAAATAATATTGATGTTATAAAATAATTTCACATGAGGTGGCCAAATGATATAATATCATTATTTTAAAATAATATTATAAAATATTAATAATATCGATATTATAAAATATCAATGATACAAATAACACTGATATGATAATATCAATAATATAAAGTATTATCAATTATAAAATATTATCAATATTGCAAAATATGTATACTGATTATTATCAATTCTATCAATACTACTAGAATTTTTGGCTATGTGTAACATAATCTCAATCATTTTTATTTTCTTTTCCACCCAGTGAAGAGCTTAGTAGGTGCTATGAAAAATATTTTGGGAATTCTCATTTTGTTACTCAATAGTAAATAAAGGCTCTTTTTGAAAATACACACTCGCACAGAACCATCCTATGTTATAAATGGGATATATTTCTGAAAACGTGATATCCAAAATTCAAAATAATGCAAAACAAATCTTGATAAAGAACGGTTATTTTCCCTGAACATTTATCTTAATCACTTGGCCCACCCATTTTAAATTACATAAATATTCACACTTTTTCAAATTATGCCAGTAAAATGTGAAAGTGTTAGGTCCTTTAGTCGTGTCTGACTTTTTGTGACCCCATGACTGTAATCTGCCAGGCTCCGCTATCCATAGGATTTCCTAGGCAAGAATACTGGAGTAGGTTGCCATTTCCTTCTCCGTGCTAGTAAAATGAAGCTCTATTAATATCTACATTGCTTTATTTTAAAAAATTAAAATCAAATTCATGTAAAAAATGCAACCAAAAAAAAAAACCTGCATTCAACTTTTCAACACTTTGTGGATGTATATGAGTCTGTGTAAAGAAACCAAGCTGCTAGGCCAAATGATGCTGGCCCAACAGGAGATGATATAAAGTATGCTTCAAAAACAACTCAAAAATGTATGTACTTTGACAGAAGCCTGTTAGTGATTCAGACAGAGAGACACGTGAGCAATTTAGGCTTTAATCTTGAGGCTGGTATTGAGTTGGAACTGGTTTGAACGAAGTTTGTTTATTCTATGTATCTAGAGCCAGAGCTGATACATCTCCTAGTTTCGAATAGCTTTAAATGTCTACTCTCATTTGGACAGATTTGATAAGCCTATTTGCAGATAACTAGTACTCATATATGAGTCGTTGCATGTGCACTGCTTGAACCAGGACATGCTTAGAAAAATAGTCTTCTCTGCAATTGTATCTGTATTTGTATTTGGGGCAGCTGGGGTTTCCTTCCTCCTTGAGTATTCAAGGTAAACGTATACATTGGCAAATGGGACTCTAATGATTAGTCTATCCACCCGGAGATGAATGAGGGGGCACCAAACAATAGATCAAAGAAAGTTATACTGATGTGTGTTCCCGGGGAAGGATGGGTCAGGGCACAGTGACAGAACCCAGGCTGTATATTGTTTAGTCCAGGGATGAGAACGAAGAAAGAGAAGAAAATGGTAGCAAACACCTAGTGAGAACAGGAAAGCAATATGAAGGTGGTTAGCTGGGAAAATTTTGGAGAAAGATAACATTTTTGTAGAGATAACCAGGAAAAACTATGAAATTCAGAATGTGGATGCTTAGGGTTGTATTAATCTTAATGAGTACCATAAGTAGTTTTCCAAACAATACTAATTGTTCTTACTGTTAATAGTTACTTTCTTTAGTTGAATTGTGTTTCATTTTGTTTTACCCTTTTCACAACAATCATACTCAACCGATACTCAGAAAACTCAATATAGGGGCATTCTCACGGAGAAGGCAATGGCACCCCACTCCAGTACTCTTGCCTGGAAAATCCCATGGACAGAGAAGCCTGGTAGGCTGCAGTGCATGGGGTCGCTAAGAGTCAGACACGACTGAGTGACTTCACTTTCACTTTTCACTTTCATGTATTGGAGAAGGAAATGGCAACCCACTCCAGTGTTCTTGCCTGGAGAATCCCAGGGACGGCGGAGCCTGGTGGGCTGCCGTCTATGGGGTTGCACAGGGTCGGACATGACTGAAGCAACTTAGCAGCAGTAGCAGGGGCATTCTCTAGAGGTCCAGTGGTTAAGACTCCATATTTCCATTGCAGGGAACAGGAGTTCCATCGCAGAGAACAGGAGTTTCATCCCTGGTCAGGGAACTAAGATCTTGCATGCCACACAGCATGGCCAAAAAAACAAATAAGTAAATAAAGGAATAAATGAATAAAAAAGAAAACTCAATATATCTGTGTCTATAGTCTAGTCACTGGCAAAAATGGACTCCAATCACTATATTAGAATAATTACTTTGAGATATAATTTTCATATTCAACTGTTACTAAAGTCAGGGTCAGTTTCAGAGGCACGTGACCAATACATTTGCACAAGAACCCACATTTAGAAGGAAGCCCATCCTTGAGGTTTAATCTTTGTGGACACCATCTTGAAATTTGTATTAATTTGATCTCTGAATTGGAGTTTTGTGGGTCAAGTTTGATGGGACAGTGCAGCATGAGACAGGGGCTCTTAGCCTCAGCACACATGCCCTCCCACTTCCCTGCCTCCCTGGAACCTGTTCTTAACCACCTGCTCCTCTCCTCCACCCAGCAACCACTGCAGGCGCTTACAACCCCTCCCCCACAGTGAGGGTGTGGACTGGATACAGGGAGGGGTGGGGGGAGGCACACATACTCTGCAAGTTGAGTCGTGAGAAGGGACCCTGAGTATCTGTGAGGGTCCAACTCACCCTTGAATATCTCTGGTGCCCAAAGGAGCCCATGAGTAAATAAAAAATTAAAACCACTATTGACAGAGAGAGAGAACAAGTCCACAAAATTAAAAAAAAAAAAAACTTTTGTACTGCTTTTGGAATGTGGGGTTCAACATGCAACTTTGGAACTGGGCGCCACAGATTTCGTCATTGGTTCAAATGAAAGATTCCTCATACAGTGATTATGTAGCCCAGCGCTATTCAAACATTGTTGAAGAAATAGGACTCACAATTTAAAGAAACATTATGGGGCGTTCCCAGATGGTCCAGTGGTTAGGACTCTGTGCTTTCGCTACTAAGGGGCCTGGGTTCAATCTCTGGTTGGGGAAGCTAAGGTACTGCAAGTCATGTGGAACAGTCACAAAAAAAAAAAAAAAAAAGAAAAGAAAAGGAAAGGAAAAGAAAACTTTCTGCTTTATCCTGACCTGTGTATGAAGGCAAGTTTCCACCAGTTCTGTTGCCTTCCTCCTGCTTCTCCTCTGCAGGTGACCAACAATCCTAAGTCTCTGAAGAACACAATCTGAAAATCCCATTAACTACAGCAAACTCCTTATTTGACAGAAGCAGAAATCTAGGCCCGGAAATCAAGAAACTTCTCCATGATCTCGAAATACCTCTCCTAAGTTTTTGAGAGGAGCAAACCTCTTGCAGTTTTTGAAAGGAGCAAACCTGCTTTAATCATATGTAACGATGCCCAAGATGGTTTCTATCACCAGTGTATTGGTAGTAGCTGACTAATGTAGCATGTAGCTACATGCCCAGAACGTAAATCTTTTTCATTCACCTAAATTTCCTTTTCTTACTATCTTCTGCCCTTTCATTGTGTACTTTTTATGCTAAACATTGAGCAGAGAACTTTATATAGGAAAGCTCTCTTACCATACTAAGTCTCATGGTCTCTCAGAATCCATGCTTATTATTTTATACACGAAGACACGAGCCCTCAGAATGCTTAAGTGAAGTTTGTCTGGGTAGGGACAGCAGAGCTGGCATTTGAACACAAGTCTGGCTGCCTCTGGGCCTCCCAGGTGGGGCTAGTGGTAAAGAACCCACTTGCCAGTGCAGGTAGACATGAGAAACTCGGGTTCAGTCCCTGGATTGGGAAGATCCTCTGGAGGAGTGCACGACAACCCACTCCAGTATTCTTGCCAGGAGAATGCCATGGACAGAGGAGCCTGGCAGGCTACAGTTCATAGGGTCCCACAGAGCCAGACACGACTGAAGAGACTTAGTACCCTTGAAGCTGGCTGCCTCCCATCTCTTTCTGAAAGGAGGCAAAACCACTACAAGTCTCTCCTGTGTTCCCTAGCACTTCCTAGCTCCTTTCATCCAGCAACCCAGGAGGGATTTCAGGTACCAGAGAAACCTCCAGTTGAGAGGGTAGCGTTGACATACATATGTTACCGTGTGTAAAATAGCTAGCTAGTGGGAAGCTGCTGTATAACACAGGGAGCCCAGCCCCGTGCTCTGTGATCTAGAGGAGTGGAATGGAGGGCAGGAGTGGGAGGGGGGCTCAAAAGGGAGAGGATTGATCTATTCTTATGACTGATTCATGTTGTTGTACGACAGAAACCAATATAGCACATTAAAGCACTTACCTGCCAATTAATATATATATATCAATTGTGCATATATATATGTATGTATGTGTAATTGATTCACTTTTCTGTACACCTGAAACTATCACAATCACCTGGGCTTCCCAAGTGGTGCCAGTGGTAAAGAACCCACCTGCCAGCGTAGGTAGATGTAAGAGACGAGGGTTTGATCCCCGGGTCAGGGAGATCCTCTGGAGGGTATGGCAACCCACTCCAGTTGTAAGTCAACTATAAGCTAATAAAAAAAATTAAAGAGAAAAAAAAAGGACTCATTCACTGCAGGAGGCTGTCGGTGTCCCATGGGATATCCAAGGCTAGGAAGGAGATGGCTATCAATGGGATCTCAGAGAGAGCTGCCTACAATGAGTATCTAAGGAGTGTGTTGTAGAGGAAAACAAAATCATAATTTTTAAGTACTGTGCTAGCTTCTGAGGCTGCCGCCCCAGCTGGAATTTAAGAGTTGCCAGAGCCTGCTGCTGCCCGGAGCTGTTTTCCAGCTGCCACTCTTGGAAAATTGACAAATTTTACCCATGAGTGGCAACTCTGTTGCAGTTTCTTATTTTGATCAATCATAACACTTAAAGAATTTGCTACAGTGAACGTCCGGAACCACTGGAATCTGGATGCTGAGTTTGTTTATAGCACTAAAGAACAGGGGAAGTTTACATTCGTCATCTGTTTTATCAAGATTGTTCTTTTTAATTTCTCAAATGATTGAAATACTTTCTTTCACAGCCTCTAATCTCAATCTTCAAATATCACCTGCTTAAAAAAAAAATCAGTTAAGGTTTGGAAATTTCACTAGCCAAATTCTAAAGTATTTTATGGAGCGATTATGCTTGACTTCTGTGTTTGATTAAGTAAGTACTCATTTTGGGTGGCTTTATTATTTTTGGATAAGTCTCTCAACTTAATCAACACTGGAAATTCCCTTCCCAGACACACAAAGAATGAGGTTCTCATGCTAAAGTTTGAAACGATTATATTGCAACTTAAATACTATTTAAAATATAATACATGCATTGGGAATATTCAATGTGTATGAAATGTACTTTCCTGATTTTAAAATTTATTTCAGATTTCCAGGGAACTATATCTGCTCTGTCCTTAAAACCTTCAATAAAGGGTAATATAAAACAAAATAATATATCTTTCATTATACACACTCATGTATTTGTTCTACAATATTTATTAATTATCTGTCATTTTTCAAGCTTTGCAATAAGAGCTGAGGGTTGAGGGGTGAACTGGCTACATTCACTCCCACCTAAGATATTGATATCAAACTTTTTAATGTTATGATTGAAACAGGTACTGGGTACAGCAAAGGTAGAAAAGAAAGAGTGGTTGGTACTCTGTGCCATGTGCTTAGTCACGTCTGACTCTTTGTGACCCCTTGTACTGTAGCCTGCCAGGCTCCTCTGTCCTTGGAATTTTCCAGGCAAGGATACTGCAGTGGGTTACCATTGCCTCCTCCAGGGCAAACCCACGTCTTCTGTGTCTCCTGCACTGCAGGTAGATTCTTCACCGGCTGAGCCATCAGGGAAGTCCCAGATAGTTACTCAGTCGTGTCTGACTCTTTGTGACCCCATGGACTGTAGCCCACCAGGCTCCTAGGTCCCTGGAATTATCCAGGCAAGAATACTGGAGTGGGTAGACATTCCCCTCTCCAGAGGATTTTCCCCACCCAGGG
This sequence comes from Neotragus moschatus, assembly GCA_006410615.1. NCBI lineage: Eukaryota > Metazoa > Chordata > Mammalia > Artiodactyla > Bovidae > Neotragus > Neotragus moschatus. The sequence goes on from SJYA01002090.1 coordinate 312,016, forward strand.
ATCAAACCCAGGTCTCCTGCATTGCAGGCAGATTCTTTACGGTCTGAGCCACCAGGGAAGGCCCAGTACTACTTGGAGCTGGGAAAATCTGGGCCAGGGAGAAACAGAGCTCAAGAAAACTTCATAGAATGGAAAAGTACAGAGCGAAGAGAAATAGTAGGCAGAATTCAATTAACTTACATGTCATATTTTATTAGCCACTACTTTAATTTACATGATCTTATTTGGCTTGTAACTCACCAAGAGTTATATAACAAGGAGTTTATGTCCATTTTACCAGTGAAATTATTTGGGCAGAAGATTGAGTAAAAAATAAGAGACAGAAGAGTGATCCAATCTCCAGTGTTTTTTGTTTGTTTGTATTTTCAATTCTAGTCCCTGTCTCTTTCTTTTATACAAGAGTGGCCTTGTCAAGTGAAGGGAGAGCACCAGCCTGATACTCTTAAAGATTTTTTTTATGTTTTTGATGTGGATCATTTTTTTTAAGTCTTTATTGAGTTTGTTATAATATTGTTTCTGTTTTATGTTTTTGGTTCTTTGGCTACGAGGTATGTGGCATCTCAGCTCCCTGACCAGGGATCAAACCCATATCTTCTGCATTGGAAGGCAAAGTCTTAACCACTGCACCACCAGGGTATTCCCCCCACTCCAAGTCCTGGGTTGATACTCTTAGTTGTTACCATCTACAGTACCCAGTGCATGGTCTATCTTAGTGACTCAATGACACCCCAACGAATAGAGTAGCTCATTAAAACCACAACACAGGGGACTTCCTTGGTGGTCCAGTGGTTAAGACTTCACCTTTTAATGCAGAGGGTACAAGTTCAATCCCTGGTTGGGCACCTAGGATCCCACATGCCTCGCAGCCAAAAAACCAAAACATAAAACAGAAGCAGTAATGTAACAAATTCAGCAAAGATTTTCAAAATGGTCCACATCAAAAAAAAAAAAAAAAAAATCTTAAAGAAAAAAAAAACTACAATGGAGGCACAACTCTGGTATCAAAAATAATGAAGCCCTTGGAATCAGGACACCAAATTCATATAACTTGCACAGTCACTAGCAGGATGACCAGAAGTCAATTGCTTGGCCCATGAATAAGTTCTGTACAATCAGTCGTAGCCATGTCACCAAATTACTGCAGGGGAATGTTTCTGTTGCAGAAGAAAGAAACACTTAATTTTAGTTGAATCTAGATTTTGATTCCTCACTGGACTTCTGTCCCAGAGTCGCCCTCTGTCACTCCTCTCATCCATGTCAACCACCCCCACTGACCTCAAAACCCACCAGCTATAGAAAAGTTATAAGCAGTGGAGTTACAAGGGAAAAACTGCTTTTAAATTCACTCATTGTCTTCATATCACATTTCCTTTAGAGCTGATCCCATCTCAAGATTTTTTTACAGACAATGTTTGACTGACAAACTCTTACTTGTATGTCTTTTTCCATCCCAATTCTATCTATTGAAAGGAGGAGATTCAAAATCTCAGTGCAGAGGATTTGGAAACAGGGAAATGTGAAAAACTGAGGCCACTTTTGTAATCAATCTACCCTCAGAAAAAAAGAAGACAGAAATGAAGAATCTCCCTTCAGAGTCACAGTAAAATGATGCCCCAAGTAAAGTCAGCAGTAATTGGTTGTGATTTGTTTCTCCTTAGTGGATCTATTTCTGATCATTCTATCTACACCGAAACTATGGTTCTGAACATGGGAATTCCTCTAACATTCAAGTCTGGCAGGGTCATCAGACATCAAAAGAGCAAGGATCCACTGGGCAAGGCAACTCATAGGCCAGATCTCACCAAGCTGGCAGTCAGAAAACAGGGCCATCGAGTTATAGGAGGGAGTGGGTGGCTTTGTACAAGTCAGGAGGAGCAGGGAGGGAGAACTTAATGACCTCAGTGGCCGAGCAGGCCAAGCTCTCTGCACTGCTATGACTAATGATTTGATAAATGAAAAAATGTACTTTGGCTGACAAGTCACTACATCACTATTGTATGTTTTGCTTTAAACCACGAGAGCCAGAGAGGAGGTTCCTTAAGCTGTTTGCAGATGGAAACTAATGATTTATGTTCTCACACACGGACTTGCAAGCAGGGACCGCGTCACTGTTTTTCAAATTGTAAACAGCCCACTCCAGTGGTCAGCAGGCGTTTCCAGCATAGCATGTGTCTGCCTCCAGCCTCTCCCATGTATATTTCTGCTGTGTTAAATGTGACCTTTTATTATGGCTGTCTTCCTAAGATGCTACATCAGAATTGAAAGCAAAAACACGTTATTTCAATGAAGTGATTTAGTGAAAGATTAAAATGTATAAAAGGTATCTTTTATGATGCTAGAACACTGTGGCACAGACTTTACAATTGTGGGTGTTTAAAATGTTTACAATCAAGATGCATGTTTCCATAAGGTGAACACCCTGGAGATATACATCTCTAGATATTTTAACATTTTTCTTTTCCCTACTCATCCTCCAGGAAAAGTAGGTTTCTAATATCTCACTCATTCTTTAACCATACCACATGAGTCAGTTACATACATCAGTGGATCAGAGTCCAAATTATTTTGCCAGTATCTTGGCCCCGGATTAACAATTATGGCTTCTTAATGGCACTTTAAGTCTACTTATATTGCTTGAATGTCAAATGCAATTTCATCATCTGAATCACTGATATACATATATAGATTTCCTAACTCCTAATCTTTTTTCACAATATTGATATAATGAATTCATGAATGGTTTAATTCCCATCACAAATTTTACACATGGTAACTAAACAGAGATATAAATCTTTTGCTGAAAGTTGTCATGTAGGATGTGAAATGTTTAGACTCACTGGCTTTCTTTCACTTTCTTTCAACAAGTAGAACTAGTATTTTGATCAATGACCAAAATTCAGAATATCACTGTAGTCTAAAAGAGAATTTCCTGCTGGGAAATTTGCTCAAAAGAATTTACTACAAGATGTAACTACTACAAGGGATTTGGGGACAGATTTGCTTATTCATGCATTTTAGAAAAACATTTTCTTAGGACACTTTGCTAGTTTCCTGTGATTGAAGAGCTTAGATTGTAGTAGCCACTTGCTGGATTTTATCGAAAGAATGTTTAAAGAACATATATCAGATTATCAGGCATTAAAAATAGGGAGAAAATCCAGTTTTGGCAGACACTTGGGAGAAACGGCTTCTCTCAAATACTGCTATAGAAGTACGAATTGGTACAATCTCTCTGGAGGGCAATTTGACAATAGGTATGTGGAGTTATAAAAATGTGCATTCCCTTCCATCCACTAATTCTACTAATAATTTAACTCCAATCATGATTGGACAAAGCAAAGACATTTAAGCAAAGGTGTGTATAAAAGGATGTTATATTCAGCATCTTCCAGTTAAAATTATAAGCAATCTCCTTTAATTAGAGATTGGTCAGATATTAGTAAATTATGGTAATTCAAAAAAAGGGAAACAATGTCACCATTAAAGTAATGATGGAAACCTGAATGAAATGATGCTTAAATTGGTCTCAAATATTGTTGCTTGAAAAAGCAAGTTGGGACAGGGTGTTTCTAATTCCACTCTGGTAACTATAGACTTGGGGCTTCTCCGATGGCTCAGTGGGTTAAAGAAACAGCCTGCAATGTAGGAGACACCAGACATGCTGGTTGGATCATGGGTCGGGAAGATCCCTTGGAGGAGGAATTGGCAACCTACTCCAATTTCCTTGCCTGAAACATCCCATGGACAGAGGTGCCTGGTGGGCTACAGTCCAAAGGGTCACAAAGAGTCAGACACAACTGAGCATAGCACAAACAAAATGCTATAGAAGTAACTCTATGTGCACGTGTGCTCATTTACATATATATACACAGTCATGTGGATTTAAATGCATATGCACACCAAGTCAGCAAAGGAAATAGAATATAAATAGCAGTTATAGACCACCAGTAGGTTGATGACAGTAAAGGTCATTGCTGCTTTTTATTTTTGAATTTTCTGTTTAAATGTCTCAACTTGGATTACTGTACAAAAATAAAACATGAACATAGCGTAGATTAGTTCAATTGCGTGTATGTCCTTAAAGCAGAAACTAAAGCTGCTGCCTGGACATAATTCATTGCCCAGACTAGCCTGGCTGCTAAAGACCTCTTGAGACCATTTAAATAGATTACCTTGAGGAAGTCAGGTAGCTAACACAGCATCAGATGATTTATCTGAAGTTATTCTTATAGAGAATCTCTCAATAACATATTTCCTTCCGAGCTTTCATTTATCCAGAACATTTTAACCACTTTTTTTTTTTTTTTTTCCCTAGAGATTCATTTGCTTGTCTGTTAGGAAACAGACATGGATCCTCCCTCAGCATCAACCAGGGCTTAGCACTGCTCAATACACACAGTATTTTAGTTCACAGTGACCCACATTCTCTATTTTTCTCTTTTTATAAAGCATCTTCCATCCTCACACTTACCGCCTATCACCGAGAAGGAGGAAGAATATTCAGACTTCCAAAATGCAGCAAGAATTTGGATAGGTTCCCCAGACAGTTATTCATATTTTTTTTCTTCCTGGTTTCTGGCTGAGACATGTGATGCTGGAACATTATAAATCCACATCTCAGTCTTTTAAAGTTGAGGAAACACCTCAGTAAAGAAGCAAAAGCTCCTGATTGGGATGACTTTTGAAACCTATCCAGCTAAGAATAATCTTTGAAAGAAGCAATCTGGATGTTAAAGGGACTGGTATGTGGTATCTACTTTTTCATGTTACTGAAAACGGTTTGGAAAAGCAGAAATGTTTCGATGTCAAAGTACTTTTTGTTTATTAAGTTTTCACAGACAGATATAAAAGCTATATGATTTCCTATCGTAACCCCAAATTGACAATTATGGGAGGAAGTAGCTAGGGGGACCCCAATCATATTAGTGGTCACAACAAACCACTTTAATAACTGTGCAGACATTTTTTTTCCTCTTAAAAAACTGAGATATAATTTGGTCACTACAAAATCCATCCTTTAAAGTGTATAACTTCAAAAAGAAAGTGTTTTTCAGTCTATTCTCAAAGTAGTGAAACTGACATCACTACCTCATCAGAACCCTTCATCACCCCATGAAGAAGCATCATCCCCATTATCAGTCACTCTGCATCCCGCCTTCCTCCTGGTTCCAGGGGCCGCTAATCTACTTTCGGCCTCCATGGATTTAGCTATTTTATTGTGAAGAAATTCTTAACATGTTCACTTTAGAGATGACGAAACTGCGGTCCAGAGACTAATAAGCTGGTCTGGGGCCATCCTATTTGTGTGCTGTGTCGTCAGAATGTGACCTCGAGTCTTCTTGCTTTTGGTATCAAAGGAGGATATGTAAAATGTTTGTTGAAATCTTACTGTTGCTGTTATTGTTTAGTCCCTAAGCCACGTCTGACTCTTTTTGAGACCCCATGGACTGTAGCCCACCAGGCTTCTCTGTCCATGAGATTTCCCAGGCAAGAATACTGAATGGGTCGCCATTTCCTTCTCCATGGGATCTTCCTGACCCAGGGATCAATCCCATGTCTCCTGCATTGGCAGGTGAATTTTTTTACCACTGAGCCATCCAAGAAGCACTTGCTGAAATTAGAACCATTAGTGACTCTCTTCTTTGACCAAGCTCTGCCCTAATTAGCACATGTGTAAGGCAGATGGGACAGCAAAAGATTGTGTTTAGTACTGACAAAGATGATGTGGGAGCAAGTGCTAATATTTTTGGGAAAATTGGCTCATCAATACTGAGTCCAGAAATATGGCAGACATCTTCATCCAAGTACAGAACATTCTGGAAGACCACTCTCCTAGAGAGCAAACAGGGAACAAACAATAGCCCTTATTCTTTGTAGACAGGCTACTGCCAAGGAAGAGAAAGAGGGTGAGATAAGTTGAGTATGCCTACTTTATTTTTCTTAAACTTACCAGGAAGGAAGTCTTTCTTTTTCTCCCCTGGAGCAAGAGGAGAAAGATAAGAGGGTAGGAGAGAGACCAAGAATGTTACACTGGTGGAAACTTCTCCACATGGAAGGAAACAGAAGTGTGGAAGAAACATTCCCATGCAATGGTGTGAGATTGTGCGGTCTCACAGCTTTAAGAACCAAACAGCATGTGTTCTTTTTAGCTCTCCTAAATTTTATAGATTCCTGGGAAAAGAGAAATAAGATATGACAAACCAAGAGAGATGGGTCTTCTCCAACATTCCTCCTTCCATCCGTGTCATCACTTGCTGTCACTTTCTGCCCCAGATTAGGTATATATAATTCCAATTTAGAGGAAGAAAACTTTATCTGAAAAAGAAAGGAGAACTTTAGAAGAGATTTCCAGGTAGGAAAGGCAGCTGAGGAGCACCTGACTGATATCCCCTTCCAACTGAGAGACTCCACAGGGTAGAAAAGGAGCAGATTACTCTCCGCAGATGGAGTCTGATGAGAGGGTGCCTAGCAGGTGTGTCCCAGGACTCTGGAACTTGAACAAGGATCAGTGGAAGAAGGTAGCCCAGTGGAAGAAAGTCTACCCCAAAACACCTTCAGAACCTACAACCCACAAGCGCAACAGAGCAGATTCAGAAGTGCTGGTTTGCCAAAGAGACTAGTATAAGTTCATTGACAGAAGGGCTAGGGTCACGGGTCCTAGAAGTCACAGGATCAGGAGAAGCAAGGTCTCCCAAAGTCGGTGTGCAGAGTACTGCTGGCTGGTATCATAATGGAAAAGCCTGAGGAGAATGAGCAAGGTTCAAAAATGAGATAATCTCTCAACACAGCCCGGCCATGACATGAAGCAGACAAGAGCAGAGATTGAATCCCATGGTCAGTATACCAGTGTGTCACCAGTCATAAAGTGATGACCCCCTGCTTGCCTGAGAGGCTTCCTTCTTCCATCTTCTGTCCCATTCTTGAGAATTTAACTTTGGAGTCAGACAAAGAAAAGGAAAGTCTAAGCTAGAGAACTGTGAACAGGACTGAACCTGAGATTAGCAATGCTGAATTTACACAAAAACATCTTGGGTTGAACTAAGAATTTCCCCTCAGTCAGAAAGGGCTTTATTAGTTATTCTGTTAAGGGTCAGAAATGGGGGCTCATGAACTAAGTTTTGAAAAAATTCTTTTTGCATACATGGGTTTTGCAATTTATTTTAATTGTGAGTCAGTACTGTTGTTGTTTAGTCACTAACTTGTGTTCAACTCTTGTCAACCCCGTGGGCTGTAGCACGCCAGGCTTCCCTGTCCTTCACTATCTCCCAGAGTTTGTTCAGACTCAGGTCCATTGAGTCACTGATGCCATCCAATCATCTCATCCTCTGTAACCCCCTTCCCTTCTTGCCCTCAATCTTTCCCAGCATCAGAGTCTTTTAGAATGAGCCTTCTCTTCGCATGAGGTAGCCGAAACACTGCATCTTTAGTTTCAGCATCAGTCTTTCCAATGAATATGCAGGGTTGCTTTCCTTTAGGATTGACTGGTTTGATCTCCTGGCTGTCCAAGGGACTCTCAAGAGTCTTTTCCAACACCACAGTTCAAAAGCATCAGTTCTTTGGCGCTCAGTGTAACCTTATCCATAATGTCACTGTGCTATTGTGTCATGCTTTTCTTCTAACCACTTTCCATTCTACTAGGTCTTGGGGGCAAGTTGAATAGAAACATTTTAATCTAGCAAATGCACTGTAATTAACAGAAGATCAGATTTCTACAGACCTGATTCTGAAGTGTTCCAAAGAAGATCATTCTAAGTGCTTTCACAGGAGGATAATCATTCTCAGTGGTTCTTTGGATTTCAACCAAGACCCTCAAATGAGATAAATCCAAAATTACAGCTCTTGACAGCAGTAGCTGAGAAGTGGATGTTTAGAGGATATAATCTCTATGACAACCTTGTTCTCAGAGAGAGTGCTTTTTAGATTACGTCAATGATACAAATTTCCTTCAGAAATGATGTAATGGATTTTAATACTCATTTTCTATTTCTTTGAGTAGATGATGGTGTAAAAGGTTGAACCAAAAAATAACAACCGGTCTTACATATGCCAGTCCTCTGCTGCATTGGTTAATTACAGCTGTGGTCTCCACCAGGTAATTAAAAGGCGTTTATGAATAACGATCAGCAGTTTGGGGTTATCTAGATTTTCCACAATACATGATCCATGAATCTTAGAATCGGAGCACTAAAAGAGACTTAAAANCTCACTCATTCTTTAACCATACCACATGAGTCAGTTACATACATCAGTGGATCAGAGTCCAAATTATTTTGCCAGTATCTTGGCCCCGGATTAACAATTATGGCTTCTTAATGGCACTTTAAGTCTACTTATATTGCTTGAATGTCAAATGCAATTTCATCATCTGAATCACTGATATACATATATAGATTTCCTAACTCCTAATCTTTTTTCACAATATTGATATAATGAATTCATGAATGGTTTAATTCCCATCACAAATTTTACACATGGTAACTAAACAGAGATATAAATCTTTTGCTGAAAGTTGTCATGTAGGATGTGAAATGTTTAGACTTACTGGCTTTCTTTCACTTTCTTTCAACAAGTAGAACTAGTATTTTGATCAATGACCAAAATTCAGAATATCACTGTAGTCTAAAAGAGAATTTCCTGCTGGGAAATTTGCTCAAAAGAATTTACTACAAGATGTAACTACTACAAGGGATTTGGGGACAGATTTGCTTATTCATGCATTTTAGAAAAACATTTTCTTAGGACACTTTGCTAGTTTCCTGTGATTGAAGAGCTTAGATTGTAGTAGCCACTTGCTGGATTTTATCGAAAGAATGTTTAAAGAACATATATCAGATTATCAGGCATTAAAAATAGGGAGAAAATCCAGTTTTGGCAGACACTTGGGAGAAACGGCTTCTCTCAAATACTGCTATAGAAGTACGAATTGGTACCATCTCTCTGGAGGGCAATTTGACAATAGGTATGTGGAGTTATAAAAATGTGCATTCCCTTCCATCCACTAATTCTACTAATAATTTAACTCCAATCATGATTGGACAAAGCAAAGACATTTAAGCAAAGGTGTGTATAAAAGGATGTTATATTCAGCATCTTCCAGTTAAAATTATAAGCAATCTCCTTTAATTAGAGATTGGTCAGATATTAGTAAATTATGGTAATTCAAAAAAAGGGAAACAATGTCACCATTAAAGTAATGATGGAAACCTGAATGAAATGATGCTTAAATTGGTCTCAAATATTGTTGCTTGAAAAAGCAAGTTGGGACAGGGTGTTTCTAATTCCACTCTGGTAACTATAGACTTGGGGCTTCTCCAATGGCTCAGTGGGTTAAAGAAACAGCCTGCAATGTAGGAGACACCAGACATGCTGGTTGGATCATGGGTCGGGAAGATCCCTTGGAGGAGGAATTGGCAACCTACTCCAATTTCCTTGCCTGAAACATCCCATGGACAGAGGTGCCTGGTGGGCTACAGTCCAAAGGGTCACAAAGAGTCAGACACAACTGAGCATAGCACAAACAAAATGCTATAGAAGTAACTCTATGTGCACGTGTGCTCATTTACATATATATACACAGTCATGTGGATTTAAATGCATATGCACACCAAGTCAGCAAAGGAAATAGAATATAAATAGCAGTTATAGACCACCAGTAGGTTGATGACAGTAAAGGTCATTGCTGCTTTTTATTTTTGAATTTTCTGTTTAAATGTCTCAACTTGGATTACTGTACAAAAATAAAACATGAACATAGCGTAGATTAGTTCAATTGCGTGTATGTCCTTAAAGCAGAAACTAAAGCTGCTGCCTGGACATAATTCATTGCCCAGACTAGCCTGGCTGCTAAAGACCTCTTGAGACCATTTAAATAGATTACCTTGAGGAAGTCAGGTAGCTAACACAGCATCAGATGATTTATCTGAAGTTATTCTTATAGAGAATCTCTCAATAACATATTTCCTTCCGAGCTTTCATTTATCCAGAACATTTTAACCACTTTTTTTTTTTTTTCGCCCTAGAGATTCATTTGCTTGTCTGTTAGGAAACAGACATGGATCCTCCCTCAGCATCAACCAGGGCTTAGCACTGCTCAATACACACAGTATTTTAGTTCACAGTGACCCACATTCTCTATTTTTCTCTTTTTATAAAGCATCTTCCATCCTCACACTTACCGCCTATCACCGAGAAGGAGGAAGAATATTCAGACTTCCAAAATGCAGCAAGAATTTGGATAGGTTCCCCAGACAGTTATTCATATTTTTTTTCTTCCTGGTTTCTGGCTGAGACATGTGATGCTGGAACATTATAAATCCACATCTCAGTCTTTTAAAGTTGAGGAAACACCTCAGTAAAGAAGCAAAAGCTCCTGATTGGGATGACTTTTGAAACCTATCCAGCTAAGAATAATCTTTGAAAGAAGCAATCTGGATGTTAAAGGGACTGGTATGTGGTATCTACTTTTTCATGTTACTGAAAACGGTTTGGAAAAGCAGAAATGTTTCGATGTCAAAGTACTTTTTGTTTATTAAGTTTTCACAGACAGATATAAAAGCTATATGATTTCCTATCGTAACCCCAAATTGACAATTATGGGAGGAAGTAGCTAGGGGGACCCCAATCATATTAGTGGTCACAACAAACCACTTTAATAACTGTGCAGACATTTTTTTTCCTCTTAAAAAACTGAGATATAATTTGGTCACTACAAAATCCATCCTTTAAAGTGTATAACTTCAAAAAGAAAGTGTTTTTCAGTCTATTCTCAAAGTAGTGAAACTGACATCACTACCTCATCAGAACCCTTCATCACCCCATGAAGAAGCATCATCCCCATTATCAGTCACTCTGCATCCCGCCTTCCTCCTGGTTCCAGGGGCCGCTAATCTACTTTCGGCCTCCATGGATTTAGCTATTTTATTGTGAAGAAATTCTTAACATGTTCACTTTAGAGATGACGAAACTGCGGTCCAGAGACTAATAAGCTGGTCTGGGGCCATCCTATTTGTGTGCTGTGTCGTCAGAATGTGACCTCGAGTCTTCTTGCTTTTGGTATCAAAGGAGGATATGTAAAATGTTTGTTGAAATCTTACTGTTGCTGTTATTGTTTAGTCCCTAAGCCACGTCTGACTCTTTTTGAGACCCCATGGACTGTAGCCCACCAGGCTTCTCTGTCCATGAGATTTCCCAGGCAAGAATACTGAATGGGTCGCCATTTCCTTCTCCATGGGATCTTCCTGACCCAGGGATCAATCCCATGTCTCCTGCATTGGCAGGTGAATTTTTTTTACCACTGAGCCATCCAAGAAGCACTTGCTGAAATTAGAACCATTAGTGACTCTCTTCTTTGACCAAGCTCTGCCCTAATTAGCACATGTGTAAGGCAGATGGGACAGCAAAAGATTGTGTTTAGTACTGACAAAGATGATGTGGGAGCAAGTGCTAATATTTTTGGGAAAATTGGCTCATCAATACTGAGTCCAGAAATATGGCAGACATCTTCATCCAAGTACAGAACATTCTGGAAGACCACTCTCCTAGAGAGCAAACAGGGAACAAACAATAGCCCTTATTCTTTGTAGACAGGCTACTGCCAAGGAAGAGAAAGAGGGTGAGATAAGTTGAGTATGCCTACTTTATTTTTCTTAAACTTACCAGGAAGGAAGTCTTTCTTTTTCTCCCCTGGAGCAAGAGGAGAAAGATAAGAGGGTAGGAGAGAGACCAAGAATGTTACACTGGTGGAAACTTCTCCACATGGAAGGAAACAGAAGTGTGGAAGAATTGTTCCCACGCAGTGGTGTGAGATTGTGCGGTCTCACAGCTTTAAGAACCAAACAGCATGTGTTCTTTTTAGCTCTCCTAAATTTTATAGATTCCTGGGAAAAGAGAAATAAGATATGACAAACCAGGAGAGCTGGGTTTTTTCCAACATTCCTCCTCCCATCCGTGTCATCACTTGCTGTCACTTTCTGCCCCAGATTAGGTATATATAATTCCAATTTAGAGGAAGAAAACTTTATCTGAAAAAGAAAGGAGAACTTTAGAAGAGATTTCCAGGTAGGAAAGGCAGCTGAGGAGCATCTGACTGATATCCCCTTCCAACTGAGAGACTCCACAGGGTAGAAGAGGAGCAGATTCCTCTCCGCAGATGGAGTCTGATGAGAGGGAGCCTAGCAGGTGTGTCCCAGGACTCTGGAACTTGAACGAGGGTCAGTGGAAGAAGGTAGCCCAGTGGAAGAAAGTCTACCCCCAAACACCTTCAGAACCTACAACCCACAAGCACAACAGAGCAGATTCAGAAGTGCTGGTTTGCCAAAGAGACTAGTATAAGTTCATTGACAGAAGGGCTAGGGTCACGGGTCCTAGAAGTCACAGGATCAGGAGAAGCAAGGTCTCCCAAAGTCGGTGTGCAGAGTACTGCTGGCTGGTATCATAANCAACAGAGCAGATTCAGAAGTGCTGGTTTGCCAAAGAGACTAGTATAAGTTCATTGACAGAAGGGCTAGGGTCACGGGTCCTAGAAGTCACAGGATCAGGAGAAGCAAGGTCTCCCAAAGTCGGTGTGCAGAGTACTGCTGGCTGGTATCATAATGGAAAAGCCTGAGGAGAATGAGCAAGGTTCAAAAATGAGATAATCTCTCAACACAGCCCGGCCATGACATGAAGCAGACAAGAGCGGAGATTGAATCCCATGGTCAGTATACCAGTGTGTCACCAGTCATAAAGTGATGACCCCCTGCTTGCCTGAGAGGCTTCCTTCTTCCATCTTCTGTCCCATTCTTGAGAATTTAACTTTGGGGTCAGACAAAGAAAAGGAAAGTCTAAGCTAGAGAACTGTGAACAGGACTGAACCTGAGATTAGCAATGCTGAATTTACACAAAAACATCTTGGGTTGAACTAAGAATTTCCCCTCAGTCAGAAAGGGCTTTATTAGTTATTCTGTTAAGGGTCAGAAATGGGGGCTCATGAACTAAGTTTTGAAAAAATTCTTTTTGCATACATGGGTTTTGCAATTTATTTTAATTGTGAGTCAGTACTGTTGTTGTTTAGTCACTAACTTGTGTTCAACTCTTGTCAACCCCGTGGGCTGTAGCACGCCAGGCTTCCCTGTCCTTCACTATCTCCCAGAGTTTGTTCAGACTCAGGTCCATTGAGTCACTGATGCCATCCAATCATCTCATCCTCTGTAACCCCCTTCCCTTCTTGCCCTCAATCTTTCCCAGCATCAGAGTCTTTTAGAATGAGCCTTCTCTTCGCATGAGGTAGCCGAAACACTGCATCTTTAGTTTCAGCATCAGTCTTTCCAATGAATATGCAGGGTTGCTTTCCTTTAGGATTGACTGGTTTGATCTCCTGGCTGTCCAAGGGACTCTCAAGAGTCTTTTCCAACACCACAGTTCAAAAGCATCAGTTCTTTGGCGCTCAGTGTAACCTTATCCATAATGTCACTGTGCTATTGTGTCATGCTTTTCTTCTAACCACTTTCCATTCTACTAGGTCTTGGGGGCAAGTTGAATAGAAACATTTTAATCTAGCAAATGCACTGTAATTAACAGAAGATCAGATTTCTACAGACCTGATTCTGAAGTGTTCCAAAGAAGATCATTCTAAGTGCTTTCACAGGAGGATAATCATTCTCAGTGGTTCTTTGGATTTCAACCAAGACCCTCAAATGAGATAAATCCAAAATTACAGCTCTTGACAGCAGTAGCTGAGAAGTGGATGTTTAGAGGATATAATCTCTATGACAACCTTGTTCTCAGAGAGAGTGCTTTTTAGATTACGTCAATGATACAAATTTCCTTCAGAAATGATGTAATGGATTTTAATACTCATTTTCTATTTCTTTGAGTAGATGATGGTGTAAAAGGTTGAACCAAAAAATAACAACCGGTCTTACATATGCCAGTCCTCTGCTGCATTGGTTAATTACAGCTGTGGTCTCCACCAGGTAATTAAAAGGCGTTTATGAATAACGATCAGCAGTTTGGGGTTATCTAGATTTTCCACAATACATGATCCATGAATCTTAGAATCGGAGCACTAAAAGAGACTTAAAAATTTTATAGTTCTTTCTCCTGACCCCAGTCTACAGATAGTGAATACAAGCTTCAGAAAAGCACTGCTATGTGATTTAGTGGACTATATTTGTTTGTGGCAGAACCTAGGTCTGAGGAAAGTGGTTCTTGAGCTTCTTATAAACTTACAAGTAATATATTCCTCCTTTGATTCAGTTCCACAGAAAACATAATCTATGAAGATGTGTTGTTCATGCCTACAGAGTTGCTTCAGTTATATCTACAAAGTTGCGCCTGAGTCTTTGCAACGCTATGGACTGTAGTCTTCCAGGCTCCTCTGTCCATGGGATTCTGCAGGCAAGAATACTGGAGTGGGTTACCACATCCTTCTCCAGGGGATCTTCCCAACCCAGGGATGGAACTCACATCTCTTAGGTCTCCTTCATTGGCAGGCAGGTTCTTTATTGCTAGTGCCACCTGAGAAGCCCATGAAGATATGTTATTAATCCAGAATCAGGCAGGACACCATAGAGTTTCAGAGCCTGGCTTCTGAGACTCAACTGCTTGGTTTCAAAACTTGATGCTTTCACTCATTAGCAGGTGAATGGATAAGTAACTTAACCTCTGTAACCAAGCTTCTTCATTTGTATGATAATGAAAAAAATTAACAGGGTCTACCTCATAGAGCTTTTGTTAGGGTTAAATGATTTAATCCATATAAAGGATTTAGAACACAGGGCTATATAATAAAACTCATTATTTCTTCATGTGTAAATACATGGGCATGCACTCAAGGAGGAATCATACAGTGATATGAGCCCAGTGGAAAGTTGTGTATGGGAGTCAAACATTTTTGTATTTATGTTTGCAATCTGCTGCTTCTTGTTGTTCAGTGGCTAAGTCATGCCGAACTCTTGGCAACCCCATGTACCCCATGTCAGCATGCCAGGGTCCTCTGACCTCCACTATCTCCTGGAGTTTGCTCAAACTCATGTGCGTTGAGTCTGTGATGCCATCTAACCATCTCATCGTTTGTCTGATCTGATTGTACATAAATATAATATCACTGGAATTGGGCAGGGATATAATATTGGTAAGATAGAGTAAGAAGCCCTGAGTGATTCAGCCCCTGGGCTTTGGATATCTCCCCTTGTTCTCTGGGCTAATGTTTCTTCCTTTCCTATGATGTCTAAGAAATTGGATTGGCCAAAATGTTCGTTCAGGTGTTTCTGTAATATCTTATGGAAAAACCCGAGTGAAACTTTGGCTAACTCAATACTTAGGAAAAGTTTTAAAGGAAAAGAGAAAATTAAAAGCAGCTGATGGAACTTTTCTGACTCCTTTACTGCATTCTCTGAAATGTAGAAAGAGTGACCTAAATTCAAACACAGAACAACCCATGAATGTCTTGGAATTCCAGACGCACACCCTTTTCCCCCTAATTAGCCCTGTTTCCCTACCCTGAGTCTCTCCGCCGGGGAATTCCTATTTGCAAATCTCAGTGTATCTTCATTCTGGTGAATCCTGGGAACTCAGACACATCACACGCAGCATCTGGGAAATGGGAAATCCTTCTGTTTGCCTCCCCGGAGTTATCTGGGGATGAGAAACATCTGTTATCATCTTTTCAGTAACAGGGTATTTGATGCGTTTATTTTTTCTGCTCTGCTTTGAATATTCTCAGCTCAGCAAAATATTTTCTGTAAGGAAGTCATTGAAAATAAAGTATGATAACTAATGAACTTGAGGTGTTATCAGTCATAAAAATATTATAAAAGATCTCAGATATAATCACCCCCCATGATTAAAAAAATTATAGTTAAGATATTCAAAAGATGGTGCTTTTGGCTCTTTGCACAACAGTGCCCAAGAAGCAAGCTATCTGGTTAGCGGTTTACACACAACTGGAAGAAATAAAAAATTCAGTGAAACAGGTGCAAGGGTGTTAGAGTCACTGAAGCCCTGAAACTGTCTTAAGTCCCATAAAAGAATAGCATTTGGCAGGTCTCTATATAAATGAGGTTAGATTTGCCAGAAAAGTAACATAACACTACTGGTAAGTGAAAGAAAAGCATATCCTATCAGAATTTCCCTGCATTCCATCCAAAACTTCTATGAAGCCTTAGTAATGGGCTGATTCATCACATATAAATTCCATTCCAAAAAATAAAAAGAAATCATAACTTTCCCACTATTGCTCTGTAAGAAAGCAAAGAGTAATATTGAAAATATGTTTGCTAATTTCTTGCTCCTAAAGAAATGTGTCATTTTGCTTAACAATTATTCTCTTCACCTCCACCTAAAGTCTTATAGTAAAGGGAGTGTATGAAGTGATTGAAAACTATAAAATATTTTTGCTTCTAAATTAAATATAGATGTTTGTTCACATGTGTGTGTGTATGCTCAGTCGCTCAGTCGTGTCCAACTNTGTGTCATTTTGCTTAACAATTATTCTCTTCACCTCCACCTAAAGTCTTATAGTAAAGGGAGTGTATGAAGTGATTGAAAACTATAAAATATTTTTGCTTCTAAATTAAATATAGATGTTTGTTCACATGTGTGTGTGTATGCTCAGTCGCTCAGTCGTGTCCAACTCTTTAGGACCCCATGGACCCCTTTGTCCATGGGATTCCCAGGCAAGACTACTGGAGTGGGTTGCAATGTCCCCCTCCAAGGGATCTTCCCAACCCAGGGGGTCACATACCAATAATTATTCATCTGAATTTCAAATTTCAAAGCAATCCACCTTACCCATATAACTGCTAAGTGACTTACACTGTTTATGACTAAAAGTCAGATGTATGACTTTAATCAGAGTTTAAACTACATGGAATTCATGAATCATAAGATCTAAAAAAATTTTTTTCCTTCTGAGTATGTGGAGACAACAGGAGGGGAAATGGGGAAATAAGTCTCTGGACAAAGTACTGGAAACATTTTTTTTTTTTTAACTATTAAAGATCTGTTTACATTCTACAATGTCCTTTTTGGATTTCATGTTAGCTAAATAAAATGACAACTGTCCATTGTTTATAAATGAGAGACTCCTATGGTTGTGGATCTTCTACTCTGGGTTGTAAACTTAACTCACAGAGACACTTCCCACCTCCAAGTCCCCACTCAACTTTCTTACCCATAAGCCTTTATAATGACTCCACTCCAGTGCAGGAATGGTCTAGAAGTATTGCTTAAGAGTGTGAACTGATGTGTTCAGGAAGTTATTTGCTTAGCTGGGGACCAGAAATAAAAGTGTGTTAGCAAAACTTTATTAAGCATAGATTAGACTGAGCTGGTGCCTAGAGAAAAACAAGCCACAATACTATGTATCATGTCATTTTCAGGGGAAAGAGTCCAGAATATCGAAGAGATAAGGGAGAGGTTCTACCTAAGGACCAACGGAGAAAGTTTCTGTTTAATTTTCTATCTTTTGGCTGTAATGGGTCTTTGTTGCTGTGTGCGGGCTTTCTCTAGTTGTGGCATGTCAGAGCCACTCTTTGTTTTGGTTCCCAAGATTCTCATTTCAGTGGCTTCTCTTGTTGTGAAGCATAGACTCTAGAGTGAGGACTCTGAGCTATGGTACATGGGCTTAGTTGCTCTAGCATGTGGGATCTTCCCAGACCAGAAATTGAACTCATGTCTCCTGTATTGACAGACGAATTCTTAACCACTGGACCACCAGGAAGCCCTAAGCTTCTGACTATTGACTGATGTAAAAAAGTTCCCTCAGTTGAGTAGATCAGCAAGGCAACCAACCAGCGAGGAAATTCATAGATCATTTCCAAGACAACTGTTGGCATCCCCCTGACATCTATTCATCTGCCCAAGGAAGTGATCATAAAATTGATCAAATATTGTGAGTCCCTCAAGAAAGGAAGGAGAGGGATGGGGGAACTGAGGGAAGGCAGTGGTTCCATCTTTGTGCAGTACAAAGACAAAGAGTCTGGGAGACATTTTGGTCCTGCCTCTGATCTCTTCATTTCTCCACTATTGTTCCTTGCTGCTGCTGCTGCTAAGTCGCTTCAGTCGTGTCCAACTCTGTGCGACCCCATAGACAGCAGCCCACCAGGCTCTGCCGTCCCTGGGATTCTCCAGACAAGAACACTGGAGTGGGTTGCCATTTCCTTCTCCAATGCATGAAGGTGAAAACTGAAAGTGAAGTCATTCAGTCCTGTCTGACTCTGAGCGACCTCATGGACTGCAGCCTACCAGGCTCCTCCGTCCATGGGATTTTCCAGGCAAGAGTACTGTTCCTTAGGTAAATGAAATTGGGAAGAGGAGTGAAAATAAAAACCATATAGTATACATCATGCATATCTACCTTTGTTCTCTGTGTTGGCTGGGGTCAAAATTGACTGCTATAAGCAAAGATTTTCTGTATGCATCATTTTACACAAACAATTCAGGTTTTGACATTCAGACCCCAAATACAGTTTTATTGCCATCAGTCAAGCATTGTGAAGATGGATGTCTGCTGAACAGTTTCTAGGAGGGACTAGAATCTTCTGAAATATTAGTAAATTCATCATTAAAAATATTCTGTGGTCTAGTCAGTTTGGAAATCACAGGTTAAACAAGTTAATTAAATTTATTTTCTGTAGTAATTCTCAGCCTTTAATGTATTATTTAGTTATTCTAACTCTAGATAGTATTGTCAGACAGAGAAAGAGATAGGAGAGAAAAATTATATGTAAATTGCTTTAAGGAGGCAATTAACCTTATCTGCTACAACATAATTACATGCGTTATGGCCTTCTCTGTGGCCAGGGAAAAGTGATAAATGATACTGCATTTAAGCATTAGTTACCTATGTTTTAAAATATTTATTAAGTTTTTTTTTTTAGTGTGGACCATTGTTTAAGTCTTTATTGAATTAGTTACAATATTACAATAAAAAACCAATAAGTTTGGCATTTTGGCCATGAAGCATGTGGGACCTTAGCTTCTCAATCAGGGGTCAAACTGGCACGCCCTGCCCTGGAAGGTGAAATCTTAATCACTGGATGACCAGGGAAGTCCCTAAGCAATCAGTTATCTTTTAAACAATGGCTACTAGTCCCACAGGTACATAGTTTGGGAAATGGAGATACAGAGCATATCTCTTGTGTAAAATCTTGTGGATCATTGTTGTGCAAGTTTGCACAAATTATTTAATTTCCCAGAGCCTGGATTTTCTCATTGACAAAGTGAGCTAATACATAGCTCCTGAAAGTGAAATTTAGTTGCTCAGTCATGTCTGACTCTTTGCAAACCCATTGACTGTAGCCCACAAGGCTCCTCTGTCCATGGACTTCTCCAGTGAAGAATGCTGGAGTAGGTTCCCATTTGCTCCTTCAGAAGATCTTCCCGACCTAAGGACTGAACCTAGGTCTCCTGCATTGCAGGCAGATTCTTTACCATCTGAGCCACCCAGGAAATCTGCCCAGCACAGATGGTTTCCCGAGAAAACAGTCAGTGTCCAACAACTATTGCCCTTAAAACATCTTCTGTCATTTATTCCATTTATCCACTCAACTAGGCAGCCAACACTTTTCTTTTGTGGTGTCTACTGTGAATCAGGCACTAAGGATATACACAGGATTTAATTCCCTGACTGAACTTACTGTTCAGCAGTGAAAACAGACAATTTAAATAAGCAATAGTGGTCACATGTGACAATGTATTTGATTGAGAATATTCAGGGAGCTAATTGTCAACCTTGGGATCTAAGGAAGGTGGTAGAAACCTAGTACCACCACTCTTCCGCTGATCCACAGTGAAGGAACCAACGTAAAAAGCACACCCACCGAGAAATAAGAAGTGAGAGACTGGAGAGCGGAAAAGAATGAAAAGGAGCTGTGCCTTCAAACTGGATTTCTTACTTGGCCTCTATAGGAACTCAAAAAGGTGGTAAAGCCACATTTCTCAAAGACAAAGAGCCAGTTCCCAGTGGAGCCACATCTATTGCCCAGGGTTTCTGAATTCTAGCCCAGACTCTTCGCCATTGTAAAATATTAAGTGGTCACAGTGGGGATAAACAGAGGAGTTCCTTTAAATCTCCAACTAAGGATAACCCTATCACTAGTTTCTTCATAAATAATGCTTCCTCAGAATTCTGTCCTTTACATTCTCATTTCTCATGCAACTGCAAAGTTTCATTTGCTTTTTACCTTTGTCATAATATATTTGATTATAATTCCACCAGGCCAAGCACTATGTTATAGTCCGCTATATAGTTTCAGTACCTAGCTTGTGTTGATTGATAGAATTGGTGAATTGACATATTAGCTGAGATTAGCTTGTGTTAATTTATACAAACAATTAGTAAAACCCTTTTAGCATTGAATTGGTTATTCTTTTGTTAAAAGTAGGAAGTTCTCATTAAAATTGTTTGACTTCAATTTACTATCATTATGTCTGTTCATATAAATGACTAGAGCAGAGAAATTATAGTAGAAGAGGAAATTTCCCCTCCATGATTGAAATACTTGGAATCTAAAGAATTCATAATCTTCTTCTCATAGTGCCATCTGGGGAAAAATATTTTCAGGACCAGGAGAAATTATTCCTGATTCTCCCATTTTTGCTCAATTGGCAGTTATCTTTTAATGTAATAAAAATGATCAAGCTAAAAATATTCTAGAAAACTTATCAACAAAACAAATAGAATCCAGCTCAAGTCACCTGAAGTCATCGATTTCAAATATCTTTTTGGAAATAATTAATTTTTTAAAAAGCAGATGTTAGATTAAAAGTAACATTAAAAAAAAACATATTTACTTTAGATAACAAGTTGCCCTTGAGCTTAATGTTTAGGTTAATTAAAGATTTGGGAGTCTATAGTAATAGACTCTATTGATGATGGATGGAGAATAGAGGCTGGCATGCATCAACAGGTTTTATAATCCTATAGTTGAGTCTCAATTTTGAGGACTTGAGGTCACCTTAGTGAGGACCTGGTGATTCCATTCATGGAAGCTGTGACTGTTTAGGAAAGGAAGAACAAGCTAATTTTATAGTTAGAATTGCTTTATGTGCTCAGTTGCTCAGTGGTATCCAACTCTTTGCAGCTCTCCAGACTCCTCTTTCAATGGGATTCTTCAGGAAAGATACTGGAGTGGATACATTTCCTACTCCAGGGGATCTTCCCAACTCAGGGATGAAGACCTACTCTCTTTCACTGGCAGGCAGATTCTTAATCACTAGCACCACCTGGAAGCACAGTCTTATAAGAGCACAGTTGTGTCTCAGTTTTGAGGACTTGAAGTCACCTTAGTTAGTATCTAGTGATTTCATTCATGGAAGTTGTCTAATCAATTAGCAAAGAATGAACTAGCTAATTTTGTCATTGCAATTGTTTTAGCACGGCCCTAAATGATAAACATCAAACCTCTTAAACTGGAGTCAGAAAATGAATTTCTTGCTTATTATCTGGAAGCAGCCACTGTGACTTCATTGAAATCCTCCTTGTTTGCTTGGTAGTCAAAATTTGGTTAAATAAATGTTCTCACTAAAGGGCTAGTGTACTTAATGCAAGACAGGGGAAAAATGGGCCTTAAGATATTTGTTTATAGCTTTTCTGGAATATTTTGACACAACTTAAACTGAAGTTGGGCATTGTCACCAAGGGTGGAAATGGAAACATCTCCTTTACTTGTCTTCAGAGGATGTTTATATGATTCCATTTGTCTGCCTCTAATTCCTTAGAGACGGAATTATACTATTGGGTTTCCTGAAGGGTGTTTCACATATTTACATGGTTTGTTTAATTTCACATTGCCCTTTGTGGATAGGAGTATTTGTCTTGCCAAGCAGAGAGCCCACACAAAAGTCACACACACAAGTTTAAAGAAAGGACTTTTAGACCATTTGGTTAAATAAAAGACATCACTTCTCATTCTAAGAAAATATAGAAGTCAAAACCGTTTTTTTGGCTATCACTGATTATTAGGAAGTCCCCTGTAAATTGCCTCAGTGTAGACGAAAAACACGCACATGAACCAAATGCCCTTTAATTACAGGCTTTATTTATTGATTTACTTTTAAAATCAAGGGTGAAATTAAGGCAAATGCACTGTGGAGCTTGTGAAAACAAAAGGTTTGATAATTGGAGGTGAAACCCCTGCTCCAGCCCCTGCCTCTGCAGAAGAGCCAACATATATTCACACCACTACAGAATAATAAGACAAGGAATTGTTGGGCAATTCTGGCACTGGATCTTTCTTATTTTGTATGGTTCTTCTATAGGTCTGAGACTGAGATACACACAAAAAAGACAAATATCAGAGTGCTTCCAATAGTCTGCCAGATCCTTCACATTCTGGCCTCCACTTACTAGGCCTAGGGCTTCCCCAGTGGCTCAGGAGACAAGGGAGATGCAGGTTCAATTCTTGGGTTGGGATGATCCCCAGAGGGAGAAATGGCAACCAGCTCCCATATCCTTGCCTGGAAACTCCCATGGACGGAGTGGGGTTATACGCCCAAGGGTCATGAAGAGTCAAACAAGACTGAGGGACTAAGCGTGCNAAGAATGCAGTGAAGTTGCCATGGTGGAATTGCAGTAACAAGTTTCTGGACTATTGCAGATTTCCTGCAGTTTCTCCTTAAAAAGAAAGAGGTCCCAAGAGATAGATTGTCCTCCTGCAGCCTGCCATTCACTTCTGAGATATTTTCTCCTCACCGTTCATGACGAGAATGGATCATTTTTAACCCAGGAAAGACATTGTGCAAATTGCTTCTCCTTAGCATTCAGGGAAATAAACATTTGATNAAGAATGCAGTGAAGTTGCCATGGTGGAATTGCAGTAACAAGTTTCTGGACTATTGCAGATTTCCTGCAATTTCTCCTTAAAAAGAAAGAGGTCTCAAGAGATAGATTGTCCTCCTGCAGCCTGCCATTCACTTCTGAGATATTTTCTCCTCACCGTTCATGATGAGAATGGATCATTTTTAACCCAGGAAAGACACTGTGCAAATTGCTTCTCCTTAGCATTCAGGGAAATAAACATTTGGTNTTAAAAAGAAAGAGGTCTCAAGAGATAGATTGTCCTCCTGCAGCCTGCCATTCACTTCTGAGATATTTTCTCCTCACCGTTCATGATGAGAATGGATCATTTTTAACCCAGGAAAGACATTGTGCAAATTGCTTCTCCTTAGCATTCAGGGAAATAAACATTTGGTGCCTCTTTCCTTTTGCAAAGGGGAAAATCCAGAGGATGTTGCAGAGCCAGGGCTTCCCAGTGGCGCTAGTATTAAAGAACCTGCCTGCCTAATGCAAGAGACATAACAGATGGGGTTCATTCCCTGGGTCTGGAGGTTCCCCTGGCAGAGGGCATGGCAACCACCTCCAGTCGTCTTGCCTCAAAAAATCCCATGGACTGAGGAATCTGGTGGGCTACAGTCCACAGGGTTGCAAAGAGTCAGACAAGACTGAAGAGACTTGGCACGCTTACATGGCAGAGCCAACTGAGGACACTCTAAATACAGCATGTGCATGTACGTTTTCGGCTTGTTTTAGGCCGGAGTAAAGGGAAAAAATTCTGAGTGTGCCCTATCTACTACTAGCATTTTCTTTATCTTCTTTTTAAATTGTATTATTTATTTATTTATCTTTGGCTGTGCTGAGTCTTCATTGCTGTGCACACGCTTGCTCTAGTTGCAAGAGCGGGGGCTCTCTGGTTGCAGGCTCACAGGCNCCTATCTACTACTAGCATTTTCTTTATCTTCTTTTTAAATTGTATTATTTATTTATTTATCTTTGGCTGTGCTGAGTCTTCATTGCTGTGCACACGCTTGCTCTAGTTGCAAGAGCGGGGGCTCTCTGGTTGCAGGCTCACAGGCTCTTGAGTGCACTGGCTCAGTAGTTGTGGCATTTGGGGTTAGTTGCTCCTTGGCATGTGGAATCTTCCTGGACCAGGGATCAAACCCATGTCCCCTGCATTAAAAGGCAGACTCCTAACCACTGGACCACCAGGGAAGTCTTATGAGCATTTTCTAAGGGCAAACTTCCCTGGATAAGAAAACTGAAATCACTGATAATCTGACACCTCTTCCCTTCCTCCCCCTCCAGCATTCTCAGGCCACTTTCTGCCTCAGAGGAGAACCTTCTCATCCATAATAACAACGAAAGTTGGCGAGTTCAATTCTTTTTCCTCTTCTCAATCCCCTATGATATTTACCTACTCTATCTGCTTACCCACTTTGAATTTTACTTATCTGGATTCCCTGAAATATTCATAACCTAGAAGTACTGGTGTTTTGATTTTCAATGGAAAGAAAAAAGAGGAAGTCTGAAGGGATGAGGTTGGGAAAGAAAAGATCCGCAGAAGGATATGTAAACTAGCCTTTTTTGCAAACAGCATTACATAGACCCCTATGTTCCTGCTCCTGCTGGAGAAGGAATGAAAGGACAGAAAGAAAAGTGCCCTCTAATGAGACCACCTGCTTCTATCTAGTTCTGCCACAAACTGGCTCTGTGCCTTTGAGTCATTCCTTTCATCTGTTTGGATCTCTCTCTTTTCTTTTTTTCCAGCCACACCATGTGGCATGTGGGATCTTAGTTTCCTGACCAGGAATCAAACCTGTGGCCCCTGCATTGGAGGTGCAGTCTTAACCACCAAACTGCCAGGGAAGTTCCCTGGGTCTCAGTTTCTTCATATGTAAAAGGTTACCTTGAACTAGATAGTTTGTTGAATAATGACATATTACAACATTTATGGAAAGAAAAGGGGAAACAAGTAGACAACAGGGAGTAAGCATTCAACTCCTCAGCAGGGGTGACACTCTGTTTAGATGGATGGTGGAGGAGTTGAAATATCATTGGCATGAAGCTACAAAATTGTGAACATTTACCAATGTGGTTTTTTTCCATGTATGAGGAAATGGCCAGGCATGGTGATGAAGGGGGAAGGGCTTGGCAAAGATCCAAAGTGGAGGGTTGTTAGGAAATTGAAGCTGCTAGTGATGCTGGTAAAGCAGGAGTATGTCTTTGTAGATAATATTAACAATCTCAGCTGCATAGCTATGTTTTAAATTATTTCTGAGCTCTTTGTGCTGAAGTTATGATAAATGCTCTATGAGATAGAAGTTATCAGCCTCTCCCAGACTTTTTCTTGGGTGGGGAGTTAACGATTAGAGGTTTAAATATAAAAACCTCACTATTTCTGTGGAGATGGTATTCCCATCTGTATCACTCTCTGAACATGTCAATCTCATAATGAAGTACAAATACACACACACACGTACATANGAAGTTATCAGCCTCTCCCAGACTTTTTCTTGGGTGGGGAGTTAACGATTAGAGGTTTAAATATAAAAACCTCACTATTTCTGTGGAGATGGTATTCCCATCTGTATCACTCTCTGAACATGTCAATCTCATAATGAAGTACAAATACACACACACACGTACATACTCATAATAATTCTGGATCAGCTCACTAGCCAAATTCAACTCAAATGTCACTACTTTCCATTACATCTGTCTGTTCAGTTCAGCCACTCAGTCGTGTCCAACTCTTTGAGACCCCATGGACTGCAGCATGCCAGGCTTCCCTGTCTATCACCAGCTCAAACTCAGGTCCACTGAGTCAGTGATGCCATCCAATCATCTCATCCTCTGTCATCCTCTTCTCCTCCCACCTTCAATCTTTTCCAGTATCAGGGTCTTTTCAAATGAGTCAGTTCTTTGCATCAAGTTGGCCAAAGTATTACATCTCTACATTTGCTATTTGACTTGCTCTGCATTTGTTAAGGCTTCTCTCTCAACAAAAAAAAATCTGCCTATTTTGTTGCTTAGCCAATCAAAAGTGTTCTGTATGTAAAAGAATCATACCCTAAATCCCACAAAAGTCATCTACTCATCTTTGGTCATTTGTGAAAGGAATGCCAAGTCTATGAGTCTCTCCATATCTGAGAAATAATATTGCCTTTAAATTATTTTTTAAAATAAGCCTCTGAAACCAAATCGAGTAAGAGAATGATGTAAGACATAAGGGGAAAGGAGATGAGGAATAAAGGAAGCAAAGATCTCTGCTCACAAAGAGCTGATAAGATCACAGAAAGGCAAGGTTAAAGACAAAAAGACAAAGAAAGCATAAAGACAAGGGACAAAGTCGCATTAACACAAAAGACAAAGCATAGCACTTAAAGCGATGTATATGCCAAGAGGCATGCAGCTTGAGGTCTGAACGGGCTCCAGCTGGTTCTCCTGTGATTTCAGCTCCATCTCCAGCCACATCTTCACTCTTAACAGCGTATACACCCACCGCAATAAAGTCCCTCAGGTCCCTTCCCATTGTCCTCTCTCTGGGACACCCTCTCCTTCCTTTGCCACATGGATACTTTGAGCAGAACTCTCTTCACCTTCCTGAGTACCCAGAATATTCTCCTCATCTGCGTTAACATCTCTCTGAAGACGTCTCCAGGGACTAATGCAGGCTGAGTCAATAGCTCTTTTTCTCCTAGTCTCCATAGCAACTTACTCATGGCTCTGCATACATGCTGGTGTGTTCACAGTATAGTATCATTTGCTTAAATGTTGCTGCTCCCCAAGCCTCTAGGCTCTCACTCTGTCCCTTTCCTGGGAAATCGCATTGACTCCAATCACATCAATGGCCACTCATGAACTGATGCTGACTCACAGACATGTAACTGGCCAAGGCCTCACTTCTGACTCCCTGGCTGCTCTACAAGCTGCGTGCTTGCAGAGCATTTCCACATGGGTGGGATCACCAACAGGCTCTCATTCTTGAACACGATCCTGTTTATGTACTTATTAGCAGTTTTGTTTCTGTCTCCCCAAGCCCCTGCTCTTACCGAGCATATATATACTTATTGCTTAAGTGAGTGTCTGGCCTACAGGAGGCACTCAGTGCAGACTTTTAAAGTATTTACCTCATTGAACCCATTATTGCCCTTGCGAAGAGTGTATTATTTCCTAGGTTCCCATGACTATTTATCCATTCACTCAAAGGATGAGAGTGTTACTCAGTCGTGTTCAACTCTGTGACCCCATGGACTATAGCCAAACTCCTCTGTCCATGGAATTCTTCAGGCAAGAATATTGGAATGTGTAGTCATTCCCCTCTCCAGGGGATTTTCCTGTCCGAGGGATCAAACCTGGGTTTCCTGCACTGTAGGCAGATTTTTTTTTACCATCTGAGCCACAAGCAAAGCTTATTCACTCAAACCAAGTAAGCCTCAATTTTAATCGGAGATGGCAATGGCAACCCACTCCAGTACTGTTGCCTGGAAAATCCCATGGATGGAGGAGCCTGGTAGGCTCCATGGCGTTACGAAGAGTCAGACACGACTGTGCAACTTCACTTTCACGTTTCCCTTTCATGCATTGGAGAAGGAAATGGCAGTTCACGCCAGTATTCTTGACTGGAGAATCCCAGGGACAGAGGAGCCGTCTATGGGGTGGGACAGAGGAGCTGTCTATGGGGTCGCACAGAGTTGGAAACAACTGACGCAACTTAGCAGCAGCAACAGAAGGAATTTTAATCCTAACATCCACCCAGAGGATAAGTACTTCTTAACATTCTCATACTTCTTTCCAGAATGACTATCTCAGCACTGGCATGAAATATGGCACTTGTTTCTTAGCTCTCCTTACCAGCAACCTTTTTCTTTTTTGAATATTTATTTGTTTACTTTGCTGTGGCTCATCTTAGTTGCAGTATATGTGATCTGATTTTAGTTGCAGCATGTGAGATTTTTAGCTATAGCATTCGAACTATCAGTTGTGGTATGTGGAGTCTAGTTTCCTGACCAGGAATCAAACCTGGGCTTTCTATAATGGGAGCACAGAGTCTTAGTCATTGGACCACTAGGGAAGTCCCTTTTACCAGCAGATCACAGTCCAGATCACCCACCAGTACACTTCTTCAGAGCAGTATTTTGAACACCAAATTCTAGGGTATGATTCCATTAGTCTAAACTTGTAAATGGTCCCCCTTTGCCTATGGGGGGCTCCCCTGGTTGCTCGGCTGGTAATGCGGGAGACCTGGGTTCAACCCGTAGGTAGACAAGATCCTCTGGAGAAAGGAACAGCTACCCACTCCAGTATTCTGCCTGGAGAATTCCAGGGGCTGTATAGTCTGTGGGATCGCAAAGAATCAGACACGACTGAGCAACTTTCACTCACTTGCTTATGGGTTAGGCCCTAAGATGCTGAGCTACTGATTTTGGAAATGTCAGTTCTAGTCACTTCTCTTGTTTTATTTCCTTGGAAAATATCTACTATCTAAGTATCTACTAACCTAAGCATCACCTCCTGCCCAAGCCTTTTTAAAATCCCAGTGTTCCAGGTAGAAAGGAACACTGTTTTCCTTTGTGTGCCCACTGGGTGTTGAATATTGAGACAATGTCCTATATAATTTTTCATCCCTTTTTACTTCTAGTACAGTTTGGCCCACTAGCAAGGGTTTTAGTAAAGTATTCTAAGAAAATACTGACTGTTAATAGGAAGAGGTAAATTGACAAGGAAAGCTTTTCTAAAGGAGACAAACACAAAGCTGGGAGGATACAAAAGGAAGCACATGGAAGTATGATTTATTGTATTGGGCTGGGCAAAAAGTTCGTTTTGGTTTTTTCCATAACAGCTTATAGAAAAACCCAAACTTCCTGGCCAACTGAATATTATATACAGAAAATAAACCCCAGTGGACTTGTCTACAATAGAGATGTCTTCTAGAGAAACAATGGAACTGGGATACTGTTAAATCCCCTATCTGGCCACAGTACCACATTTTTTTGTTTTTCCATTGCAAAATCTGAATCCTAAATAATTGCAAAAAATAATTAAAATTTCTCTCGATTGTCTATTGCAAATTTCCCCCTGATTGTCCTAGGATCTCAACCAAGACTTGGCCTACAGAGTTTCTGTTGAGACATCATATTTCACAATGGCAAATAAATTTTTCCAAGAAAATAGGTGGTAACTTGTCTTTTGAAGGCAAAGAAGTTGCTAAAACTTATCTAGCTGCACACTCTTTCCTTATAGCTGTTGATTTTTGTTAGCTGCACAAAATGACTATTTGTTTTGGCTAATTCTTAATTCATTTTCTGTGGAAAACTTTTCATTTTAGAACCTGTTTGGACCTACAACCCAGTCTGTGGAATGTAGATTAAAGGCATGTAAGTCTAAGTAGAGATAGTGAAGTAGTTGATGAATATACCTACATATCAAACATTGTGACTAATTAGAAGACTCCAATGCATGGTGCTAGTGGTAAAGAACCTGCTTGCCAATGCAGGAGACATGAGACTTGGGTTCAATCCATGGGCCAGGAAGATCCCCTGGAGCAGGGCATGGCAACCCACTCCAGTATTCTTGCCTGGAGAATCCCATGGACAGAGGAGCCTGGCAAGGTAAGTCCATGGGGTCACAAAGAGTCAGACATGACTGAAGCAACTCAGCATGCATGCACATACAAAAAGTGCATTTTTAAATGCACATGACGCATTTAATATATTTTTTATTCATTTAAAAAGGGAATGATTTTATAGCTGTTTTCGCTCAGTATATTTTGTGGCAATCAATGAGTCCTAAAATTACAAAACTATTGTGTTAACCTTGTGGGGCAGGATCTGTAATATCTTTCAGTATTATAAACTGATACAGACTAAAATATCAGCTACCATACAGTTAGAGACTAAGGTTTAGAGTCGAATGGCTTCTTAAATCTTGTTCATTTTTCTACCTTATTCATAAATCATCTAACAAAATCCTAAACAATTACTTTCCCTTTTTTCCCTTATTTTATCTGTTTTCGTGTCCCTTACTTTCTCCTCCTTTGGTACACAATAGTTCACGTCTGAGAATTAAGTACCACATTAAGTAGGTTATTCCATGCCTCACTCTGAACTCTTCCTTTTCTCCATCCAAAACTGATTCCTCCTGAGTGGTTTCCATATCAGTTGACAGTAACTCTCTCTCTACCTAGTTACTGTCCCTGAAAACCTTGTAATGTTCTTGGCTCACAAATCCTCTTTGTTCTCTCTCCAACCACACTCAGAGATCTGCTCTCTTCTCATTATCTCCACAACTAACATGCTGCTGCTGCTGCTGCTAAGTCGCTTCAGTCGTGTTTGACTCTATGTGACCCCAGAGGCAGCAGCCCACCAGGCTCTGTCATCCCTGGGATTCTTCAGGCAAAAACACTGGAATGGGTTGCCATTTCCTTCTCCAATGCATGAAAGGGAAAAGTGAAAGGGAAGTCGCTCAGTCATGTCTGACTCTTAGCGACCCCATGGACTGCAGCCCACCAGGCTCCTTCATCCACGGGATTTTCCAGGCAAGAGCACTGGAGTGGGGTGCCATTGCCTTCTCCAAACTAACATGCTAGTGTGAGCCAAACAGAGACATAAGCTGACTCAACTGAAAATCCAAAACTTTTTTTTTTTTTTGCTTTGTATTCTATTTATTTATTTATTATTATTTTTTTAACTTTAATTTTTACTTTATTTTACTTTACAGTACTGTATTGGTTTTGCCATACATTGACATGAATCCGCCATGGGTGTACATGACTTCCCAATCCTGAACCCCCCTCCCACCTCCCTCCCCATATCATCTCTCTGGATCATTAAAGATAAAGATTATATAAGGCAAATTATATGTGATAATTATATAGATACAATTTTTATAGAGCAAAAATCAAGATTTTTCTACTTCTACAATATAGGTTGTGAGTTAACTTCACCATTTACTAAAGTGCACCAATTAACAAAGCTTCATAGATTTAATTAATACTGAGGCTGAAATTGGGCTTCTCAGGCAGTGCTAGTGGTAAAGAACCCTTCTGTCAATGCAGGAGACTTACAGACATGGGTTCAATCTCAGGACTGGGGAGATTCCCTGGAGGAAGGCATGGCAACCCACTCCAGTATTCTTGCCTAGAGAATCCCATGGACAGAGGAGCCTGGAACTCTATAGTCCACAGGGTCACAGAGTCAGAGACCACTGAAGTGACTTAGCATTCATCCATGGGGCTGAAATTATAGTTACACTTGGAGATCCCATTAAATTTAAGCATTGTCCTCTATATAATATTAAAAAGTAACTAAGTATAAAATCAATCCTAAAGGAAATTTATTTAGGAAATAAATCCTAAAGGAAATCAGTCCTGAATATTCATTGGAAATATTGGAAGCTGCAATACTTTGGCCACCTGATCCGAAGAGTTGACTCACTGGAAAAGACCTTGATGCTGGGAAAGACTGAAGACAGAAGGGGAAGGGGATGCCAGAGGATGTGAGGGTTAGATGGCATCATTGACTCAATGGACATGACTCTAAGCAAGCTCTGGGAATTGGTGATGAACAGGGAAGCCTGGTGTGCTGCAGTCCATGCGGTTGCAAAGAGTCAGACACGACTAAGCAACTGAACTGAACTGAAGTATAAGATAGAAGGAAAAAATAGTTGTGCTTCATTTTAACTGTAGCCTTGCCTAAATTTTCCTATGGTTGTGGTACCCGGTGCCTTAACATACCTGCAATGGACTGAATGTGCCCCTCCCCTAAAACTAATATGTTGAAACCTTCATTCCAATATAGTAGTATTTGGAGGTGGGGCTTTGGGAAAGTAATTATATCATGAGGGTGGAGTTCTTATGAACAGAACCAGTGCCTTAAATGAAGAGGACAGAGAGCCAAGGAGCTGTTCTTCTGCCCTGTGAGAATAGTGAGCAGTCTGCAGTCCAGGAGATGGTTCTTATTAGAATCTGACCCTGCTGACACCCTGATCTCGGACTTTTTGCCCCCAGAATGATGTGAAATAAGTCATCTAGTCTATGGTACTTTGTTTTAGTAGCCTGAATTGACCAAGACAATTTCCAAGACTGAGCATAGGCTCTCTAACATATTCAATAATGAACTAGGGAAAGCCTTAGTGGTCTGTGGTTAGGATTCAGTGTTTTCCCTTTTGGGGAACAAGTTCAGTCCCTGGTTGGGGAACTAAGAGCCTACAAGCCTTGAGCCACAGCTAAAAAATTTAATAATAATAATAATAATAAACTAAAAGTAAAGTAAGTCTTTGGCTCTTAAGACTTGCTTAATTAGTTGGGATCTCATGGACCCCAACTTTAAAATAAATTCCATGTACATTTTAAGACCTTGTGCAAGCAAGAAGAGAGTAGAGTGTTGAGAGAAAAACTCCTCCAACCTAGAACTCTGAACCCTGTAAAAATTATGCACCCAAAGTGAAGGAGAAATACTTCCCAAGAAAAACAAAAATTTGAGGACTTTCTTGCCAAAAGACTTGCCTTGTGGAAAATGTTAAAAGAAATTGTCTGAAAGAAAAGGAATATAATACAGGTCAGAAACTCAGATCTATATAACGGAAGATAGAGCACTTGAGAAACATTAAGTGAAGGAGAAACAAAAACTTTTTCTTATCCTTGATCTATCAGACAACATCTTCTTCAGAATAATACAGCAGCAATATGTTCAATGATAATAGCTTATGTTTAAGTAATAAATGATAGCAATGATTTGAGGAATGGAAGAAGACATTTGGTTTTGTTGTTATAAAGTAGTTGGACTACCCTTAAAACTATGCAGTGTTATTTGAAAGTAGACTTGGATTAATTGCAATGTGTATTGCAAATTATGGCAATCACTAAAAATATATATAAAGCAAGGCTTAAAGTTCTCCAAGCAAGGCTTCAGCAATACATGAACCATGAACTTCCAGATGTTCAAGCTGGTTTTAGAAAAGGCAGAGGAACCAGAGATCAAATTGCCAACATCTGACGGGTCATCAAAATAGCAAGAGAGTTCCAGAAAAACATCTATTTCTGCTTGATTGACTATGCCAANAGGATGAGATGGTTGGATGGCATCATCGACTCAGTGGACATGGGTTTGGGTGGACTCCGGGAGTTGGTGCTGGATAGGGAGGCTTGGTGTGCTGCAGTTCATGGGGTCTCAGAGAGTCAGACATGACTGAGCAACTGAACGGATGATGATGATATATAAAAAGAAATATAATTGTATGCTGATAAAGGAAAGAAAATGGAATCTATAAAATGGTCAGCTAAAACCACAGAAGACAGAAAAGAATGGAAGACAAAAATAGGAATAAAGAAGGGTAAAAACCAGTAACAAATATGTTAAATATTAATCCAGTTCTATCGATTATTACTTAAAATGGTTTGGATACAGCAATTAAAAGAGATTGTCAGAGTGAATCAAGAAATAAGACCCAACTNAAAATGGTCAGCTAAAACCACAGAAGACAGAAAAGAATGGAAGACAAAAATAGGAATAAAGAAGGGTAAAAACCAGTAACAAATATGTTAAATATTAATCCAGTTCTATCGATTATTACTTAAAATGGTTTGGATACAGCAATTAAAAGAGATTGTCAGAGTGAATCAAGAAATAAGACCCAACTATATATTACCTGAAAGAAACCTATTTAAAATATAAAAATGTGTGCTGTGTGCTTAGTTGCTCAGTCGTGTCTGACTCTTATGAGAGCATAGATTATAGCCCGCCAGGCTCCTCTGTCCATGAGATTCTCTAGGCAGCAATAGTGGAGAGGGTAGCCATTCCCTGCTCCAGGGGTTCTTCTCAACTCAGGAGCTGAACCCTGGTCTCTTGCATTGCAGGCACATTTCTTACCATCGAAGCCACCAGAAATGCCTCAAGAAAGGTGCAACACAAATTTTCAAGAATTTTAATTGACTCTGAAGGAAAAAAAAAAAAGTTTTATTAGATTTGTATGGCTGTAACAAATGACTAAAACTTGGTAGCTTCAAACAATAAAAATTTATTCTCTCTGAAGATCAGAAATCTCAAATCAGTTCCTCCAGGCTATAGTCAAGATGATGGAATGGCTAGTCCTTGATGGAGGCTATGGAGGAGAATCCATTTGATTACTTTCTCCTGATCCTCAAAGCTCCCTGCATTCCTTGTGCATTCCTCATGCATCACTCCAACGTCTTGCCTTCATCGTTGTATCTCCTACATGTGTAGTCAAATCTCCCTCTGCTTCTCGCTCATATAAAGATGCTTGTGATTACATTTAGGGCCCACCAGAATAATCCAGGATAATCTCTCCATCTCAAGATCCTTAATTTAATCACTTCTGTAAATTCTCTGTTGCCTTTTAAGGTAACATTCATAGGTTCCGAGGATTAAGATTTAGATATCTTTGGGGGTTATTTCCAAGTCTACTACAAGAACCATTCCAAGAATCCAATAAATGAAGTTATATTGGAGTCAGTGGAGAGAGGATAGAGGTCTGTTGGCATGAACAGACTTTATTTAAAAGTCAGTAGAATTTAACCTGTCACAGTAGGATAAAATTAACATCTGATAAAATCTAGTGCTAACTATGAATAGAGGGATATGGAAAACAGATTTTCTATTATATTATTTTTGGTAGTGTAAATAGTTACAGGCTTTTTGGGGGAGGATAATTTGGCAATGTCTACCTAAAATGTATAATAATGTTTGATCCACTCATTCCAGTGTTTTAATTTTATCCACCTATATATCAGTAAAAAGTACAATTGATTTTAAATTCAAAGATGTTGACTGTAACTTCGTTTATAGTAGCAAAACTTAGAGAATTCAATTTACCATTGCTAGAGAGCTGGCTTAATAAATTTTACCATGAATATACAAAGAAGCATTCTTTGGCTATTAAATAATGCAATGAAAAGAATTACAAGGTATATTATTACATAATGAAGTTAAAGTGCAAAAAATATAAATATAAAGAAAAGTATATTATGATCTATTTTGTGTGAAAATTTAGGTTATTTATAAATTGGAATGGGCATAATTTTATTTCTGGAAACATGTATGAGAAACTATCAATAGTAATTTCCCTTGAGAAGAGGGGCTCTAGGGAAGAAAGAATGTATTTCCTTTCTGCCTTATATCTTTTCTGTTCAGTTTCAAGTTTCTAGCTATGAATATATATATCACAATTTTTTAAAGTGCAACCTCTGATACCAGTCTGCCACAATTTGAAGTGGTACAAATAAGATAACTACCTCTCTGTGCCACTGTTTCTACATCTTTAAAATGGGGATACTAAGAGTATTTCATTCACAGACTTGTTAAAAAATCAAACAAGAAACACATCTTTCTTTCAAAGGATTAAAGAAATGCATCTAAAGCATTCAAAACAGTGTTTGCATATTTCAAGTTTCTAAAATATTACCGGTTATGCCATATTCCTTTTATTTGCCCAAAGTAAAAAATGTTGTTTAGGCAGAGCTATAAGACATTTTTGTGTCTTCTGAACGCTTTCTGTATTTAAATGAAAGCCTAAAAGTGCTATTAAATATATAGAAAGAAAGAAAGTGAAGTTGCTCAGTTGTGCCTGACTCTTTGCGACCATATGGACTGTTGCCTACCAGGCTTCTCTGTCCATGGGATTTTCCAGGCAAGAATATTGGAGTGGGTTGCCATTTCCTTCTCCAATTAAATGTATATATATACATATATATATAGAGAGAATAAATTAGCATGAGTCTTGACAGTTTAGAGAATTTTGGAGGTTTTTGAACATAATAAGCTCATAAAAGAGCTCATGAAAGAACACAGATAAAACTTTCCTAGTCTTTGGTTTTTACAAAGCATTTTCAGGGATCACTTAATGTTTTAGATTTAGGAGTTGCCCTGCCAATGGAATAGAGATAAATTTAAAGACAGGATGGTATCAAATGAGCAGTTCAGATAGGAAGTAACTGGGTCCTGACTAGGTGGTGGAAGCAAGGGAGACAGAATTGGAGAGACCGGGATCTTAGTTAAAAGAAAAGGATGAGTCAAGAATTTCTAGTATGGGATTGTGTTGCTGCTGCTGCAAAGTCACTTCAGTCGTGTCCGACTCTGTGCGACCCCGTAGACGCCAGCCCACCAGGCTCCTCCATCCCTGGGATTCTCCAGGCAAGAACACTGGAGTGAGTAGCCATGTCCTTCTCCAGTGCATGAAAGTGAAAAGTGAAAGTGAAGTCGCTCAGTCGTGTCCGACTCGTAGCGACCCCATGGACTGCAGCCCACCAGGCTCCTCTGCCCATGGGTTTTTTTTTTTTAAGTTTAAATTTTTATTTTTTAGTTTGTTTTGCTTTACAATACTGTATTCATTTTGCTATACATTGACACTAGTGGCTGATTCATGTCAATGCCCATGGGGTTTTGTTAGGAGGGTAGTATTAGCAATGCAGAGGAAGTAGAGTGACAGGTAGGAAGGCAGGGACTAGTGTTTGGGACTCAGCCATGGGATCACATTTAGTTTGGACAGAATATTGTTGTTGAGAGGTTATATAATTAGAAATTCATAAAATACAAAAGCAAATGAATCAAATAAAATTTTAGAGCAAGAGATCTTTATTATAAAACAAAATGCCTTTTTATGTGTCTCTTGGAGTTGATTACATTGATCTGATGTTTTGAAAATCTCAGGTGTGGCTATTAGGGGAAACTGCTCAGTTATATCCAGGCTTCCCAGGTGGTGTAGCAGTAAAGAATCTGCCAGCCAATGCTGGAGACAAGGGTTCAATCACTGGGTCAGGAAGATCCCCTGGAGAAGGAAATGTCAACCTACTCCAGTATTCTTGCCTGGAGAATTCCATGGACAAGATGCCTGGTGGGTTGCAGTCCACGGACATGACTGAGCACGCACCCTCTGTTATAGACTCAGTAGTAATATATTACCTGTCATTTAACTGCTTTGCTTCTCCCTTTCCTTATACATAAAATGGGGGTAATGATGCTATTTAATTTATAGGGGTGTTGTATTAAAAAAGATAATATTTGTAAAATGCTTAGATGTGATCATGCTCAATATTTTTTAATGAGGGTGAGAATGGATCCAAGTGGAGGTGTTTATTCCTGCTACCTTCTGTGTGTAGACTCTTGAACCAATCATCTAAATAGTCTAGACACATTTACTATATACTCTATTTCAGTTGTTGCCGTGAGTAGGGAAACAGGATTTTGGAGTCCAGAATCACTGTTTTCAGACAAAGATGAGATGGCTTTTCTCCTTTCCTTGACAGATATGATGCCAAGTGACTCTGTTACCTAACTTGAACCTGAACCATCAACTTCCTGGAAAGTAAGTGTTCACTGTTAGACCAAAATTTTTTCATTCGGGGGCTTTCTGTGGAGGCCTGATAATTAAATATGAGCATGTTTTATGCAATTATCCAGATGTACGGGCAGCTCAAAGTGAGGGACAGCCTTCTGATCTTTGTCACTGGAATTTGGCTGTTTGATCTCCACCCAAAGTTACAGGAAAAGAAACTTAGCAAAACCTGAAGAAGATTAAGACAAGAGAAGAGGAGAGACAATTTTTCCCTTTAAAAACTAACTGTATGTGATCCTTCCTGACCCTTAGTGAAATTTCTTGCATGTACAGTTCCAAAGAACACATGCGGACCCCAAAATCTGCGGAAGAACCAAAGAACATAAATTCTTATTTGTTGACAAGGAGATGATTAAATCCATTCCAGCTAGTTCTTTGCATATGAGAGAACTCAATAGAGCAGTCCTAATTAAGCACTTACATATGCACGTGTCTGCACAGCTATACGAATGTGCAAATAAGTATGAGTATAAAAGTAAGAGACTGCTCTAGTCCTTTCTATATTTCTATCTCATTTTATTTTGTCTGAAACTACAGAGTTGGTGAGTTTTCTTGTAAAGTTTCGGCATGGGCTTCCCTGGTGTCTCAGCGGTAAAGAATCCGCCTGCCAATTGCAGGAGAGGCAGGTTCAGTTCTCGAGTCGAGAAGATCCCCGAAGGAAAAAATGGCAACCCTCTCCAGTGTTCTTGCCTGAGGAATCTCATGGACAGAGGAACCTGGTGGGCTACAGTCTAAGGGGTCACAGAAGAGTCAGACAGGACTTAGCAACTAAGCAACAGTATTTCCTGACTCCTAGGCAGGCAGGCAGACATTCATACGAACAGTTTTGATGGCATATGTCTCCATCGAAACCAATTATAAAAGTATGAATATCTGAATATCATTTGACCCTCTATCAAACTGCTAGAAATGACCCATTACCATATTAGTAGTAGTAGTGTGCAGGGAAGCAAACAAATCTTACATTAGAAATCAAGAGATGTCTCAGGTCTGCTTCTGGTCAGCAATGAATCTCTCCTAAGTTTTTCCCAAAGTGTGTGATCTCTTCTCCTTCACTATTCCATTTCATCTCAATCCAAACCTGAATATTTTCTAATATTTATTTAGCATATCAGCACACATGTTTGAGGCACACAGATATGAGGCAAGCTTTCTTTTTTCAAGTGCTGAGAGGGTAGATAAAGGATTACGGTAATGAGGAAATGTGCCAAAACACAGTTTAGGAAACTCTTTCTCAGTATTACCCAATCAATAGAGAGATTCTGAAAACATGTTTGAAACAGATGTCAGTGGTGAGTATAAAGAAATAATACCAAAATGCAAAGAATTTCACATCCAAATCAAACAGCGGTAAATGTACATTTACACAAACCCGTATTTTAAAAGTCACATTTTCATCAACTCTTATTCTAAGTCAGGGTAGAACATCATCCCCACATTCCTCACCCACTTCTCATAGCCATGCTACCAGAGAAATATCAGGAGAAAAGGGAGTATGAGGGAAAACAGCAGATTTAGGTGTTGAAGTCTGGTTAATTGCCCACAGTACCTTGGCTTTCTCCAGTTCTTCCTTGTTTTGGAAATGGGAGACCATAGTAAAAGGAAAACAGTATGATTTGTTCCTAATCATGAAAAGCAACTCCTTTTTTCTCTCCTTTCCTTATTAATGCCATATGGAAAATTTATCAGGTTTTTTTTTTATTATG
Organism: Neotragus moschatus; assembly: GCA_006410615.1. Taxonomy (NCBI): domain Eukaryota; kingdom Metazoa; phylum Chordata; class Mammalia; order Artiodactyla; family Bovidae; genus Neotragus; species Neotragus moschatus. The sequence goes on from SJYA01002090.1 coordinate 350,830, forward strand.
GGGAAAAGAACTAAGGATATGTGGGTGATTATGAAAATAAGCTCTGCATGTAGATTTTCTTAAGTGAATGAAGTTTTAAAATGTATTTATTTTGCTAAATTAGACAATCAATGATATTTAGTAAATGTCACTAATTTTTCAATACTAATATGACAAGATTTTTAAGTTAATGCTGATCTTTTAGAAAATGAAATATTAATAACCAGCTCATATTCCTGGAGAGAAACCACAGTGAGCACAAGATGTGGAGACACACTGTATTCCAAAACTTTTTTTCATAACAAAAGTTTGTTATCATTTATGAAGCTTTGACTATGAACCAGAGTTTAACTGTCTTATGGACACATCACTTAATCTTCACAATAGCTTTAGTGAGTAGATTCAATGATACCTGTTTGATCAACAAGAAAACTGAGATATACATCACACAGGTACTAAGTGATAGAGTTGAGGTCTCAGCATCAGGAGTTCCCTGGGGACTAGATCACTGACTGGAAATAGAGAAAACCATATTTTAGGAGCAAAAGAACACAGCAGTCTTTCTCGGCTTATGGAGAAAACACAGACAATCTCTCTTGCATTGAATGACAATAAATCTCTGGCTAAGGAGAGTGCTTCTCATTCATTTTAATCCAGGTTTCTCAACCTCAATCTTGGGTCAGAAAATTCCTTGTTGTAGGGGTTATTCTGTGCCCCATAGAATGTTTACAGTATCACTTAAGTGACAGTAGCAGCCCCTCCACCCAAGTTGTGACATTCAAGAACATCTCCAGACATTTCCAAATGTCTCCTTGGAGGCACAATCACCTCTTTTGAGAATCACTGCTTGAATCAATCAAAACATTCACTTTTCTTTTGTACCTCTGCTGCCAAGCTTCATGAGGTTGATACAGAAAATACTGAATTATGCAAGTCTGTGAAATCACATTGTTTTTATGTCCATTTCATGTGTGTGTTAGGTGCTCAGTCATGTCCGACTCTTGCAACCCCATGGACTGTAGCCCAACAGGCTTCTCTGTCCATAGGATTTCCCAGGTAAGAATACTGGAGTGGGTTGCCATTCCCTTTCCAGGGGTTCTTTCCAACTCCAGGAATCGAACCTGGGCCTCTGGCAATCCAGGAAGATTCTTTACCATCTGAGCTACCAGGGACATGTCTAATTTTCAGAATATTTCAATGAGTACCTTACTATAAAATATATAGGAAAAGTATTTTAAATCCCATTGTCAAGTAAGAACATTGAAACACAAATAGCTGAAAGGAAGCATCAAGTTTGGTACAAAGAACTCAAAACAGAGAACAAATATTGAATTGTACACCTATAAACGCATTAGAAAACCCTCAGGAAGTCTCCAATGTTTAGTCTCAGTTTTCCTCATCTGTCAAGTGAGAATAATAATGCTTATTATCTCTCACAAATCTCTTAGATGAACCAAGTCAGAAGATCATGTAAAAGTACAAAGTATACTTATTATTCTTGGTTTGCCAATGGTCATACAGAAAAGTAAGGGCTGAACCGAAACTGAAATATCACAACTAATATTCTCTTTTCTTAGCCGAAATGTGACAAATATGCGGGTCCCGTTCTCTTAACTCTGCAGATATTGCTAATTAATCACAAATCTCTTTCCCAGAGTGATTCCAGAACTTCTCAGTAACACACTCCAGACAGCTATAAACTGCAGGTCGGATTTTGTTCTTGAAAGCAAACCTATTGGTTCTTTTTATATGAGATAATACTGCCACTTGGTTCTGAATCCTTCGAAGATCAATTACTTTATGCCTTCTTGTTTCCATAAAATGTTGATATATTTTATTAATGTATATTAAATTTTAACAGGGAAGCCAAATCAGTTGACAAATTCAACATTTACCTTAGTCTTTCCAAACGTATGTGAGTGAGTGAGTGATAGTCGCTCACTGGTGCCCTAATTTTTGCGACCCTATGGACTGTAGCCTGCCCGTCTCCTCTCTCTGTCCATAAATTCTCCAGGCAAGAATACTGGGGTGGGTTGCCACTTCCTTCTCCAAACATATAGCTTGTGATAAATCAGAAGCCTCAAGCCTCATTTAGGATGCAGGCATTGGCACAACAGTTCTGAAACTGTAGAGGGTAACCGATACACTTGGAGAGCTTGTTGGAACATGTTGCTGGGTTCAACCTCAGGATCTGACTCAGTGGGTCTTTGAGAGGGGGCTTCAGAACTTACATTTCTAACATGTTCTCAAATGATGCTGATACTGCTGGTCCAGGGACCACGTTTTGCTGATACTGCTGGTCCAGGGACCACGTTTTGCTGATACTGCTGGTCCAGGGACCACTACTACACTAGTAAAAAGACAATCGCTTTAGAGCAAGAGGATCTTGCCTTGAGACATTCTTCTGGTTTTTATAACTTCTGTCATCTGGGTGGAAAATTCTAGGCTTTCCTAGGCTTGAGGTTAGTGCTTTGTCAAGTGGCTCATGAAGCCTGATGTGCTTACCTCATAGAGTTGTTTTGAAGATTAAATTACATCGAGGACATGGAAGATTCTTACAAATGGCAAACGCTTAGATGAGTAAATGCTTGTGAGTGCTTTTGCTGTTATTTGGAGAAGGTGCCTTTTTAGCCTGGAAGTGCAACCAGCTATTTATGTACCCACTTCCTCCTGGGCAGTTGACCAGCTTTCTCTCCTCTCCTATGGCCACAGGCCAACTGCCCCAAGGAGCTGAGTGAGATATGTCGGGTCTCTCTGTAATGTTCCCACATGTTTGTCAGACTTAACCAGAGTCTAAGTGAAGGAAATGCTTTCAGAATGTTCTGGATGTTTGGCCCAAGGCACTGTTCCCCTTTACTGGTCTATAGGGACTCAAGGGAGTCTGTCAATCAGAGATGAACTAGGGTGGAACCATCAGCCATTGGCAGTTACTCCTCAGAGATTTGCTTGTGACTCATGACAGCAACTTGCCAGGGGGAGGGGAAGAAAATTATCTGGAAAACACCCTTAATAAAACTGAAACGAATATTCTGGGAAAGAGAGGAAAAAGTGAAAATTAAGATGAAACAAAGTTAAGTTCCCCCAAAGATCCCCATCCGTCTCTTCTGATTTTTTATTTTTTTCACTGACAGTAGAAAAAACCCAAATCTTGACTCTCTGATTCCTGACTCTGAAACTTTATTGACTAAAACTGTCCCTAATGTGATGAACAGAAACTAATTTATTCCCCAGTCAACTGTCTCTTTCAATTTAATATAATTCAGTTAGTTTTCTGTCAATGACACTTTTCAGAACCTCATTTCTTTTTTTTTTTTTTTTCCAGGAGAGACTGTCCAGTGGGAAGAAGAGAATGAAGACCGTCCCAGGGTTTTCTTTCAAAGAAAATACAGCAAGATTTGAAGAAACCAAATATGGTCATTGAGTCTACAGTCGGCCCATAAATGGTAGTGATATAGCTATTTCTCCAACACTATCTCTGAGGGTACAACAGATAAAAAATCACTAAGAGAGCCTTTGTGTTAGTCAGTTGGTCGTGTCCAACTCTTTGCAATTCATAGACTGTAGCCCACCAGGCTCCTCTGTCCATGGGATTCCCCAGGCAAAAATACTGGAGTGAGTAGCTATTCCCTTCTCCAGAGGACCTTCCCAACCCAGGGATCAAACCTTAGTCTCCCTCATTGCAGGCAGATTCTTTACTGTCTGAACCACTAGTCTTTAAATGGTAGTAAAACTGTTCTAGTGGCAAGGTTTACCTGAAAAGTTTGCATTTCTTTTTTCGTCTAGAAGATGGATGGGGGGGTTGCAACATTCTCTCCCAAAACATACTCATTTGTTTGTTTATCCATTGAACTCTTCTTTTTTTATTGGAGCACAACTGCTTTACAATGTTGTGTTGGTTTCTGCTGTACAATAAAGTGAATTAGCTATATGTACACATATATACCAGAGAAGGCAACGGCAACCCACTCCAGTACTCTTGCCTGGAAAATCCCATGGACGGAGGAACCTGGTGGGCTGCCGTCTATGGGATCGCACAGAGTGGGACACGACTGAAGTGACTTAGCAACAGCAACACATATATACATATAATTCATGAAGCTCAATATCAAAAAAGAACAAACAACCCAATCAAAACAAGGGCACAAGACCTAAATAAACATTTCTCCAAAGAAGACATACAGATGGCCAAGAGGCACAGGAAAAGATGCTCAGTACCACTAATTATTAAAGAAATGCAGATCATTGAACTCTTCTTGTTTAGTTACTAAAAATATTTCCTGACAGTTATCTGACTTTCAGAATTTCTTGCAATGCAGAAGGCCAACTACCAGAAAAGTCTACTCCAGGGTGNTCTCTTAACTCTGCAGATATTGCTAATTAATCACAAATCTCTTTCCCAGAGTGATTCCAGAACTTCTCAGTAACACACTCCAGACAGCTATAAACTGCAGGTCGGATTTTGTTCTTGAAAGCAAACCTATTGGTTCTTTTTATATGAGATAATACTGCCACTTGGTTCTGAATCCTTCGAAGATCAATTACTTTATGCCTTCTTGTTTCCATAAAATGTTGATATATTTTATTAATGTATATTAAATTTTAACAGGGAAGCCAAATCAGTTGACAAATTCAACATTTACCTTAGTCTTTCCAAACGTATGTGAGTGAGTGAGTGATAGTCGCTCACTGGTGCCCTAATTTTTGCGACCCTATGGACTGTAGCCTGCCCGTCTCCTCTCTCTGTCCATAAATTCTCCAGGCAAGAATACTGGGGTGGGTTGCCACTTCCTTCTCCAAACATATAGCTTGTGATAAATCAGAAGCCTCAAGCCTCATTTAGGATGCAGGCATTGGCACAACAGTTCTGAAACTGTAGAGGGTAACCGATACACTTGGAGAGCTTGTTGGAACATGTTGCTGGGTTCAACCTCAGGATCTGACTCAGTGGGTCTTTGAGAGGGGGCTTCAGAACTTACATTTCTAACATGTTCTCAAATGATGCTGATACTGCTGGTCCAGGGACCACGTTTTGCTGATACTGCTGGTCCAGGGACCACGTTTTGCTGATACTGCTGGTCCAGGGACCACTACTACACTAGTAAAAAGACAATCGCTTTAGAGCAAGAGGATCTTTCCTTGAGACATTCTTCTGGTTTTTATAACTTCTGTCATCTGGGTGGAAAATTCTAGGCTTTCCTAGGCTTGAGGTTAGTGCTTTGTCAAGTGGCTCATGAAGCCTGATGTGCTTACCTCATAGAGTTGTTTTGAAGATTAAATTACATCGAGGACATGGAAGATTCTTACAAATGGCAAACGCTTAGATGAGTAAATGCTTGTGAGTGCTTTTGCTGTTATTTGGAGAAGGTGCCTTTTTAGCCTGGAAGTGCAACCAGCTATTTATGTACCCACTTCCTCCTGGGCAGTTGACCAGCTTTCTCTCCTCTCCTATGGCCACAGGCCAACTGCCCCAAGGAGCTGCGTGAGATATGTCGGGTCTCTCTGTAATGTTCCCACATGTTTGTCAGACTTAACCAGAGTCTAAGTGAAGGAAATGCTTTCAGAATGTTCTGGATGTTTGGCCCAAGGCACTGTTCCCCTTTACTGGTCTATAGGGACTCAAGGGAGTCTGTCAATCAGAGATGAACTAGGGTGGAACCATCAGCCATTGGCAGTTACTCCTCAGAGATTTGCTTGTGACTCATGACAGCAACTTGCCAGGGGGAGGGGAAGAAAATTATCTGGAAAACACCCTTAATAAAACTGAAACGAATATTCTGGGAAAGAGAGGAAAAAGTGAAAATTAAGATGAAACAAAGTTAAGTTCCCCCAAAGATCCCCATCCGTCTCTTCTGATTTTTTATTTTTTTCACTGACAGTAGAAAAAACCCAAATCTTGACTCTCTGATTCCTGACTCTGAAACTTTATTGACTAAAACTGTCCCTAATGTGATGAACAGAAACTAATTTATTCCCCAGTCAACTGTCTCTTTCAATTTAATATAATTCAGTTAGTTTTCTGTCAATGACACTTTTCAGAACCTTATTTCTTTTTTTTTTTTTTTTTCCAGGAGAGACTGTCCAGTGGGAAGAAGAGAATGAAGACCGTCCCAGGGTTTTCTTTCAAAGAAAATACAGCAAGATTTGAAGAAACCAAATATGGTCATTGAGTCTACAGTCGGCCCATAAATGGTAGTGATATAGCTATTTCTCCAACACTATCTCTGAGGGTACAACAGATAAAAAATCACTAAGAGAGCCTTTGTGTTAGTCACTTGGTCGTGTCCAACTCTTTGCAATTCATAGACTGTAGCCCACCAGGCTCCTCTGTCCATGGGATTCCCCAGGCAAAAATACTGGAGTGAGTAGCTATTCCCTTCTCCAGAGGACCTTCCCAACCCAGGGATCAAACCTTAGTCTCCCTCATTGCAGGCAGATTCTTTACTGTCTGAACCACTAGTCTTTAAATGGTAGTAAAACTGTTCTAGTGGCAAGGTTTACCTGAAAAGTTTGCATTTCTTTTTTCGTCTAGAAGATGGATGGGGGGGTTGCAACATTCTCTCCCAAAACATACTCATTTGTTTGTTTATCCATTGAACTCTTCTTTTTTTATTGGAGCACAACTGCTTTACAATGTTGTGTTGGTTTCTGCTGTACAATAAAGTGAATTAGCTATATGTACACATATATACCAGAGAAGGCAACGGCAACCCACTCCAGTACTCTTGCCTGGAAAATCCCATGGACGGAGGAACCTGGTGGGCTGCCGTCTATGGGATCGCACAGAGTGGGACACGACTGAAGTGACTTAGCAACAGCAACACATATATACATATAATTCATGAAGCTCAATATCAAAAAAGAACAAACAACCCAATCAAAACAAGGGCACAAGACCTAAATAAACATTTCTCCAAAGAAGACATACAGATGGCCAAGAGGCACAGGAAAAGATGCTCAGTACCACTAATTATTAAAGAAATGCAGATCATTGAACTCTTCTTGTTTAGTTACTAAAAATATTTCCTGACAGTTATCTGACTTTCAGAATTTCTTGCAATGCAGAAGGCCAACTACCAGAAAAGTCTACTCCAGGGTGTCCTGAAACAGGGTAGCATCAATATACTCCTGAACAAACTGAATCAAGTAGGAAGTGATACTTGGTTCTCTCTTTTTTTCTGGTACCTCTCTAAGAGATCAGTTGCCTTTGTCTCCAGATACGGGCATCCCCATTTTCCCCTAAAGTCCCCAACATACCAAAGTGTATATTGGTCTTGCTTTCAGTTCTTTTTCTACATGAATATCAAAGTATGTCCACATGAGTTTCAAAGCTCTCTATAAAATAGATTTTTGTTTGTGATTGTTCCTACCATAACTCTTCTTTCCAAAAGCACTGATGTGTCTTTATAGGGACTGGAGTAGGACATCATTAATTCAATGGACATGAGTTTGATCAAATTCAGGAAGACAGTGAAGGGTAGGAGAGCTTGGGGTGCTACAGTCCATGGGGTCACAAAGGACTGGACATGAATGAGCGACTGAGCAACAGCAACAACAAGGACAACCAGAAAGGCAACACTCAGAAATTCTTTCTAAAATCTCATTTTCTTGATTCTCTTTTCTCTTCCGGGAGACCCCACTACAGACACACTTGAAGCTCATGCTGGGACACTGCTTTCCATTCCAAATTAGACTAGCTACCTCGTACTTTAGCACCACTTTTTACCTTCCTAATGTCCGTGGACCCTCTTTCTACTCATCAACTCTACCTATACTCCATCGACCACTAGCTCAGCCTCGATGGTTTTTTTGTCTAATTTTCTAGCCCAGGTGATCATTTCATAAGACCATAGTCATAATTCTTCCAAGTGGAATGGATCTTGGTCTGGTCCCCAAACTAAGCTAACACCTACTTTAAAATCAGCTAACTGTATGGAGATCTATACATCAAATTCTGCACTAATAGTAATAAGAGGCACTCACAGGGTGCTTACCATGGCCATGCCCTGTGTGCTTTGCATTAGCTAACTCAGTTTTCATTATAACAACCCCATGAGGTTGGCATTTGTATTGTTCCCATTTTGCAAATGAGAAAACTGAGGTACAAAGAGGTCAAGTAACTTCCCATACAGTTAGCAAATACGATGACCATGATCTGTACCCAGAAGTCTCTCTACATCATTCACAATATTGACTATACCCCCATCCTGCCTCTCAAAGGGTGAAGCCCTTTATAAAGGTTATCTCAGTGAGTCATCATAGCAACGGCATGAGATAATTCCTGTTGTCATTCTCATTTTCATTTGGGAAAACAAAGATTTAGAAAAGTAAAACCCCATGATTTATTTAATGTAGAACTGGAGCTGAAATTTAAGTACAGCTGATATTAACTCCTGTATCTTTATTTACTGTTCTGCTCTACGTTCATCTATAAATATTTTCTCCTTTACCTCTTTCAGTGGCACTTTTAACCAGTGTTTCTCAGACTTAAGCAATGTCTGATATTATGAGGCATATAAAAAGAAAAAAAATTGTTCTGGATCCCCAATATTGACTTGCTGCTGCTGCTGCTAAGTCGCTCTGTGCGACCCCATAGACGGCAGCCCACCAGGCTCCCCTGTCCCTGGGATTCTCCAGGCAAGAACACTGGGGTGGGTTGCCATTTCCTTCTCCAATGCAGAAAAGTGAAAAGTGAAGGTGAAGTCACTCAGTTGTGTCCAACTCTTAGCGACCCCATGGACCGCAGCCTACCAGGCTCCTCCGTCCATGGGATTTTGCAGGCAAGAGTACTGGAGTAGGGTGCCATTGCCTTCTGTGAATATTGACTTAAATAACTGTTATTATGCTATATAAAGACATATAAATATAAACCAGTTAAGTACTTTATATGCTTATAATTATTTTATGACTGCAAAATCTAAATTAAGTTACAAATTAAATAAAGCTAAAAATCCAATAAAATTCCAAATAATATAAATAATATCAAGCATCATTTCGACTACAAGATTTTTTTTAATATTTAGGTGATAAAGATTTTATTTTTTAATTTTATGTTTTTTAATTGAAATATGGTTGATTTACAATGTTTCAGTTGTATACTTGATTTACAATGTAATTTAGTTATACATGTACATATATATGGGGATTCCCTGGTGGCTCAGCAATAAAGAATCCACCTGTAATCTACTAGAGTAGATAAGGAGATGCGGGTTCAATCCTTAACTCAGGAAGATACTTTGGAGAAGGACATTACAGCCCATTCCAGTGTTCTTGCCAGGAAAATCCGATAGACAGAGGAGCCTGGGAGGCTGCAGTCCATGGGGCTGGACACAACTGAAGCAACCGAGCACTCACACATGCACATCCATATACATATATTATATATATATTCTTTTTTCAGAATCTTTTCCATTATAGGGTATCACAAGATGTTGAATATAATTCCCTGTGCTATTCAGTAAGTCCTGATTATTTATCTGTTTCATATATAGTAGTATGCCTCTGTTAAGCACAATTTCCTAATTTATCCCCCCCTACTTTCCCCTTTGTTAAGCATAAAGTTTGTTTTCTATGTCTATAAGTTTATTTCTGTTTTGTAAATAAGTTCATTCGTATCATTTTTAAAAATTACATATAAGTAATATCACATGGTATTTGTCTTTGACTTACTTCACTTAGTATGATAATCTCTAGGTCCATTCATGTTGCTACTACTAGCATTATTCTATTCATTTTTATGGCTGAGTAATACTCTATTGTGTGTTTTTGTGTATCATACTTTCTTTATCCATTCATCTGTAGACAGCCATCTAGGTTGTTTCTATGTTTTGGCTATTATAAATAGTGCTGATATGAATATTAGGTACATATATCTTTTTAAATTAGTTTTCTTTGGATATATGGTTAGGAGTAGATTGCTAAATCATATAGTAACTCTATTTTTAGTTCTTTAAGTAACCTTCATAATGTGCTCTGGAGAAGGAAATGGCAACCCACTCCAGTGCTTTTGCCTGAAGCACTGCCTGGAGCTCTTGCCTGGAGAATCCCAGGGACACACAGGAGGTCACACAGGGTCAGACATGACTGAAGCAACTTAGCAGCAGCAGTAGCATAATGTGCTCATAGTGGCTGCACCAATTTACATTCTCATCAGCAGTGTAGAAGGGCTCCCTTTTCTCCACACCTTCTCCAGCATCTGTTATTTGTAGACATTTTGAAGAGCACTACTCTAACTGATGTGAAGTGATACCTCATTGTGGTTTTGGTTAGCAATGGCACCCCACTCCAGTACTCTTGCCTGGAAAATCCCATGGATGGTGGAGCCTGGTGAGCCGCAGTCCGTGGGGTCTCTAAGAGTCGGACACGACTGAGTGACTTCACTTTCACTCTTCACTTTCATGCATTGGAGAAGGAAATGGCAACCCACTCCAGTGTTCTTGCCTGGAGAATCCCAGGGACGGGGGAGCCTGGTGGGCTGCTATCTATGGAGTTGCACAGAGTCGGACATGACCGACGTGACTTAACAGTAGCAGTAGTGATATAGTTGGTTAGTGATACAACTAATATGTACCTATTGGTTACCTGTATGTATTCTTTGGAGAGATGTATATTTAGGTTTTCTGTCCAATTTTTTATTAGTTTTTTTTTTAATGTTAATATGTACGATCTCTTTGTATATTTTGGAAAGTAATCCCTTGTCAGTCACATCATTTGCAAATATTTTCTCCCATTTTATAGACTGTCTTTTTATTTTATTTATGGTTTCCTTTGCTGTGCAAATGGCTTCAAGCTTAATTAGACCCCATTTGTTTATTTTTGCTTTCCTTTCTATTATTCTAGGAAACATATCCAAGAAAATGTTGCTGTGATTTGTGTCAAAGTGTGTCCTGCATATGTTTTCTTTCAGGAGATTTATAGTATCTGGTCTTACAGTTAGGCCTTTAATTATTTTTATTTGATTTTTGTAAATGGTATTAGAGAATGTTCTAGTCTCATTCTTTTCTATGTAGCTATCCAGTTTCCCAGCATCACTTATTGAGAGACTGCCTTTTCTCCACTGTATATTCTTTCTTCTTTTGTTGTAGATTAATTGATGATAAGTGCATGAGTTTATTTCTGAGTTCTTTATCCTGTTCTGTTGATCTACATGTCTGATTTTGAGATAGTACCATACTTCTTTGACTATTGTAGCTTTGTAATATAGTCTGAATTCACATGATTCTTCCAGCTCTGTTCTTTCTCAAGATTGTTTTGGTAACTCAGAGTCTTTTGTGTTTTCATTTTAATTTTTAAAAAACTAAGTTTTTTTGTTCCATAAGTGCAAGGTTTAAATGGGCAACTTTGTACTGAAGTGACATTTACAATGTGACCATGATGGTGATTGTTATGGAAGAGCTGTTTTGAGCCTGGCATTTCTGATTACCATATACTCTATTTCCCATGAAGTGATGGGACCAGCTGCCATCATCTTAGTTTTCTGAATGTTGAGCTTTAAGCCAACTTTTTCACTCTCCTCTTTTATTTTCATCAAGAGTCTTTTTAGTTCTTCTTCACTTTCTGCCATAAGGGTGGTGTCATCTGCATATTTGAGGTTATTGATATTTCTCCTGGCAATCTTGTTTCCAGCTGATGCTTCTTCCAGCCCAGCCTTTCTCATGATGTAGTCTGCATATAAATTAAATAAGTAGGGTGACAATATACAGCCTTGACGTCCTCCTTTTCCTATTTGGAACCAGTCTGTTGTTCCATGTCCAGTTCTAACTGTTGCTTCCTGACCTGCATATAGGTTTCTCAAGAGGCAGGTCAGGTGGTCTGGTATTTCCATCTCTTTCAGAATTTTCTACAGTTTATTGTTGAGCTTCCCTGGTGGCTCAGAGGCTAAAGCATCTACCTGTGATACGGGAGACCTGGGTTTGATCCCTGGGTCAGGAAGATCCCTTGGAGAAAGAAATGGCAACCCGCTCCAGTATTCTTGCCTGGAGGACCCCATGGATGAAGGAGCCTTGTGGGCCACAGTCCATGGGGTCACAAAGAGTCGGACATGACTGAGCGACTTAACTTAGCCTAGCTTACACAGTCAAAGGCTTTGGCACAGTCAATAAAGCAGAAATAGATGCTTTTCTGGAACTCTCTTGCTTTTTCCATGATGCAGCAGATGTTGGCAATTTTATCTCTGGTTCCTCTGCCTTTTCTAAAACCAGCTTGAACATCTGGAAGTTCACAGTTCACGTATTGCTGAANGGCATGCTGCAATTCATGGGGTTGCAAAGAGTCGGACACGACTGAGTGACTGAACTGAACTGAACTGATATATCCTATGATAATACAATCTCTCACCTTTTATGTTTATTCGATGACCTGAGAAACTTTTGTCTGTATAATGTTATTTGGCCTTCACTTACCCAAAGATGTTTGCATAGTAAGTCCATCTTTGTTCCTACACAATTAACCCACAGTAATAATGTTAGTTTAATTTGGTGCTGATTTGTCCATTACCCAGGACACACATGGCTAGACCCTTAACAAACTCCTGTGGAGGGTGAAGACAAATTTGATCCATTAGCAAGCTTTAATTGAAGGTCACCTAAAATGGCAAGGTCTCCCTGCATCTCTGAATCTTAAACAGCTGGAACTACTTAAATGCCTTTAAACACACACACACATACACACACACACTTAAAGTGCTGCCTCAAAGTAGACTTTTAGAAAATACCCAGTACATACTAATGCACATACACAATCATCCTTTATGATGTTTTAAATGCCAAATTAAATTCAGTTTTATTGTGTTTTAAAACATCAGCTCTGAAAGAAAGAAAAAAAGACTTTAAAAAATTAGAAGCAGCTTCATGAGTGAATGAACTGAATGCTTGTTAATTCTATCACCAGCAAAAACAGCATTGTTTAGAGATTGATGCGTAATCTCAGATTTTGATTCAAAATTGAGTTTCATGCTCTGGCTTCTAAGTAAAGAGAGAAAGGAAACTGGAAGGAAATCAGGAAGAGGATAGTCAAGGGAAGCCACTTTTTTCTTTTTACTATACTGCAAAGAAAAGGAAAAAACTGCTCATAAAAAGAGGAACTAACATCCTATAATGAAATTCTATAACCACAGGAGAGACTGAGAGTAAAGAAAGCTTCAGGATAACTTTGTTTCTGGACACAGAAGCTTTGTATATAGTGTAAAAGGGCTAACAACATGGTAGTTAAAAGGGTTAAACTTAAAAAAATTAAGTATAATTGAGTTATGATTTTGTGTTAAAGTTTAAAGGGTTTAACTTTTATTTTTCCTAAACATTAGGAAATGAAAGAGTTAGAATTCCAAACTAGCAAGCACTCTGTTTTCAACATCTTTTAATTACTGTATTTGATCATTTGTGTATATTAGTCATGGAGATTTTAATAATGGCATAAGCTAATATCTATTTGCATTTTCCATGCTAGTATCTTTACATGCATTATTTCATTTGGCCCTCTTGATGTCAGAAACCACATGAGGTAGTCATAATTAAAATCCCCACTTTTATAGGTAAGGAAAGTTAGTCAAGAAGAGGTTAAAGAATTTACTTATGGTTACTTACGCATCTATCAAATGACAGAAACAGGATCAGAGCCTGGGTCTGTGTGATCCCTAAGCCAGAGTTCTTAATCCCTAGCACCGAGTTTCCTTCCAGAAAGCACTCTCCAGGTAATCAAATCCTAATAATATAATGTACCACAGCAATTAGCTGTCAAGCCTGCTTATATTTTTGATGGGAAACCTGAGATCCACAGATATTAAAAGAATTCTTTAAGCTTATAAAACAAGTAAAACCAGGTTCCAAATTCACAATCCAACGTTTCTACCACATGTGTTATTTTTCAAAAAATAAAAACTATTCACATTATGTGTTTTTGACCTAATTTAATTCTCACAATTCTGTGTATCTAGTACATACTTACTACATATTAACTTCATGTATAAGAAAATGGAGNAAACCAGGTTCCAAATTCACAATCCAACGTTTCTACCACATGTGTTATTTTTCAAAAAATAAAAACTATTCACATTATGTGTTTTTGACCTAATTTAATTCTCACAATTCTGTGTATCTAGTACATACTTACTACATATTAACTTCATGTATAAGAAAATGGAGGCTGACATGGTAAATTTTTGGTAGTCGCAAAATTAATGGTTTTGATTTTTTGTAAAAAAAAAAAAAAGCATGGTTGAATATAAAATGAAACTATCCCTGCTCATTCTTCTGTTAACTCTGGCAGCACTGCTGTCCCACAGGCTGCAATGCAGGCCATCAAGCTAACTGAGCTCATTGACAGCTTTTGTTCATAGCTGAATATCTTCTGGCTGGTTTCCAGTTTGTCCCTAAGCCTGGTTACCTCTCATTCTCATTACCTCAGAGTTTCTGAAGGCATCTGAGTTTGTGAATTTGTACTAGCAGAGTACTTAGAAATTAGGGTGACCACCTATCTCCGTGTGTCTAAGACTAAGAGGAGGAGCTTCCCTGGTGACTCAGTTGGTAAAGAATCTGCCTGCAAAGTGGGAGACCCAGGTTCAATCCCAGGGTAGGGAAGATCCCCTGGAGAAGGGGATGGCAACCCACTCCAGTATCCTTACCTGGAGAGTCCCATGATCAGAGGAGTCTGGCAGACTACAGGCCATAGAATCGCAAAGAGTCAGGCATGACTGACGTGACTTAGTATGCACGCCCGAGAGAAAGAGGGTTTTCAGAACAAGAGTTTTTCAGTGCTAAAACCAGGAAAGGAATGGGAAAAGGAGGATAAGGTACGAACCCTATTAGACATTCATAAAATATTGATATTTTCTGTTGTAGAGGGAGAAACACTGGGGTTTAGCTTTATAAACACATTCCAAGCATTGTTCATTCATTCATATTGACAGATTTGATAAATATTGACATATTTATTTTCTAATCTACATCAGACAATTGTTAAGATAAAGTGAGAAGAGCAGAACAGAGAATCTCTGCCTTCAGCAATTACAGCATGTAGGTACAGTGGATAAGACCAGCTTACATATAACTGTTAACACCAGGCAGAATGATGAAATGATACTGGAAGCTGACATGAATGTTCTCTGTGTGTGTGTTTTTCATAAGAGGGTGATACAGCTTTCCATTAGGAGCCACGTTACATAACTGAAGTTCCCATGGATCTCAATTCTCCACTTAAAAAAATATAACAAGGTCAGTACAATGAAGGATACACTGCAAATGCCAAGTACAGTTTCTTCAGCTGTTTCTAGGGGGATCCAACTTTTAATAGGAAATCTGAGTCTTTAACAGGAAAGTCATTTTTATGGGGAAATCAATCATAATGAGATAGTTTCTTAGCCATGGTCACTTTTCACATGCGTGCAAATGCTTTAATTGATTTTACTTAAAGGCACAGGCAGCTCAGTTGGACATGAGCTGTCTTTGCAGGTGAACCTGTGGAATGGGTGGACCTAGGAAAAACCTCTCGGTGATATTAGTTGTGGAAGACAAGAAGCTTATGACAGCTAAAAAAGCATCTTCATTACCCTTGCCAAGCTTCTACCTTGCTTCACATCATTGCTGGTAATGACTGAGAAAACAAGTCATTAGAGGCCTGGCATACCTATCTGTATCATGGACTATATTAATTTTAACAGCTGAACAAACCTTCATGAATCATAGCTGTTAACAGAGAGGGAAGTATTCATTCCACCCTGAGTTTTTGGAGGGATTAAGAAAGTAGAGGAAGACTTCACAAAGGGAGCTACAGAAGTCGTTCACTAAGAGATGGCAGAGAACTGTCAGTCTTGACTGACAGAGATGAGGTGAGCAGCGAGCTAGAGACGTGAAAGATGGGATGCATCTGGGGAATGGAGAGTGGCTCTCTATGGCTAGGGCCTCTGCCTTAGGCTGAATAACGCCATCATCTGTATCCAAAGATGTCTGCAGTCTAACACTGTGCTGTGTGCTAAGTCGCTTCAGTTGTGTCTGACTCTGCAACCCCATGGACCATAATCTGCCACATTCCTTTGTTCAGGGGGTTCTCCAAGCAAGATAGAGTGAGTTGCCATTTCTTACTCCACGGGATCTTCCTGACCCAGGGATCGAACCTGAGTCTCTTACATCTCCTGCGTTGACAGGGGGTTTCTTTACCATTAGTGCAATGTACAGATACGTTACCTTCCATGGCAAAAGAACTTGGCAGATGAGGTGACACTGTGTGACCTCTCTAACTCTGTTCTTTTTTGAAGTTGTTTTGACTACTTAGGTTACCTTACATTTATATATGAATTTTAGGATCAGTTTACCAATTTATTTTTAAAAAGCAAGTTAGTTTTTGGTAGGGATTTATTTCAATTCATAGATCAATTTGAGGATTCTGACCATTTAAGTAATACTAAGTCTTCCAGTTCACAAACATGGAATTCTTTCTATTTTTGTAGAGTTTTCCTTAATTTTTTAAATAATATTTTGTAGTTTTTTGTGTACAAGTCAGACACTACTTTTTTTCAATTTATTGTTAATTATGCTGGAGTTTTGGGACAGAACTGTAAATGAAATTTAATTTCTAATTTAATTTCCTTTCTTGTTATAGGTCTGTTCAGTTTTCCTATTATATATTTTTATTAATAGACTAAATAAAAAAAATAAAATAAAAATATGGGCTTCCCTGGTAGCTCAGACGGTAAAACATCTGCCTATAATGTGGGAGACCTGGGATCGATTCCTGGGTCAGGAAGATCCCCTGGAGAAGGAAATGGCAACCCACTCCAGTATTCATGCCTGGAGAATCCCATGGATGGAAGAGCCTGGTGGGCTACAGTCCATGGGGTCGCAAAGAGTCGGACACGACTGAGTGACTTCACTACTAATAGACTACTGTTTAGAATACTTTTTTTATTGTTATTTATTTCATTTGGCTGCACTGGATTTTCATTACTGCACACAGTTTTTCTCTAGTTTTGGGAAAGTGGGCTACTCCCCAGCTGTGATGCAGGGGCTTCTCACTGCAAGGGCTTCTCTTGTTGCAGAGCACAGGCTCTAGGTGCACAGGCTTAGTAGTTGTGGCCCATGGGCTTAGTTGCCATGTGGCATGGGGAATCTTCCCAGACCAAAGATTGAACCAGTGTGCCCTGCATTGCAATGTGGATTCTTAACCACTAGACTGCTAAAGGAGTCCCTAGAACAGTTTTCAATTCAGTTCAGTTCA
This sequence comes from Neotragus moschatus, assembly GCA_006410615.1. Lineage (NCBI taxonomy): Eukaryota > Metazoa > Chordata > Mammalia > Artiodactyla > Bovidae > Neotragus > Neotragus moschatus. The sequence goes on from SJYA01002090.1 coordinate 368,011, forward strand.
GTCACTCAGTCGTGCCCAATTCTTTGTGACCCCATGAACCACAGCATGCCAGGCCTCCCTGTCCATCCCCTTCTCCTCCTGCCTTCAATCTTTCCCAGCATCAGGGTCTTTTCAAATGAGTCAGCTCTTCGCATCAGGTGACCAAAGTATTGGAGTTTCAGCTTCAATGTCAGTCCTTCCAATGAATACTTAGGACTGATCTCCTTTAGAATGGACTGGTTGGATCTCCTTGCAGTCCAAGGGACTCTCAAGAGTCTTCTCCAACACCACAGTTCAAAAGCATCAATTCTTTGGTCTTCAGCTTTCTTTATAGTCCAACTCTCACATTCATACATGACTACTGGAAAAACCAGAGCCATGACTAGATGGACCTTTGGTGGCAAAGTGATGTCTCTGCTTTTTAATATGCTGTCTAGGTTAGTCATAACTCTCCTTCCAAGGAGTAAGCATCTTTTAATTCCATGGCTGCAATCACCATCTGCAGTGATTTTGGAGCCAAAAAAAATAAAATCTGCCACTGTTTCCACTGTTTCCTCATCTATTTTCCATAAAGTGATGGGACCAGATGCCATGATCTTAGTTTTCTGGATGTTGAGCTTTAAGCCAACATTTTCACTCTCTTCTTTCACTTTCAGAACAGTTTTAGATTTACAGAAAAACTGAACAGATAGCAGAATTCACATATACTCCCCACATAGTTTCTCCAATTATTAATATCTTGCATTAATATAGCACATTTTTTATGATTAATGGCCAAGATTGATACATTATTTTTAGCCAGAGTCCATATTTATTCATATTTCCTCAGTTTTTTCCCAATATTCTTTTTCTATTCCAAGATTCCATCAAAGAGATACTTGGTTTAATTTACCTGTAATATTTCTTTAGACACCACTTGGCTGTGACACTTTCTCAAACTTTTTGTCGTTTTTGTCTTCCTCAACAGTTTTAAGGCTTACTGGGCAGGTATATTTGTTTTTCACAAGGAACATGTATGTATGGTTTTCAGAATCAGAACTGATTTTCCCTATCTTGTTGTAAAGATTAAAGGTAAAATAAAGGCAACATCTGCACGGGACTCATTGTAGTGGCCATTACACAGAAGGAGTTAAACAAAAAAGAGTCCCTTAATTCTATTGTATCTTGTATTGTTTTGCCATTTCATGAGTGCTTATTTAAAGGTATTTTTTTCATAATAAATCTGTTGACTTCTTTAAATCATGAACCATAAAGTTTTCCTCTCTGTGTTCTCTGAAGTGTCGAGTTCATGCTATGTGTTTGCTAAATATCTGGTGATCAGTCATTTCAGAAGGGCAGAAGTTCTTTATCCCACTACCCAAATTCCTTAAGCATATAGAACTCAGAGATTTGTGTCTTTAGGTAGAGGAAACATTGGATAGATTGCTCTTTGGCTATTTATAGTTCTGTGGGAATGAGTTGTCTGATGTTGTCCCAAGGAAAAAATTTGATGCAGTCTATGTGGTAGATTGATTGGTTTGTGGACCGCGCTGCTTCTTTACCCGGTATTACCATCCTTGCCAAGTGACTCTGCAGTTCTCTTATCATGAGAGGAATTTTATTCATAGTTTGGTTTGAAATCCAGTCACGTGACTTTCTTGATCAACAAAATGAAAAAAAAAATTAATGGTTGTATGCCATTTCTAAGCCTAGGCCTCAGAAAACATTGATTGTCAGCACTGACCTTCTCGTACTTCTGCCATCCCCAGACTGGTCTGCCCTTCCAGAATAAGGATGAGAGACAAATGAGACAGAAACTTCCCTAGTCAAACCCTACCTGGTGTAGAATCTTCAGTCCAGCTGCAGATAATTTGAGCAATTCCAGTCTGGATTATCTAATTTGCAGCCAACATTCAGTTGTATAAGCTATAAAAATATACCATTTTTTAATTCACAAAATATTTTGTATTATTATGCTGCAATGGGTGATTGATTCAGCAGTTCATAACTTGGGACTGCCAAATATTCTGATGTGCAGGATGAAGTGCACACCAGTAAACTGAAGGGAGAGATGAGGAAAGTTTAGGAGCATCCAATACAAATATTGTCCTATGTCATCTTGCTGTGCTGTACCGGGTCTGGTAAAACAAGTGCAGTGGCAAGGGTCTTCTGGTACTGGAGAAAATATAGGCGAGTCTGCCCTAATGATCATAAAATGTAGTATTTATTGACTTTACCATTTAATATTCATTGTCACATGCCATGGCAAGTAAGGTATAGCTGGACTCATTTGCAGAAAGTAATGACTAAATGTAGAGTTACATTTACAGTGTGGTATAGTAAATGCTGGACTTCCTAGGTGGTGGGTAAATAATTAGCCTGCCAAGGCAGGAGATGCAATAGATGCGGGTTCAATCCTTGGGTCAGGAATATCCCCCAGAGTGGGAAATGGTAGCCCTCTCCAGTATTATTGCCTGGAAAATTCCATGGATAGAGGAGCCTGGCAGGTTATGGTCCCCATGTGGTCACAAAGAGTTGGATATGACTGAGCAACAGAGCAATGCAGCAGATAATAAATGCTACAATCAGGGCAGTAGAAGCTGCTACTGGGTAAATCAGAAGAGATATCTGAACAAGACTTAAAGGAATACCCAAGGTCAACCATTGCAAAGAGGGTAAAGAGTAGGGAAAGAGAACATTGAATATAATAGGCACTGGTTATTGTATTCTTGCTCTGTGCCAGCCACTGTTGTGTTCTTGTACTGAAGTCTTTACATCAACCATATGAAGTCCGATCTTTTGCAGATGAAGAAATAGGCTGAGAGTGGTTACATGATTTGCCTAAAGCCATAGAATTAATTAGCAGAAGAATTGTGTTTGGAACCTGTTCCTTCTACTCTTAGCCAATGCAATGTCAGGCTTTCCCTTATCCCTCCTCACTCCTCTCCTCAAGGCCACACTGGGAATACCAAGGTTCCAGTCTAGTGAAAAGAGAGCTCCTTTCTCCAGGTTCATGATCACTTTCCTGTCTTCCTACAGATGAGGATTTCTTTCTGGCTTCAGTGCAATGAACCTTAAACAACTGTGTCACGTGATGCTCAGAATAAGGGCCAGCCAGTGGGTCTGAAGCCAGAATATTGGTCTCAGCATCCTAAAAGCAAGACAAGATCTGTGCAAATGTTTTGCTCTCACATTGGTGCTCCCACCTTCCCATGTGAAACCCTTTCAGCCAAAGCCACCTTTCTCTCTCAGTGCTCAAAAGTCAGTGACTGATTTCCAGCTCCAGAAAGGGAAGCAGGGGAAGGGGGTTGGAGAGTCCATTAGTCTTAAACGCCCAGGGTCAAGGCATAAAACCAACAGGAAAACTTCAAAACGCGAAGCCCACTCAACTGTAGTTCAGGGAAACCTCTCTGGAGTCTATGAGCTGCGCTGGTTAATGACTGGGCACAACTGCACCTAATAGGCCTTTGGTCTGGGAAGCCTCTCGTTGTAGCAGGCTGCCTGGCACACTGCTCAGAGGCGAAATCCAATGAGACAAGAACAAGATTCTGCACTCCATTGAAAGCAACCAGGGATACTGTCTATACTGGGGGATGCAGAAATATTCTAACCTGCAAAGAAAGGGGCTTTCCATGGCTTTTCTAATAATACACATTTATCTGAAAAAGACACTAAGAAAAAGCCCCACTGGTCAAACAGAAAGCAGATCTATCCCCTGCACAGTGCAGGCCCTGTTCTGAGTTCATTCTTATGGAAGAGACACCCATGACGCACCCTGTTTTAAATAACTGACTATTTGCTTCTTATTTGAGATGCACAATCTTCTCAATGAAATGGCCACTTAATAACCCTCTCTTTAAAACTGAACAATTGAGTTAGTTACTAGTCAAACATTTCTGTCTCTCACCCTGGCCAAACATCCATGGAGTGAAAGAGGAAATGTCTCACTGTGCTGCAAACATAGAAGGCTCTTTTCTGCCTTTCTGTCTTTGCACAAGCTGGTCTCTTTGTCCAGAAAATTGCTTTTTTGCTGTTGAATGCTTAATAGTCCTTCCAGATAACAGTAGTGGTGGCAATGATTATGATGTGTGGCCCATAATATTTGCACTGGTGTATTCTGTACCTGTTACTACACTAAAAACTTTGTGTGGATTATTTCTTTTATTTCTCAAAAATAATGTGCTCTCTTTCTCCCCATTTGACAGACAAGAAAACTCAGGTACAGAAGAGTGTGTTGCCCAAGGAGTGTGACAAGTAAGTGCAAAAACACTGCCCTACACAACAACTAAAAAGCTGAATGAAAAATACAGAGCCCATCAAATGTAAGTAAGGATACTCTCCTATATTCCTGGTAGGAATATAAATTGGTAGAACCACATTGGAAAATTATTTGACAGTATTTATTGAAGATGAAAACATATGTAAGTCCTTCCATTCTAAGGTGTCTTTGTTGTTCTTTAGTCGCTAAGTCATGTCTGGCTCTGTTACTAGCCCATGGACTGTAGTCTGTAAGATTCCTCTGTCCATGGGATTTCCCAGGCAAGAATACTGGAGTGGGTTGTCATTTCCTNCATTGCTTTTCTTTGCGATTGGAATGAAAAGTGACCTCTTCCAGTCCTGTGGCCACTGCTGAGTTTTCCAAATTTGCTGGCATATTGAGTACAGCAGTTTCACAGCATCATCCGAGGTGTCTAGACTCCCCCCAAAGGTGTAATCATCTACTAAAGATTAACATAAATAAAGCATTAATTCCATTCCAGAATTTGTAGACTCCAATGAAATGCAAGTATATGTTCATTAGGCAATTTATATAATAATGTTAATCACTATTTTAAATTTTGAATTATTCAGATAGTATCTGAATAATTTTGACATTATTTCAGATACTATCTGATAATTTTAATTTATTCTAATGTTGAATTATTTCTAATTTTGAATTATTCAGATACTGTCAGCACTAGAGTGGTGAGGGTGGACATTCTTATCCCCACATCACTTTACCATGTTAAAAATCTCCAAAATCAAGACAAGTAGACATTGTGCCTTAAATTCATTTCACTGTCTATCAGGGTTCTCTTAGGAAAGATACATTCTTGAAGAACAATACTAAATAATGCAAAATTAAATGGCTTGGTAAATCAAAGTGGTATAAATTCTGAGATAAGTCAGATTTGGGGCTAAATTCCAGAGCCACAATTATTTATGATCTACCTAATATGTGTCATATATGAGATGTAGAGTAAAAAAGATAGTTCCCTGGCCATTGTCAAACCTACATTTCAATGACGTAACTAGTAAATAAGAAATTTATAATAAGCCATGTATTATTAACACATTACTGACACGGGATTTTTGCAGAAACTAACACCTGTGGTCAACAATTTTTTTTGTAAGTGAATGCTGAACTATTTCCGGTCAAACACATTCAATAACAAATGATGTATTAATACAACTCCTGTCAATAAACTATTTAAGTGCTATTAAAAAATACTAAAGAGGTGGGGAAAGAATGGTGGCACTATTTTAGATAGTGTTGTCAAGAATGCCCTCTTTGAGTAGGTATCATTTTGGTGACTGCCCTCTTGAATCAGGACAAAGAACATCAAGGTAGAAGAAACAACAGATGCAGAAAGCCTAAACAGAATGAGCCCTAGTGTATATGTAAACTAGCAAGAGGGCCCATGTGCTGGACGGGAGTAAGAATGAGAGAGAGGAACAGGAAGTGAAGTTGGACATATGAGCATGAGGTGGGTGATGAAGGACCTCTTAGACTATGAAAAACACTTAGAATTTTTTTTTAGGAATGATGAAGTATCTTCCCTGGTGGATCCAGTGATTAAGAATCCACCTTGCAATGCAGGGGACATGGGTTTGATAGCTGGTTGGGAAAATATGGTCCTGCAGGCCAGGGAGCAACTAAGCCTGTGCACAGCAACTGCTGAGACTGCCCACCACAACTAGAGAGTCCGTGTGCTACAGTGAAAAATCCCACATGAGGCGACAAAGATCTCGTGTGTCACAACTAAGACCCAATACAGCCGAATAAACAAGTAAGAATGATGAGAAGCATTAATGGTTTTGATCAGGCGAGTGACTTGATGTGATTTATATATCAAAAGAGCACTCTGTGAGTGTTGCTGCAGAGTGTTATGATAAAGATTACATGCTCTGAATGCTGGCTTTTGTTGCGTTATTATTAATGCTATTTCATAGAATTAACTGATTTTCCTCATGACAAATAGAAATGAGTCATTTTGCTATATGGTAGAAGCATGTACTGCCGTTGGAGTAATGTAGTACCTGAGTGGACTCTAAAGGAGAAACAATAAATTACCAATAATGGTTTTGGTAACTCTGTGATATCATTGTACTAGAAATTGAATTACTTTGATTTGTAAAGGATTATGAATATGATGTGCATTTTTTCCTCTTTTAAAATCAGTTGTTACTGCTTTTAACTTTATTAACAACTTTACTGAGATATAATTCACATTGTTGCTTTTCCCCTGAATTTCTTTTCCCTTTTATTAGCTGCAAAATGTGTGTGTGTGTATATGCATATGTATGTGTGCATATGTATGTATGTGGTATTTAAAAACAGAGTAAACTGATTTTTGAGAAGCACAGTTAATAAAATACTAAAAATAATACTAAAATAATAAAATGAGTAAGACTGATTGTGCACAGCAGAAAAAACTGGAATGTTTGCAGAGTTTCTAACTGACATATTAATTTTGCTGGTTACCTTTTTTTCTTAATGCCTGCACTAACTCTGACAATTACTCTGGCATTTTATAATTTAGGCAAGAAGGCTGAGAGTCAATTTATGTCTTTGCAAGGAACAAACAGCAAGATGATATGCTTGACAGAGTCTAGTGTTTCATGTTGGTTGGCATCAGTCTTTCCCTGAGTTTATAAGAGACTCCAGCTTGCTGCTGCTGCTGCTAAGTCACTTCAGTTGTGTCTGACTCTGTGCAACCCCATAGACGGAAGCCCACCAGGCTCCCCCGTCCCTGGGATTCTCCAGACAAGGGCACTGGAGTGGGTTGCCATTTCCTTCAATGCATGAAAGAGAAAAGTGAAAGTGAAGTCGCTCAGTCGTGTCCGACTCTTTGTANTGGTTACCTTTTTTTCTTAATGCCTGCACTAACTCTGACAATTACTCTGGCATTTTATAATTTAGGCAAGAAGGCTGAGAGTCAATTTATGTCTTTGCAAGGAACAAACAGCAAGATGATATGCTTGACAGAGTCTAGTGTTTCATGTTGGTTGGCATCAGTCTTTCCCTGAGTTTATAAGAGACTCCAGCTTGCTGCTGCTGCTGCTAAGTCACTTCAGTTGTGTCTGACTCTGTGCAACCCCATAGACGGAAGCCCACCAGGCTCCCCCGTCCCTGGGATTCTCCAGACAAGGGCACTGGAGTGGGTTGCCATTTCCTTCAATGCATGAAAGAGAAAAGTGAAAGTGAAGTCGCTCAGTCGTGTCCGACTCTTTGTAACACCATGGACTGCAGCCCACCAGGCTCCTCCATCCATGGGATTTTCCAGGCAAGAGTACTGGAGTGGGGTGCCACTGCCTTCTCTGGACTCCCAGCTTACGTGGGGTTTATTACTGAGCAGAGCAGTAAGCCTGCTTAGACACCTCCGCATGGCTATCCACTTGTGCACTGTCTCAGTGTTTCATCTGCTCATGGGCATCTTGGGATCATTCTAATTACTAAGATAATCTCCCCATCCGAGTGTTCTTCTAAAGATCTTTGGTTCTTTTTGTTTTAATTTTTTACTTAAATTAAAAAGTGTTTTTGCAGAGTTGTATTGGCTTTTGCCATACAATAATGCAAATCAGCCGGCACAGGGAGCCGAGTCTGAAGCTCTGTGACCTGGAGGGATGGGATGGGGGGAGGGGAGGGAGGCTCGAGAGGGAGGGGTGTATGAATAAGATTTTTGATTCCAAAAGAGCATTTTGATCTCTTTTGGCTTTGATCAAAAACTTCAGATCACATCGGAGAGAAAAAAGGGCTCATTGGGAACAATCACATGAGACATTTTAATCAAGAGGATACCTCATCTCTGGCCACATCTCATCCTTTTAGGAACACTCCATCTATTTCCCTGAATGCATCACCCGGGCTTACAATGTCTGTCCAAAATGCATTCAGTTAAATAGTTTTTCTTCACCCTTGGCAATATTATTCAGGAATTACTATTTTGGCAGTTACCCATACTACCTCAGAGAGAATGGATCACCTCCTCTTATATATTAATAGTAACACATACAGCTATAAAAATCCACTTGATATACAATAGAGAACAGTAACACTGTATGAAGACTTGGACACTCTCCTCAACATGTTTACCTTTGGAGAGTTTCTTAGTTTGCTTTTGATGCCTTATCCTGAATCATAAGAACTGACTTTTAATTTTTCAGGAATTTTGTAAATGTAAAATTTATTAAAATTTAAATTATATTAACTTACAATTAAATAATCATAGTAAGAAAATAATTAATACTCAAACTTTATCGCTTTCTGAATGTTTTACTATATTTTACTATCATCTATTCTCCAAGGTTATTCACATTTATCCTACTTAAATGGAGGATGCACTACATAATGGCCTACTACTGGCCACACCTTCCCAACTGCATGCTTAGTGAAGTCACATTGGTGCTGGAAATTGGCCATGATAGGAGTATTTCCACTATGGAAATGGTGAATGCTGCAAATGAGTTGTGATAGATTTACCAGCATACCATTCATTCCAAGTCAAATGAATCATTTAGAAGCAGCTGTACTACACAGACTATGATATTTTCACTTCACATTCAAAATGAATCAGTCTTGACTGATACCTAGAAATTTTTCTAATTAGAGAAAAGGATATTGGAAAAACAACAGATAATATACCACAAATCCACACTTTCCTAAAAATGATACAGAATCATCAAAAAATTTAGGAAGTTGTAATAACTTTTATCTCAAATCCAGCTCTTTCTTTAATGGCAATTTTCACTGTTAGTTTGAAGGATCATAAATTGTGAGCAATAAAGATGGAGCATTTAAGTTTTACAGAGTTGTTTTTTCTCCCTGAAGACTGCAAACATTCCCTCTCAGATAAGAAATGCCCTGGTTCTTAACTGGTTACCATTTCAAGAATTCCTTATTTGTAACTTCAAGAGTTACAGCCTTTTTAACCTTTTTGTAGTGCTCATATTTTAATGTATTTTTTTTTCATTCTAACACAATAAATAAGTTAAACCTCTACCAAAATATACAGACACATTTGCATTGTACAGGTTTTCAAGATAGTTTACTGTTTGTTTTCCATGTGTTCGATATTAATTACCATGCTTCAACTCCAGTGTTTTCTTTGCCATCTTTTTCAATTGTTATAAAATTTTGATAAATTGTTATATAATATTTACCCAGGATGCATGCTATAAATACTCAAAGATATTTAGATTTTCAGGTATTACACCCAGAGATTCTGCTTCAGAAAGTGGAACCAGTTAACAGAAGCTAGAAATATGGAAAGTGTTGTGAGAATGGAGACAAAAATAATCCTCACTTTAGGAGGTCATAGAAAATGAGACCCAGTTCATCAACATCACATCTGTCTCTTGTTGGGAAGCTGGAGAACCAGAAAGAAAGGAATTTAACATCCTTCACTTAGTCATTAAATACATATTTAACATATAATAAGGTCATACCCAGTACTACATGCTAGGATTGCAGTGCTGATCTAAACAAAAAAATCTGCATAACCAAGAATATTTAGAGAGATTACTCAAGATTAGGCTGAAGATAAAAACATGTGAAAAGACAAAAGATTTATAGGCTCTGAAGAGAAACCAGAGACTGTCATATAGAGTGTAAATGTCAGAAAGAGAAAAACAAATGTCATGTAACTTACTTGCAAAGCAGAAATAGAGACACAGATGTAGAGAACGAATTTAAGGATACCAATAGGAGAAGTGGTGGGGGGAATAAATTGGGAGACTGGGATTGACACACATACATTGTTGATACCATGTACAAAATGAATAACTGAGAACCTACTATATAGCACAGGGAACTTTACTCAGTGCTCTGTGGTGACCTGATTGGGATGGAAATCTAAAAAAGAGAGGATGTATGTATACATAGAACTGATTCAGCCTACTGTACAGCAGAAACAAACACAACATTGTAAGTCAGTTCAGTCACTCAGTCGTGTCCGTTTCTTTGCGACCCCATGGACAACAGCGCACCGGGCCTCCTTGTCCATCACCAACTCCCAGAGTTCACCCAAACTCATACCCATTGAGTCAGTGATGCCATCCAACCATCTCATCCTCTGTTGTCCCCTTCTCCTGCCCTCAATCTTTCCCAGCATCAGGATCTTTTAAAATGAGTCAGCTCTTCTCATCAGGTGGCCAAAGTATTGGAGTTTCAGCTTCAGCATGATGGACTGGCTGGATCTCCTTGCAGTCCAAGGGACTCTAAAGAGTCTTCTCCAAGACGACAGTTCAAAAGCATCAATTCTTCAATGCTCAGCTTTCTTTATAGTCCAACTCTCACACCTATACATGACTACCGGAAAAACCAGAGCCTTGACTAGATGGACCTTTGTTGGCAAAGTTATGTCTCTGCTTTTCAATAGGCTGTCTAGGTTGGTCATAACTTTTCTTCCAAGGAGTAAGCATCTTTTAATTTCATGGCTGCAGTCACCATCTGCAGTGATTTTGGAGTCCAAGAAAATAAAGTCTGCCACTGTTTCCACTGTTTCCTCATCTATTTTCCATGAAGTGATGGGACCAGATGCCATGATCTTAGTTTTCTGGATGTTGAGCTTTAAGCCAACTTTTTCACTCTCCTCTCTCAGTTTCATCAAGAGGCTTTTTAGTTCTCCACTTTCTGCCATGAGGATGGTGTGTCATCTGCCTATCTGAGGTTATTGATATTTCTCCCAGAAATCTTGATTCCAGGTTATGCTTCATCCAGCCCAGCGTTTCTCATGATGTACTCTGCATAGAAGTTAAATAAGCAGGGTGACAATATACAGCCTTGACGTCCTCCTTTTCCTATGTGGAACCAATCTGTTGTTCCATGTCCAGTTCTAACTGTTACTTTCTGACCTGCATACAGATATCTCAAGATCTATAACTGCAATAATAAACTTTTTAATGTGAAAATAAGAATATGTGTTTTACGAAGTTGCTGGAGAGGTGCCAGCTAAGATGTAGGAGGAGAGAGGAAAGCTGTAGAGTGAAGAAATGGAACAGAACAACAAGGATATGGAGCAACCAAAAGTGAAAGTCACTCAGTCGTGTCTGACTCCTTGCGACCCCATGGACTATATAGTTCATGGAATTCTCCAGGCCAGAATACTGGAGTGGGTAGCCTTTCTGTTCTCCAGGGGATCTTCCCAACCCCAGGAATAGAAACCAGGTCTCCTGCATTGCAGGTGGATTCTTTACTAGCTGAACCACAAGGAAAGCCCAAGAATACTGGAGTGGGTAGCCTATCCTTTCTCCAGGGCATGTTCCTGACCCAGGAATCGAACTGGGGTCTTCTACACTGCAGGCAGATTCTATACCAACTGGGCGATGAGAGAAGAAGCCTTGGGACAGCTGAAGCCAATCCAATAATTTCACATACGCCACAGTTTTGTATCTGTGTTCATGGCCCAGGACCAGCTGGGATTCTCTGATATGCAGGCCAATTCCCCAGTCAGAAAAGTGAGACACACCAGGTGCCCCTGAAGGGGACCTCTGCCTGTGGCTGTGTAAGCTGGTTATGGCTCAGCTCCAGGCAGCTCCATATACATCGGCATGTGACAATGACACCTTTGTTGTACCATGTGACAGCTCTGCTCCAAGACACATTCTAGTAGCTCATCACCTCCAGCAGTGGGAAATGATCTCTTCTTTCAAGGACTTATTCTAATCTAGGTAATTTGTACATCCTTGCCATCTGACATAGAGAATGACTTACATCAAGACCCTCTAGTTTCTTTTAGCTCTAACATTCCACAGGGCTGTCATTCTGATAGCTTTTGGAAACCCTTGAGGATTTGGACAAAGAATAAAATGAATCCCAGTTTCTTCAAGGGTCAAATCTCCTGTCTCCCTGAAACCTCCTCTTCCTATGAACACTGCCTTCTCCAAACTCCTGTGACAATTATGTTCTGAACTCTCCCAGGTTCAGATAAGAACAAAGTAGGCTCTTGGGAAAAGGGCTGCTGAGAATGAGAAATATATTTTTAAAAGTCATAATAAAGAACTGAAAACCAACACACTGTGTGGCCAACAGACTAAAGTGCATGCTCCTGGTGAGTATGGTGACCTCAGCCTTGAGTAGAAAAGGGTGTTAGTCACTCAGTCATATCCGACTCTTTGCAACCTCATGGACTGTAGCCTGCCAAGCTCCTCTGTCTATGAAATTCTCCAGGCAAGAATACCGGAGTGGGTTGCCATTCCCTTCTGCAAAGGATCTTCTTGACCCAGCGATCAAATCCAGGTTGCCTGCATTGCAGGTGGATCCTTTACCATCTGAACCACCAGGGAAGCCTTGAATAGAAAAGCTGTAAGTTTAGGAAGGTAAGTAGCGAGGGCAGAACCCATCCAAAGTAGGAAGGTTATTCTACAGGTACTATCTACTATAGATTCTAGCTCTTATTCCAATCAGAACAGAGTCACGGTGGGTGGGATTTGGCTGGGAACAGCACTGAGCTCCATGGGGAAGGGCACTGGTAAGAGACATATGGATAAGCAGATTGCTGAGACAGAAACCTCTCATACAGAAGCGTAGACACACACCTGTAACGAACACCCACACGACGTAACTGTAATGTGGTTTACAGGTTGGAGTAGGGGGAGTGGTTTATGTCCCTACTTAAAAATGGTATTTTATTACATCATTATAATCTTTTTATTCTTTGTCATAAGATACTTGGAACTCGAGAGGTTTAAAGTATTACTGGGGTTTATGCTTTTATTGTTTTTAATTCAAAACATCATTCCAAGTGCAGGTAACACATAGGTCCCTAAGTGATTGCAAAAGCCTCAGTAACAAGGGACTATTTTCTTATTTCCTCATGTATGTGAATTTGCAGTGCTAAAAGGTTAAAATAAGAAAAAGAGGGCTTACTACACTCTAATTATTTGTTTTAGAGGAAAAAATTGGTCCAGATGAAAAACCCTCTACCAGATAGAACAGCCAGCCCAAAGAGTCCTTTGTATGACTGCATGTTCACTTCACTAGATATAGAAAGGAAGCGACAGGAAATCAGAGTTTATTTTAAAGATCCTATCCTTTCTTCCATCATAACATAAACAACCATCCCCTCACCTAGTCAGAAAGCATGATGTTTCCTAGCCTCATAAGGTCACAAATGAGAACCACACTAAATAGCCATTGCTGGCAGAAGATAAGGAGTAAAGAAAGTGTCCATATGAGATTAATTAATTTTTATCAGAGGCTGCAATTGTCAAGGGGAGACAGTTAAAGTTATACAGTATATTCTGGACAGACTGTCAACTTCAAAGCAGAGGTCCATGGAGCAGAATCAGGAATCTTCTCACCACCACCAAGCAAAAAGCCCTGCCAAGTTAAGCTGAACTTCCCCCATATCTGTGAAATGAAACACACACTGTGGGTTGTGATTTTGCTGGCAGGTAGTGTTAAGGAAGCCATTGCTTTTTGAGAGGGTTAAGAACTGCCAACACAGAAAACATAAGGGGTGCATGGTAGACAAAAGCTGGACTTAGTATTAACCTTTTCCTGTGGTATTCCTGGCTTTTTTGCATTACTCATTTCAAGATATTTTAAGAAAGAGGACTGTGTTCTCTGACTGTAAATACGAGTGCAGCAGGTTGAACCAGGATACACCAAATATTTTTCTAACTGAGGGAGACCAATGTAGAATTTGGATGCCAACGAGATGACTACATAGCCGTTTGGCTCACGTTTACTCATTTAGGGCTTATGGGAGTGGAAAGAAACAGCTGGTGTGAGCTATTTCTATTGAGAAGCGACGAGATGCAGCATGCCCTAGGAGATTATTTTAAACCCAAGGTATATTATCGTCATGGGCCTTTTATAGAACCCTCAAGCCCAGTGAGCTTCTTTGTCAATGTATATACACATATACAAGGAAGTTTTAACTGGATTTCATTAGTGAGTTTAAAAAAAAAAAAAANCCCGTGCACCAGTCCCAAGCATCCTGTATCCTGAATCGAATATAGACCAATGCTTCGTTTCCCACCGATAGCACACATGTTTCAGTGAATAAGGCACTTTACATATGATATTTACATCATTGTCATGACAGTCTTGTAACTTACACATGACTCTGTTTTAGGGTAACACAATTAGAGGTATAAGAAGAATAATGATATTGTCCTAAGTTATACAGAATATAAATGAAGGAAGCAGGATTTGACCATCAAGTTACTTAAATTTAAGGCTTAGTTTATTCAGGGTTTCCCTTGTGGCTCAGCTGGTAAAGAATCCACCTGCAATGCAGGAGACCTGGGTTCGACCCCTGGGTTGGGAAGATCCGTTGGAGAAGAGAAAGGCTACCTATTCCAGTATTCTGGCCTGGAGAATTCCATGGACTATGTAGTCCATGGGGTGACAAAGAGTCAGACACTACTGAGCCTCTTTCACTTTATTCAGCAAACCATGTAGATATTCCCAGGCAATGCAAAGAAAGCAGAAAAGTCTAGGGGAAAAAAGGTACATGTGCTTCGTAGGAAAGGTTAATGAGGTAGTGTGCTTACTTTGGTCTTAGTTTCTAAAGCAATGCCAAACTCATAAAACATACTAAGTAAATAATAGAAATTAATATATTAGCCAGGAAATAGTTAGGTATGTTTAATTTTGCTTATCAAATCAGTCACTTTCAATTACTCAGCAGAAATGTATTAAGTTCTTACTATATATTCAATATCTCCTGGAGTATCATGGGACCTGGAGTAAAATAAAACAGTATGGTTTAAGTGAAACCCAATATGCATGACCAATAGTCTCCAATTTAATCAAGTAGCAAAATGTATAATACTGATTGTTGATGCTATGGATATTTATAGATAGAGCACTTGAAAGATTTTGGGGGGAACATAAAATACTCACATGATGTGAGTTTTGATGGTTAGTGCATTTCATAAAAGGAAAGCATTAAGAGGAAGGCAGGCATAGGTACAGGATGTTTGAGGAAAGGGGGAAAAAGAGGCATAGGAGTGATAGGAGATAATTATCAGTTCAGTTCAGTTCAGTCGCTCAGTCGTGTCTGACTCTTCGCCACCCCATGAATCGCAGCATGCCAGGCCTCCCTGTCCATCACCAACTCCCGGAGTTTACCTAGACTCACATCCATTGGGTCAGTGATGCCATCTAGCCATCTCATCCTCTGTCGTCCCCTTCTCCTCCTGCCCTCAATCCCTCCCAGCACCAGAGTCTTTTCCAATGAGTCAGCTCTTCGCATGAGGTGGCCAAAGTACTGGAGTTTCAGCTTCAGCATCATTCCTTCCAAAGAACACCCAGGATNGGGTCAGTGATGCCATCTAGCCATCTCATCCTCTGTCGTCCCCTTCTCCTCCTGCCCTCAATCCCTCCCAGCACCAGAGTCTTTTCCAATGAGTCAGCTCTTCGCATGAGGTGGCCAAAGTACTGGAGTTTCAGCTTCAGCATCATTCCTTCCAAAGAACACCCAGGATCGATCTCCTTTAGAATGGACTGGTTGGATCTCCTTGCAGTCCAAGGGACTCTCAAGAGTCTTCAACACCACACTTCAAAAGCATCAGTTCTTCGGCAGGGTAATGTTAACTACTGTAACACAAAGAAATGAAATATCTATATATAATGCATGCAGGTTCTTACTGGAAGATTTTAATTTAGTTTTATTTTTGTTTAATTGGAATAATTGCTTTACAATATTGTGTTAGTTTCTGCTGTACAACAAAGTGATCCGACATGTGTATACATATATCACCTCCCTCTTGAGCCTCACTCCTACCCACTCCATCCCACTCCTCTAGGCCATTACCTAGAGCACTGAACTGAGCTCCCTGTGCTATACAGCAGCTTCCCAATAGCTATCTATTTTTCACATGATAGTACATATACATTAATGCTACTCTCCCAATTCATTCCACCCCTCTCCTCAACTCACTCATATTCACTAGTTCATTCTCTATGTCTGTGTTTCTATTCCTGTCCTGCAAATATAGGTTATCAGCACCATTTTTCTAGATCAGGAAACTTTTTAGAACCAAATACATAAGTGGTGTTTAACATACTTCCCATCACATTCCATTGACCAGAACTCAAGTATGTGATCACATGTAGCAGCAGTGAAGCTGGTGAAATGTTGTCTATGCAGAAGTTTTCTGGTTAATAGCTAGCTAGCCTCAGCAACTGGAGAAGGCAATGGCACCCGACTCCAGTACTCTTGCCTCGAAAATCCCACGTGCGGAGGAGCCTGATAGGCTGCAGTCCACGGGGTCACGAAGAGTCGGACGCGACTGAGGGACTTCACTTTCACTTCTCACTTTCCTGGATTGGAGAAGGAAATGGCAATCCACTCCAGTGTTCTTGCCTGGAGAATCCCAGGCACAGGGGAGCCTAATGGGCTGCCGTCTATGGGGTCGCACAGGGTCGGACATGACTGAAGCGACTTAGCAGCAGCAGCAACAGCAGCAGCTTCAGCAACAGAAGTGAACTAGCTTTAAACAAACACACACAAATGCACATATTTGTGTTTCAGTTTTTTTGATTATACAATAGAGCTAAAACTCTTGATAGCTTGCTCATAGGCTTTATTTTAGGAGGAGTAAATGACAGAATTAATACAAAGTTGCTTTGAAAGTGCCAATGGTTTCTACAATTTTTTCCTGATTTGGGGGTTGGTGTCTCTTCTCAGATGCCAAGAAATTGTTATGCTATAGCCATATTTTTTTGTAGCTACAAAAAAAGAAGATGAAGGACATAGCACTAAATTCAAGAATCAATTCTATCAGGGGTTTTGCATTGGGTAAAGTAGGAAATTCTCCTTATAAGACTACTTCCCATGAATCCAAGTTTCTGCCAGCTGTATGTTGGGTACTAGTTAAATATTTGTTGATATAGGAATATTTCTTTATTCTCCTAGAACCCAGAAAGTCTTTATCAATATCATATGTATCAAAGAGAATTCTGTGAGTGAAAATGTAAGATAAAATGAGGGAAGGATAAGAAAGAGAGAAATAGGAAGAGGAAACAGAAAGATCAGAGAATGCTACCTTGCTTCACATCAGTAATATTTGTATATATTATAGTATTTTACCTTGATTATTTTTTATATTTATTAATATTTAATTTGTTTGGTTGTGCTGCATCTTAACTGTAGCACATAGGATCTTTGATCATCATTATTGTATTATGTAGAATCTTTTAGTCATGGCATGTGAACTCTTAGTTGAGACATGTACAGTCTAGTTCCCTGACCAGGAATCAAACCCTAGCCCTCTGCCTTGGGAGCTTGGACTCTTAGCCCCTGGACCACCAGGGAAGTCCTATATCTTGATTATTTAAAAAATAAAAAAGTTTTACTGAGAACAGACTGAATGTATAAGATGGCTAGAAAAATATTTATAATGAATCTCCAAAAGCCATATCTAGATTTCACATCATGATATGAAAAAGAGGCTTCCCTGGTAGCTCAGTGGTAAAGAATCTGCCTGCCAATGCAGGAGATGCAGGTTTAATCCCTGGGTTGGGAATATGCCCTGGAGAAGGAAATGTCAACCCACTCCAGGATTCTTGCCTGGAAAATCCCATGGACAGAGAGGCCTGGTAAATTACAGTCCATGTGATCACAAAAGAGTCAGACATGACTTAGCTATTAAACAACATGAAAAAGGAAGGTAGGGCAATGGGGCAATTGTCTAAATTAAAAATGACTTAAAAGACTGAACAAGCAAATACAGTGAATGGAAACTGGTTGGATGATTGTATGAATAAAGCATCCATGAAACACAGTCAGAAACAAGGAGGAAAAGGTAAATACGAGCTAGCATGGTGTTAGATGCTATTGATTAAATCATAGTAATTTTTAAATAGGTGAGATACTAATCTTGTCATTAAGGAAGAATGTTCTTAGTTTTTAGAAATAAATACTAAGATATTTAGTGGTAAAAATATCATGATGCCTAATATTCCTTTTAAAAATTTCAACAAAAATATAATGAAGCAAATATAACAAAATGTTACCAGTTTTTCATTGGCTTGCTGAAGGATTGGGACATTTGTCTTGAACATCTTGGTCTTCAAAGCATGGGATACAAGGGATAAAAACTAGGTAAGTTACAAAGCAGGGCTTGGGGAAAACTTGACTAGAAAAAGTGAAAATGAAACACTGAAAGAAGGTAAGAGTGAAAGTTTGACTACTTCAACCTAATGGATATTTAGTAAGCAATGAAGCACTTATTTTATACAAAGGTTGCTAAAGCAGTTCCATCAAGAAAACAAAATGACGTCCTGAGAAAATTAACAAATTGGGCTTTCCTTAGCAGGCCAGTGGTTGGGATTTGGCACCTTCACCGCCTTGTCCTGGGTTCAATCCCTGCCTGGGGAACTGCGATCCCACAAGTGTTATAGTGCAGAAAAAAAAAGAAAAAATTGCTTTAATAAATAAATAAATAATTTAAAAACTGGAGAAAATATTTGCGAATCATTTGTCAGATCAAGACTCAAAACTAAAATAAGAAAACAAAAACCACTCCCCCCAAAAAAGTTACAGAAAAGTGGTAGGAAGGATCAGGAAAGGTCTTCTGGGAGTTGAGGGCAAAGGAGGGCAGAGAGGTGGAGAAATCTCCTTAAGTAAACGTGTTCACTCATTCACGCCTTCATTTACTGAATACTTAGCACTGAGAATGCAATGTAAATAAATCAGGCAAATGAATGAGGTTCATAAGATGCACAGCCTAGAGCAGACTTTCCTTCCATCTGAGTCAGGGTTTCTTCTCAGAATGGCCTCTGTGTTCATATAATGCTAAGGCTGCTGTAACAAGATAACAAAAGCTGAGTGACCTAAAACAACAAAAATGTATTCTTTCTAAATTTTGGAGGCTAGAAGTCTGAAATAAAGGTTTTGCAAGACCATGCTGTGTCTGATGGCTAGAAGTGAGAATGCTTCGTGCTTCTTTCTAGCCTCCAAGGGGGCCAGCCATCTCAGCGTTCTTTGGCTGGTAGATTTCAGTCTCTGCTCTGCTGTCACATGGTCACCTCTGGCTGCGCACCTCTTCTCTTCTTGTAAGGACATCAGCTACACTGAATGAAGGGTTCACTCGACTCCAGAATGACCTCATCTTAATTACATTTGCAGTGACCCTATTTCCAGATAAGGTCACATTCTGAGCTACTGAGAGTTAGGACTTCAATATATCTTTTGGGGACAAAATTCAGTTCATAAATACCTGTAATCCTAAAATCAATTACCTGTATACAATGTGTGCTTTCACTCGTTTAGAAATATGACAATTATGCCTCAGAAACAATTTCCTCAAGCTATGATGAGCTGCAAGTCTCATGGGAGGCCATGACTCAGAGATGAAATGCACGAGAACTGTATTTGGTCCCTAGCTTTTTGTGGTCAGCCTGTTCTCCTCTTAATTTATAATATTTAAATGTCAGAACGTATTTTAGGGTATTATGATATGGTATGTGCACACATTAGGCTATGTGCTTATATAGCACATACATAAAATGAAATTTTAGATAACAGTATTAGAGCTTCGTTTAACAATAAATTTGGGCATCTGCTTCATAAGAACTTATCACCACTCATAGGTTTCTTGGTAACTGAGTTATTTTTACCTACAGGAAACTAAAGAGGAGCTGGAGGGTATTTAAAACAACAAATTCCCAACTGTTAGGAATTATAAGCCTGTGTCCATGTATAATATCTTCCTGGACAGCTGGCTCAGGCCTAACTGCTCCGAAGTCCAGCTTTCAACTGACCAGACACTTTCCGAAGCTTGCTTTGCACGATGTATGGAAGCTGTCAGGCATCGCAGGTCTTGTACCTATGATACAAGATGTTCTTTATATGTTTCTCAGTGAGAGATGCTGCAGAGAGACAAGGATGCATCTTACTTTGGGGACTCGCTACAGTTTATCTCAATCATTTTTCACATATAATTACTGATTACCACCACACCTGCATTGCACTACAGGCTTGAATTAAACTCTGGCTCAAAGATTCTCTGCTTGCCATACTCAGAAGATTTCCTAGCCTCTTTAATGCTTCAGTGTCTTCACTGGTAAAATTGTAAAATGATACCCAACTAGCAAATTTGTTGGGGGAAATCACCTGATACAAGGCCTGAGTATGAGTCAAATTTGAGGAAGGAGAATAGAGAAGTTATTGCTTTGACTTTTTCCTTTTTCTCTGTCCCTTCTCTTTCACCATCAACCTGATCACTGTGAGACCCTGAAGTGTTAGTTGTTCAGTCACATCTGACACTTTGCGATCCCATGGACTGTAGCCCACCAGGCTCCTCTGCCCCATGCAATTCTCCAGACAAGCATACTGAAGTGGGTTGCTATTCCCTTTTCCAGGGGATCTTCCAAACCAGAGATCGAACCCTGGTCAATCGAACCCACGTTGCAGGCAGAGTCTTTACCATCTGAGCCACCAGGAAAGGCTATGGGGCCCTAAGTAGGTTTATATATTTTTTTAAAGAAGTGAGCGCTTCATTCCATTTTCATCAGTTCAAGGTGATGAGAAACTCCATGTCCTGGATACCTGTGCTCAAGAAGCTGATCTGTGCTTGGGAAGGACAGATGTGTGTTTTCTCAAAATGCAGCATTATTACCATTATCACCTTCCTATAACCACCATATTGTCATCGCCCTCATCAATTATAGTTAGCACTTATTAAGTGTTTACTATGATTCAGGCCCTGTCCTAAAGCCTGCATCATTTGTGTAGAACTCATTTTTAAAATGTATTTATTGATTGATTTGGGGCTTCCCTGGTGGCTCAGCTGGTAAGGAATCCACCTGCAGTGCAGGAGACCTTGGGTTCGATCCCTGGGTTGGGAAAATCTCCTGGAGAAGGGAAAGGCTACCCACTCCAATACTCTGGATTGGAGAATTCCATAGACTGTATAGTCCATGGGGTCGCAAAGAGTTGGCCACAACTGAGCCACTTTCGCTTCATTTATTTTTGGTTGTGCTTGGCCGGGCTTTCTCTAGTTGTGGCGAGTGGGGGCAACTCTTCATTGTGGTACATGGACTTCTCACTGTGGTGGCTTCTCTTGTTGCAAAACACAAGTTCTACGCTTCAGTAGTTACGGCACACAGGCTCAGGGGTTACAGTTAATGGGCTCCAGAGCCTGCGCTCAGTAGTTTTGCCTCATAGATTCAGTTTGCTCCCTGACATATGGAATCTTCCCAGACCAGGAATCGAACCCATGACCCCTGCATTGGCTAAGGGGATTACTATCCACTGTGCCACCAGGGAAGTCCCTGTAGAACTCATTTAAACATTACCATAACTTTTGAGCTAAGCATTATATGTTTCTCTCAAAATTGGAGCAGTACAGCATAGTAATTGAGCTCTTAATTCTCTAGAGTTAAACTTGCTGGGTTTAATCCTTATCCACTGAGTAGTGGCTTGTGACCTAGGACGTGTTATTAATCACCCTGTGCTGTGTTATTCTTAATAAAATGCAGTGATAAGTATGATACCAGTACCTGCGTCATCGAAATATTAGGAAGAATACATGAGTGGAAAGTACATAGTGCTTTGAATATATTTCATAGAGAAAGAATTACAAAAATGTTTGCTATTTCTTATCTCTGTATTTTAAATGGGGAAACAGACTTGGGGCTTAACTGACTAGACTAGGCTTACACAACTTTTAAACACTGGCCCTGAAATTTGGCCATAGGCACTTTGATTCTGTGACTTCCTTTCAAAATCTCTATACTTCACATCTAAATAGACTTTAATCACTAACCCAGTCAATCACTGGAGAACTGGCACCATGTCATCTAAACCTGAGGGCCTGAGATGGGCACAGATAACAGGGCCTCACACACCCCCGCAGGCTGGAGTGGAGCTGAGATACAATTTGGTTTGGAGATGTCCATTATTCTTTCTAAACAGGGTAGCTGCTGCTGCTAAGCCGCTTCATTCATGTCCGACTCTGTGCGACCCCATAGACAGCAGCCCACCAGGCTCCCCTGTGCCTGGGATTCTCCAGGCAAGAACACTGGAGTGGGTTGCCATTGCCTTCTCCAATGCAGGAAAGTGAAAAGTGAAAGTGAAGTCGCTCAGTCGTGTCCAACTCTCAGTGGACTGCAGCCTACCAGGCTCCTCCATCCATAGGATTTTCCAGGCAAGAGTTCTGGAGTGGGTTGCCGTTGCCTTCTCCCAAACAGGGTAGAGACACACTGATTTAAAACCCTTCAAATCCTGGAGATTGAATTGCAGAAATGGTCAAGAGTAGGGATAAGGGAGATGAGTTTCCCTGATAGCTCAGTTAGTAAAGAATCCGCCTGCAATGCAGGAGACCTGGGTTTGATCCCTGGGTTGGGAAGATACCCTGTAGAAGGGAAAAGCTACCCACTTCAGTATTCTGGCCTGGAGAATTTCATGGACTATATAGTCACAGAGAGTCAGACACGACTGAGCAACTTTTACTTTCACTTTTCAGGGATAAGGGAATCTCTCATTTGCCTTTTGAAGCCTGAGCTCAGATGGAGATTGAAAGGACAGACAGAAATCCCTCCTTGCTTTCCCTGTTCTCTTGAGTTCAGAGACAAAGTCTCAGGACAGCCTGTTCTGAGTGTGGGTAGAGAGCAGAGGTTGGACACCCAGAGAGGCTTAAGTTACTCAACTGAATGTGAAGTCTATTTTCTCTGTTGGAGATAGTCGATGGTCTGACTGCCCTGCCTGGGTACTTAGCCTGGATCTTGAAATCAACAGCGTTGTCAAGCAGTGATTCACATAATTCCAATCTAGGAACTCACCCACCACTCTTTCTAGAATACATTTATCAAGAGCTGTGATAAAGAAGTTTGACAATAATTTGAAGTGCTGACTCCATATTTTATAAGAATAAACACACACTTTTTTCCTTTTTATTTTTTATTATATCCATGAGCTAAGCTCTTCTGGACTTTAAGAGTATTTCTTGTTTTCCTTTTCTCTTTCTCCCTCTCTCTTTATTTTATTGCTCAAATCTGGCACCACAAGAATTGTATGGCAGAGCTGATTCAGAAGCAATTTCCAATCCTACTTGGGGGTCCAATCGGCCTTAAATAAAAACCATCATGGCTAGCACTGGGAGAGCCTAAAGTTGGAACTTTGCCCCCATGCTTTGTAATGGGGCCAAGTTGCCAGGGACCTTCCTCTTGATTATAAAGAGCTCAGGGTACTCAATTAGGTGTTCCAGAATGCCATATTCCCTGCTGAGCCTCTAGAAAGCTGTGTATATGGTTCCTTGATTTACTTTTAATTTGGGACTTTGTTTTATTTTCCAAAAATGAAGACAGAGAGTTGAGCATCTTTAAGAAACCTCTTCACCTAAGAGGTAACCTCGGAACATGTGAAAGTCTTGTCCGCAGGAGTCAAGTCGGGTGCTGTCAGGCCCTCCCTCAGACCACCTCTCACTGTTTGCCTGGCTCCTTTTCCACAGCTCCTAGGCTGGGCCCAGACTGGCTGTGGCCCTTTATTTAGAGCATGGGCTTGTGTTGAGTTTTGTACACTGCCTCTCAAGTTCTGATCTCTGATATACAACTTATTTTGGGAGTGCACAAACTGTGTGTCCTCAGTCGCTCAGTTGTGTCTGACTCTTTGTGGGCCCATAGATTGTAGCCCGTCAGAGTCCTCTGTCTGTGGAATTTTCCAGGCAAGAATACTGGAGTGGGTTGCCATTTCCTACTCTGGGGGATCTTCCCNTTATTTTGGGAGTGCACAAACTGTGTGTCCTCAGTCGCTCAGTTGTGTCTGACTCTTTGTGGGCCCATAGATTGTAGCCCGTCAGAGTCCTCTGTCTGTGGAATTTTCCAGGCAAGAATACTGGAGTGGGTTGCCATTTCTTACTCTGGGGGATCTTCCCAACCCAGGGATCGAACCCACATCTCTTGCATCGGCAGGAGGATTCTCTACCACTCTGCCACCTGGGCAGCACACACAAACAGTGACTTGGGCCCCCAAAATACCCAAGCACAATTTCACTTGATTAAGCTCATGTATGAATAAAGGATTTCATCTGTCACCTCATTCATTTGACCTTTTATTCTTAAACTCACCATAAAATTGACAAAGATTTACTATTATGAAATGTTCTTTGCAAGTCTCTATTTCTCATTTGAGCTTCAGGGTTTTTTCCCACCAAATAGGTTTCCATCCCATTTACATCCAGTGTTTTTTGCTTGCTTGTTTTGTTTTGTTGGTGTTGTTGCACAATATAGCATGCAGGATCTTAGTTCCATGACCAGGGATTGAACCTCTGCCCCCTGCAGAGGGGGTACAGAGTCTTAACCACTAGACTGCCAGAGAAATCTCCCGTCCAGTATTTTTTCTTTTTTCACTTTGAAATATGTTTCTGTGATTGATACTTAAGTGCTTTCTTCCTACAAAGGTGCTTCTTTATCAATCATGGAAGAAGTGTTATAAATAAGGGACCACAGTAAGCAAACCAAAGCTCTTACTCAGCTTCCTAGTACCCAGCTAATATTTAATCTATAGGATTGTTTAAAAAAATCTAAAATATCAAGTCAGTTACTCAGAAATATGACTGTAAGAGAACATGATACTAATATTTAGGAGGAGGAGACAGGAATATTTGGAATTTTATCATGAAATTCTGCCCATTAGTAGTGATAAGTCATCATTCTCCTTCCAGTGCCCCCTTTCAATACTACCTTCCTTTCCTTTTTCTTCCCTTATAGTTNCAAAGGTTCTTGTGATGGGACCATTCTGTGTCGTTCCTGGGGTGGTGGACAAAAAACACACATGTGTTAGAATTCCATAGAGCTAAATACACTCACACACACACACGTATAAGAAAAACCTGGGAAATCTGAATAAGATAAATGAGTTATATCCATCTTAATTTCCTTATTGTATTATTGTATATTTTGCAAGTTGTTATCATTAGGGGAATGAGGAAAACTGGATGAAGTGTATAGGATTTCTCTGTATTATTTCTTTTTTCTTTTTTAATTGGGAGAAAATCCTGAGTCAAGTTTGTTTGTTTTTTCCTCCAGTTTTATTGAATGTAATGGGCATACAGCATTATATATGTTTAAAGTAGACAGCATAATGATTTGACTTAAGTATGTTTGTGCATGCTTGGTTACTTCCGTCCTGTCCAGCTCTTTGTGATGCTATGGACCGTAGCCCACCAGGCTCCTCTGTCCGTAGGATTCTCCCGGCAAGAATACTTGAGTGGGTTTTCATAACCTCCTCCAAGGGCCTGACCCAGGGATGGAACCCGTGTCTTCTGCATCTCCTACATTACAGGTGGATTCTATGAGCCACCGGGGAAGCCCTAAATTACATGTATCATTAAATGATTAACAAAGTTAAGTTTTGTGAATATCCTTTTATCTCATATAGACACAAAATCAAAGAAAAAAATTCCTTCTGATGAGGACTCTTAAGATTCACTCTTAGCAACTTCATATATAATATACTTCAATTTTACTTGTGCTAATTATTTCTACACTACCTCCCTAGTACTTAGTAATCTTATAACTGGAAATTTGTACCTTTTAACCAACTTCATCTAATTCCCTCTCCCCACTATGGCAACCACAAATTTGATCTCTTTTTCCATGATTTTGTTTGTTTCTGAAGTATAAGTAACTTACAACAGTATATTATTTCCTGTTACGTGCACAACATGGTGACTCGATGTTTTTAAACATTACAAAATGGTCACCATAAATAAAAAGAAAGTGAAAATTGCTTAGTCATATCGACTCTTTGTGACCCTCTGGACTATACAGTCCATGGAATTCTCCAACCAAAATACTGGAGTAGGTAGTCGTTCCCTTCTCCAGGGGATCTTCCCAACCCAGGGAATGAACCCAGGTCTCCCTCATTGCAGGCGTATTCGTTATCAGCTGAGCCACCAGGGAAGCCCATGAGTACTTACCATCTACCACATACAAAGTTGTCATATTATTATTGACTGTATTTTCCATGCTGTAGATTTCATCCCCATGACTCATATTTGTGACTTTGTAATTGAAAGTTTGTACCTCTTAATCTCTCTCAACTATTTCACTCATCCCCTTTTTCTCTCTGACTACCACATAATTGTTCTCTGTATCTATGACTATTTCCCATTTGTTATGTTTTTTCATTTTTTTCGTTTTACATCTTATACAAAGAAATGCAATTATAAGGTATTTTACTTAATATGTTTCACATTTCACTTAGGAAAATACCTCCAGCTCCTTTCATGTTATTGTAAATGATAAGATGTAATTCTTCTTTTAATTTTTTTACATGTCTGAACAATATTGCATTGTATGTAAATACTACATCTTCTTTATCCATTCATCTGTCAATGGACATGTAGATTGCTTTCATATCTATTGTAAATAATGCTACGATGAACATAGGGGTACATATATCTTTTCAAATTACTGCTTTTGTTTTCCTCAGAAAAATATCCAAAAGTGAAATTGCTGGATGGACTTAACAAATGGCTCAATGGTAAAGAATTTGCCTGCAATGCAAAAGACGAGTTTGATCACTGGATAGGGAAGATCCCCTGGAAAAGGAAATGGCAACCCACTCCAGTATTCTTACCTGGGATATCCCATGGACAGAGGATCCTGGTAGGCTATAGTCCATGGGGTTTCAACAGAGTTGGACACAACTTAGCGACTAAACAATAACAACAACAGTGCTGGTTCTATTTTTAATTTTGTGAGGAACCTCCATACTGTTCTCTATAGTAGATGGATCAGTTTACTTTCCCACCAACAGAGTACAAGGGTTCCCTTTTCTCAGCATCTTCACCAACACTTATTATTTGTTGTCTTTTTTATAATAACCATTCTGACAAATGTGAGGTGATATCACAGGTTGAGTTTGTTATGATTTTCATTTCTCTAATAATTAATGATATTGAGCATCTTTCCTTTTGTCTGTTGGCCATCTGTATGTTTGGTTTGGAAAAATTTCTATTTAGTTCCCCTGTCCATTTTTTAATTGATTGTTCGCCTTTTTGATGTTGAGTTGTATGAGTCTATATATTTTGGATGTTAAGCCCTTATGAGATATATCATTTGTAAATATCTTCTCCCATTCAGTATTCTACATGGCCATTCCATTTCTAGAAACTCTGAGGGATAGTCTGAGGCTTTAGATGAAACTGCATCTTAGGTCAGTTTTTTTCCTGTCTATTCCTACTTTCCTCACTGTCTTCCAGGCAATTTTTCCTAAAAGCATTTCCCTATAAACCATCTGCAAAATAAAAAAGAAAAGTCTCAAGGTCTGTTTGCTAAGGAAGTAAATATAAGATACTGTCAATATTCAGCACTGTTCTAACTGTTTGAGGTGCTAATCTCCTGACTTTAGGAAAAAATCAACAGCAAACGTTCTCAGTCTTAGACTATGGTAAAGGCCCAAAAACCTTTTTTAATCATCATGGGTTGCCAATTACACTCTTGAATCATTCAAAAGGAGCAACAGAAGACCAAGTGGAAAGGGCTGCTGTGCAAAGCTCGCTCATTGTGCAGGCAACGGTGGAAATGGTGACGACCAGAAGCATCAGCAAGAGAAAAGCCACGAAGTGACCTGTCAGGACAACTGCAGCAGAGCAAGAGGACAGCTTCAGAGGTGACCCGAGGGCGAGGTGAGTCTCCAGTTCACAGAACGGCGTTGCACTTCCTCACGGAAGAAAGGGACTTGGATGGGCACAGCAGAGACTAGGTGTGCCATGGGAAGCGGAGGCGGTGAAAAATAGGGAATTGGCATCCCAGGAGTCAGTTTCATGAGGGTTCACCAAAAGACTCCTATTACTATAGACTCTGGGCTTCACTGTTAGGGTCTGGGCCGACGTGTGTGCTTGATACTGGTGGAATAGCATGCTCAGCCTCCTTCATCTTTCATGTTCTGTCCTCCATGCTTACCATGGGGAGGCACGTGACCCTGCCTCATAAGGAGCATCTACTCAGATGAAGGGACAGTCAGCTGACATCAGCCAATCACACAAACTCGTTTTTAAGTTATATCAGCTCTACATGGTTACATTCTCTAACTTGAATGTAAAAGAGCTCTGATAATGTCTTGAGTTACGGATACAGAAGGAATGCAATATTCATGGAGCATTATTGTATGCAAGGCATTCAAAAAACTAAATTTACTAACTGATAGTAGTCTAAAATAAAAGCAAGATGCTTAACACTGAAAAACATCATATTTAGAAAGCATGGTAAATGGACATTAATGAATCATTCCAAGCCAGATCAATTTGGTTATTAAAGGAAGTAAACTTTCCAGATTGTCATCACTAGGATGCACTTCAAACCTTTAACAAAGCTCTTTTTCAAAATGATTCATTTTTTATGTGGACCATTTTTAAAGTCTGTATTGAATTTGTTACAATACTGCTTCTGTTTCATGTTTCGTTTTATTTTTTTGGCCATGAGGTATGTGGGCCTCCCCAGTGGCTCAGATGGTAAAGAATCTGCCTGCAGTGCAGGAGATGAAGGGAATGTGGGTTCAGTCCCTGGACTGGAAAGACCCCCTGGAGAAGGGAATTGCAACCTACTCTAATATTCTTGCCTGGAGAATCCCATGGGCGGAGGAGCCTGGCAGACTACAGTCCATGGGTCGCAAAGAGTCAGACACAACCGAGGGACTAAGACTTCAAATGTGGGACCCTAGCACCCCAACCAGGGATTGAACCCACACCCCCTGCATTGGAAAGCAAAATCTTAACCACTGGACTGCCAGGGAAGTCTCTTCAACAAAACTTTACTGGACTTTGTTTGTGATCCAAATGAGTGATTCTAAAAACTTGCTCTTCAGATTTTTCAGAATTAAAACATATTTTTGGCTTTTTGTAAAGTCAAACCTTGAGTCACAATGTGGTAGTCACTCAGAGCTACTGAAGAAATCTGGTCAAATTTATCTAAAAGGCAGTCACGTGACCTAAACTGAACCAGTCAGACTCTCCCTTGGGAGCATTTGAATTTTGACTGCAGAGCACCAGGAAGACAGAAACAGGCTTCATGCACATTCCTTGGCAGAGGAGGGCATGGGAAAAAGTAGGAATCAGAATGAGAAATCTCCTTTTATTATTCAAAGCAACTATGTTTCTACCCTTTCCTCTGCCTGGTTCTCTGGTCTTTGATCATGAGTAACTTCAATACATTCCTACTCTGCTTTAACTAGCTTGTCTAGTTCTGTGCTTTCAAGAAAATGGATATTGAAAGATAAGGAAAGTTACTTTCATTGAGTCTAAGTAACCTGCACAGGACCACTCATCTTACAGGATTCAAAGTCACATCTTTGTCCAAAACCTATGCTTTTCACTGCTCTAAACCTCGATGCATTAGTCTTTTATATTGTCCAAGCTGCATATTGTTAGATATATAGCTATCTTTGTAGTTCAGTAATCAAAGTAACATTAGTGGACTCTATTATTTTAATAGCTTGAAAAATGTGTATATTAAGATATATGATTTCACTTAATGTCATTAGTATTTGTGTGTGGGGGTGTGTGTGGGTGTGTGTGTGCGTGCGTGTGTGTGTGTGTGTGCTGAGTCGTATCCGACTCTCTGCAATCCCAGTGGCTGTAGCCTGCCAGGCTCCTTTGTCCATGGAATTTTTCAGACAAGAATACTGGAGTGAGTTGCCATTTCTTCCTCCAGGGACCTTCCTGACCCAAGGATCAAGCCTGCATCTCTTGCATTGTTAGGCATATTCTTTACCACTATGCCACCTGGGGGAAAACAATTGTAAAGAGGTTATTAGAGATCATAAAGAACATCAGACTCAGAGAATAAATCCGTTTTGAACTCTGCCTTCATGTGCTAATGGACTTTGGAGAAATTTCTTATACTTCTCAGTCCCAGTTCTGTCATCTATGAAATAGGGTTATTAGTACATAAGGGATAGATTTGCTTAGTGTTAAACCATGTATTCAAACTGCTTGTCATTTGGTAGAAACTCAACCATATTAGGGGCTTCACTGGTGGCTCAGACAGGAAAGAATCTGCCTGCAAAGTGGGAGAACTGGATTTGATCTCTAGGTTGGGGAGATCTCTGGAGGAGAGCATGGCAACCCACTCCAGCATTCTTGCCTGAAGAATCCACATAGACAGGGGACCCTGGCAGGCTACAATCCATGAGGTCGCACACTCATGGACTGAGTGATGAAGCACAGCACACAACCATATTAACTTGTTATTGACTAAGTTGTATATTTTTTGCTTAATTGTAATAAACAACAAAATCAATTTTTTGCTCACTTGATCAATAAAGACAAATTCCTCCATCATTAAGGATCTCATGTTGATTAGATACGTTTTAAAAGATGAACAACATATCCTCCTCCTCCTTGTACAGATTACAGCCTATTAGAGAGAAAAAAAATAAACTTTTAAATAGTTAATTTAGTATATAAGGCATTATTACTGAAAAATATGACTGTGTTTTAGAAATAAAGGATAGAGTCACCAACTCTTATTTTATGATTATAATAAGAAGGGCTTCTCAGAGGAGGTTGTAATTTCGGCTAGGTTTGTAGGATAATGAGACGAAGTGAGTAAAGTTTAATATTAGCCAAGTACATGGATAGGAACTAGTGGAATTGAAGTGATTATCTACTAATCTGTTTTTCATATCTGTCAATTTAGTTTAAACCAGAAAAAAATAGTAAGATTTTCCTGGTGGTCCAGAGGTTAAGATCCTACCTGCCAATTCAGGGGACACAGGTTCAATCCCTGGTCAGGGAAGATTCTACACACCATGGGGCAACTAAGCCTGCAAGCTGCAACTGCTGAAGCCCACACACCCTAGAGCCTGTGCTCCACAGCAAGTGAAGCCACTGCAACCAGAAACCTACACAGTGCAAGTAGAGACCAGCCCCCACTCAGTGCAACTGGAGCAAGCCGAAAGCTGGTGCACAGCACTGAAGACAGTGCTGCCAAAAATAAATAAACAGTAATGATTTTATCAGTGTATTTAGAGTAAAAAAAAAAAAAGTCCAAATGATTTCATTCACAATGATA
Source organism: Neotragus moschatus (assembly GCA_006410615.1). NCBI lineage: Eukaryota > Metazoa > Chordata > Mammalia > Artiodactyla > Bovidae > Neotragus > Neotragus moschatus. Next base: position 399,206 of record SJYA01002090.1, read on the forward strand.
GAAGAAAAGAGAAGATGAGGCTATGAGGACCCAGATTTATTAAACTCCAAGAGTTCATCAGGGTTAGAATAACTACATATTCGCATCCAGTCACAGTTCTGTAGACTGACTTTTATCTGCTCTGTGAAGGAAATCACTTAAGCATGGAAAGGAAAGATAGATAATACCAATGCCATCAATGGATTTGTCTCTTGCCAAATAGTATCATTTNCCAGATTTATTAAACTCCAAGAGTTCATCAGGGTTAGAATAACTACATATTCGCATCCAGTCACAGTTCTGTAGACTGACTTTTATCTGCTCTGTGAAGGAAATCACTTAAGCATGGAAAGGAAAGATAGATAATACCAATGCCATCAATGGATTTGTCTCTTGCCAAATAGTATCATTTCCACGTAGACGCTTTCTTAATTGGACCTTGTCCAGGCTGGCTTACATCCACATAGTGAGATATCAGCTCTGTATGCCCAGAAGTAAGGCTCTGGACAATTTGGAAGGCTGCCATCTAATGGGGTCACAGCAACATAAGAAGCCTTAGTCATGGTCCTGGAAGATCAATGGAAGCTGTCAGCCCTCTCGACACTTGCTAATATCTAGCTATGTTTCTACTGCCAAAATCTCCCTGGGGAAGGCTCACTGTTCCCAAAACACCAAGCAACGCCTAGATTCTTGGCTATACTGGGTAAGAAGACTACTTCTGAGTGGGGCTGAAAAATAGTCAAGTAATAAAAAATTAGGCCTCTTTGAGGAAGTGACCCAGATTATAGGATGAAACCAGCCATGCCAAGTTCATGGAGAGGAGTGCTTCACGCAAAATAAATAGCTGCAGATAATGATCCTGAAGTGGGGACAAGCTTGTCTTGGCTGGAAAACACAAAGACTGCCAGTGTGTAATGTAAGAAGGAAGAAAGAGAGAATTCAACAGGAAGTCATGGAAACAGACAGAAGGCAGATGGTACAGGACCTTGTGGAGCAGGGCATCCTGAGATAGAAGGTATTTGAAGACTTCAAAGCACATGAGTGACATGACCTCACACTGGCTGTTCCATAGGAAAATNTTTCTTTGCATTGATCACTGAGGAAGGCTTTCTTATCTCTCCTTGCTATTTTTTTGAATTCTGCATTCAGATGGATATATTTTTTCTTTTCTCCTTTGTTTTTCACTTCTCTTCTTTCCTCAGCTATTTGCAAGTCCTCTTCAGACAACCATTTGCCATTTTGCATTTTTCTTGGGGATGGTTTTGATCACGCCTCCTGTACAATGTCACAAACCTCCCCATCCATAGTTCTTCAGGCACTCTGTCTATCAGATCTAATCCTTTGAATCTATTTCTCACTTCCACTGTATAATCGTTAAGGGATTTGATTTAGGGGGTCTAGTGGTTTTCCCTGCTTTCTTCAATTTAAGTCTGAATTTGGAAATAAGCAGTTCAGGATCTGAGCCACAGTCAGCTCTTGGTCTTGTTTTTGCTGACTGTATAGAGCTTCTTCATCTTCAGCTGCAAAGAATATAATCAGTCTGATCTAGATATTGATCATCTGGTGATGTCCATGTGTTGAGTCGTCTCTTGTGTTGTTGGAAGAGGGTGTTTGTTATGACCAGTGCAGTCTCTTGGCAAAACTCTATTAGCCTTTGCCCTGCTTCATTCTGTACTCCAAGACAAAATTTGCCTGTTACTCCAGGTGTTGCTTGACTTTCTACCTTTGCATTCCAGTCCCCTGTGATAAAAAGGACATGTTTTTGTGGTGTTAATTCTAGACGGTCTTGTANGAAGAGGGTGTTTGTTATGACCAGTGCAGTCTCTTGGCAAAACTCTATTAGCCTTTGCCCTGCTTCATTCTGTACTCCAAGACAAAATTTGCCTGTTACTCCAGGTGTTGCTTGACTTTCTACCTTTGCATTCCAGTCCCCTATGATAAAAAGGACATGTTTTTGTGGTGTTAATTCTAGACGGTCTTGTAAGTCAACATAGAACCGTTCAACTTCAGATTCTTTGGCATTAGTGGTTGGGGCATAGACTTGGATTACTGTGATATTGAATGGTTTTCCTTGGAAATGAAGAAAACGAAGATCATTCTGCCATTTTTGAGAGTGCACTCAAGTGTTTATCCAGATGTTAATCAACCTCCTTATGGAAAGGAATATCAAGATGTGAAGATTTCTGTATATAATGTGCCTCTGTTGCTGATTCATAAAGCTAATCAGCACACTGAAAGTTTGTGAGAATCTCTTCAGTGAAGAAACTTGATGTCCTCAGTGTTTTTTAAATATATCTAAAGATAACATCCTTTTATTTTATGGAAGGTGGCTTCCCTGGTGGCTCAGTGATAAAGAATCTGCCTGCCAAGAGACTCAAATTTGATCCCTGGGAGAAGGAAGATGCAAGATCACCTGGAGAAGGAAATGGCAACCCACCCCAACATTCTTGCCTGGGAAATCCCATGGACAGGGTAGCCTGGCAGGCTGCAGTCCAAGGGGTAGCAGAAAGTCAGACACGACTTAGCAACTAAACAATAACAGTTTCATGGAAAATCTTTCAGTGTCTCAGGGCACTCATATAACAAACACTTACCATATTAAAAGTATTCCTTCTAAGCACAGAGCCTGATATACAGTGTACTTCTCTAACAAATATTTGTAGAAAGTCAAATAAGTACATGAATGAGTGAAATCCTATAAAGTGGGTATATTTATTTATACATTCAGACTTTTCTTGTCAGTAATTTTTTTATAAACATGTTTAACATCACCTAAACTTGGGC
>SJYA01002090.1:403340-417507 GCA_006410615.1 Neotragus moschatus
CAGATGGTAAAGAATCTGCCTGCAATGAAGGAGACTCAGGTTCGATCCCTGGATTGGGAAGATACCTTGGAGAAGGGAATGGATACCCACTCCAGTATTCTTGCCTGGGAAATCCCATGGACAGAGGAGCCTGGGGACTACAGTCCATGAGATCACAAAGAGTTGGACATACTGAGTACCTAAGCACACACACAGAGACACACACACCCATGATCCATGTTTATTACGTTCCTCCTAGTTAACTGGCTCTCTGCTCTGTGATGAGGACTGCAGAATCTATAACAAGATGATAGTAACACAATATCCCATGTGGAAGAGATATGAACTATATGGTGGTATGGAACATAGATGGCAGTGTAACCAAGCAGGACCTTCTGGGGCTTTCCAGGGGACAGGCTTTCCCCTATATCCTCTGTTTTAGCTCTTCTTCGAAGTAGCTAGATAATAGTACTCAATGTTCATTTCCTGCATTGTTTTGCAAGTGTAAAAACCCCTCCCTCTCCCACACATGGAAGATGCAAACTACTTGACAACCAGCAACACAGAGCGCCAGGCCTCCTGGAGCCTAAGGACTGATAAAGTCAACCCCTGTGACAGCAGCCTGTGACCCCCTCCTCCCTCATCTGGCTTTTTAAAGTGCCTTGCCAAAACCCTTCCAGGACTTCAGGGCCCCTGAGGGTATGAGGCATCTTGTCTCCTTGCCCCACCTTGCAATAAAACTTTCTCAGCTCCAAACTCCACCTTTTCGTTTTGGTTGTCCTCACTGCATGCCGAGCACACAAACTTGCATTAAGATTTCAGGAGAAGGTGGTAATCTGAGTTGAGTTCATTGACAAATGAGACTTAGCCTTCCAAAGAGATGTTTCTGCAAATATATTTGATGTGCATGTGCTGTTTGTAAGCAACTATTAATCATATATTAATACACATGCATATTTTGTGTTTTGAAGACAAAATTTATTATCAGAAATGCTTTTATTCAATAACGGGATTAGCTTCATAATCTGGGGAAACAAGTAACACAGAAACAGGTGTCAGAAATATTTACCCAAATTTTATCAGAGAAAACATGAACCACATACCACAATAGGAAATGCAGCAGTTAACATTAAACTTAAGAATAAGATTTTTGTCCAGTATCTATAAATCTTTATAGAAATCCTAGTGAATTATCACTTTACCTTTCTCACAGTTAAGAGCTTCCTACCCATAAATGTTCCTTTCCCTAAACTGATGAAACTCTGCCATCCCTATGCTCTCTTTCTTCCGTAAGTTATTTGCCTATCCAGGTATAAAGGAATTCTTCACAAATGAAAAGTTCGGAGATTCTTTTTCTTTTTTTTTTTTTTTTCAACAGAAATCAGATTCAGGCTGTTTCAAAATCTGTATTGGGAATTTCATTCCTTCACCCGTTTATTCAGTCCACAAGTTTTTATTGAGCTCCTACCATGTGACAAACTACACTAGACTCAGGATGGGATGCTTGAAAAATCTCATGCAGTTCCTTCTTCCATTGAGTTTGTCCTATAATGAGAGAGACGGATATCAAACAAAGAATCATAGAATGAAAATTAAAAATAAGTATGACGATGTTCATAGGAGAATATAATAGAGAAATAATCATGGAAGGAGTGCCTGAGAAAATATGACTAAAGTGAGGTTGAGGGATGGAATAAGAGTTAATTTGGGGAACTTTTCTGAGATCTGTTGGTTGAGAGTTCGAGCTTCCACTGCAGGGGTCTCAGATTTGATCCCTGGTCAGGAATCAAGGATCCTACCAACCTCTTCTTGCGACCAAAGCAAATAAACAAAAATCAACAACAAAAGAGTTAATTAAAGGTAATAGGGGGAACAAGTTTGATTGGGAAGAGCTTTTGGAAATGCCCACAGAAGTGTTGGAGACTGGTTTGCTGGAGAAATTCAAAGACTTCTTTAAAAGCAGGCATCATTTCTTATTTTTGAAATCCCAGCAGTTTGGCACATAATCACACTCAAAGTCTGTTTGTTGAGTGAATGTCTTAACTTAGCAGACAGTGCCAAGGTAACTCTCTTTCCCCTGACACAGGTATCAATCCACTGCCCCAGTCCAAAGTGCAGCCTTCACAGTCTTTCCCGTAAGCTAAACGAGAAAAATGCCAGACTCCCCTTAAACAAGATTCATTACTTGAATTCATCCTGAACGTCCTTCTTTCAGGCATTCATCTACTTATTCACCAAATTATATTGAAACCTTGACTCTACTAGCCACTGCAGAAGACTCAAAAGTGATGAAAATGTAGCATCAGATTCAAAAACTTTTAGTGTTCCAGGATATTTTCATGTGCACTGATATTCGTAACATAAGGCAGAAAGAAAAAAAACAGAGCTGCATGGTAGAGACAAAATGAAGAGTGAAGGGGAGTAAGAGAACCTTTTAAACTAAGGTATTTGGGGAAGAAAATGGTAGTAAAATTATGCCTTGAATGAAGGATGTTGAAGAATTTTGACAAGTAAATATGGAGAGGGGAAGGAAAAGTCATTTCAGGTTTTAGAGTAAAATGCAAACCAAGATAAAGAAAAAGGGCAAAGTATGAGCAAGAGGAAGCAAACCAAGAAATCTAGTTTTTGTTTTGAACATAATTCTGCACACCACTAGTCACAGGGCAAGATGAGTCATGTCAAAAGTCAAACTGGAAAATTGAAGCTCTGGAGTAGCCAGGTTAATTGTACCAGGTACATCTATTTTTATGTGCTAATTCTTGACATTAAACCTTGATGGAGGGCTTCCCTGATGGTCCAGTGGTTAAGGATCTGCCTGCAAATACAGGGGACACAGATTCAATTCTTGGTCCAGGAAGACTCCACAATCCAAGGGGCAACTAAGTCCATGCACCGCACTCCTGAGCCCACCATCTAGAGTCCATGCTCTGCAACAAGAGAAGCTACTGCTACCACAATGAGAACCCCACACATAGCAATGAAGAGTCACCCCTGCTTGGACTAAAGAAAGCCAGTGCACATCAATGAAGACCCAGTGCAGCCAAAAATAGATAAATAAATAATTTTTTTAAAATTAGGCAGAAGATTTGAATATACATTTTTAAAAAAAAGAAAACCTTAATATAAATGTAAGTAAGTAAGCATATTTGTGTAGGCCAAGAACAGGAGAAATGAGAAAATTATCTGTGTAATTCAGAAAAAAATCCTTCCTAGAAAGTAAAAGAGGACAGAGCTGGATCTGCTGATCTTTAATCTACATGTTTTATGTTTATTATAGCTTATCCAACTCAACTGTATAAACCTCACACAAACATGTAAAGCAAACTAGAAAGCTGAAAGAAAGAAAGACAGAAAGAAATAAGTTTAGTGCATAGATAAGATTAGGTATACTGAGGCTACAAGACAAAATGATGTACTGAATTGCATTTACCCAAACTGTACTCTTGTCTGGAAAATCCCATGGGTGGAAGAATCTGGTAGGCTGCAGTCCATGGGGTCACAAAGAGTCAGACACGACTGAGTGACTTTCTTTTCATTTTTCCTTTTCATGTATTGGAGAAGGCAATGGCAACCTACTCTAGTACTCTGGCCTGGAAAATCCCATGGATGGAGGAGCCTGGTAGGCTGCAGTCCATGGAGTCACAGAGAGTCAGACACGACTGAGTGACTTCACTTTCGCTTTTCACTTTCCTGCATTGGAGAAGGAAATGGCAACCCACTCCAGTGTTCTTGCCTGAAGAATCCCAGGGACGGGAAGCCTGGTGGGCTGCTGTCTATGGGGTTGCACAGAGCCGGACACGACTGAAGTGACTCGGCAGCAGCAGCAGATTAACGCCGTTGTGTCAGTTTCTGGTGTACAGCAAAATGGTTGTTATACGTGTGTCTGTATCTGTTCTTTATCAAATTCTTTTCCCATTGAGGTTTTTACAGAACATTGAGCAGCATTCCCTGTTGGTTATCTGTTTTAAACACAGAGCGTGTATTTGTTGAAAGAACTTTTCCTTGCATTTCCAAAATCCTTTTCTTCCATGATAACCCCCATAAAGCGTGGCTAGTGAGGTACACAGGGCAAAACACTGTTTGGTGGATGTACTGTAGGGGAAAGTGCATACACAAAAATTCTTCCCATTTTTATAGAAATAACAGCTTAAACCCGAGCTGCTTCTTATTGATGAGGCATAAAAATTTGGTCGAATCAAAATAAAACCAAACAATTTTTAAAAATTTATTTGTAAATGGAGTTTACAATGTTGTGTGAGTCTCTGCTGTACAACATGAGTCAGCCATAAATGTTAATACATATATCCCCTCCCTCTTGAGACTTCCTCCCACCACAACCCCCTGTTGCACCCCTTTAAGTCATTATAGAGCACCAAGCTGAGCTCCCTATGTTAAGCAGCAGCTTCCCACTAGCTATCTTTTTTACACACGACTGTGTACATATGTCAGTGCTGCTCTCTCAGTTGTCCCAGAAGCACTGATTTGTTTCCTTTGTTGCCATCATCCGATTCCACAATTCTGTACAATCAGTACAGTTCCTAGAGAAAGAAGGTTTTGTGAATGTCTGCAAACTTCAGTGTAAGGTCACACATCAAGCATCATGTACTGCTCTTTCTTCTTCCACCTGCCGCATCTCTTAACAAAAACCCCATAGAGCATCAAAAACACAACCCAATAGCCTGCGTAGATGGATAAAGCAATAACTAGAACTTTCTTTTTGGATTCTGAGAATGGCTTTCTAATTTCCTCATAAATGGTGAAAATCAAACCACCCAGGAGAATTATAGACCAGACCGATACTGGAATGAGTCCCACAAAATTGGCAACAATTTTTTTCCTTCCAGATGTGCCCCACCCAGCTTTGTTTATTGTTGCAATTGCAAATATCTTAGCAGGAAGTAAACTTGACATGTATAACACTGAGTAGAAGGACATGAAGACCATGACAATGTTCCCTCTAAGGCAGACAGCAAAAGATGACTTTATGAGAGCCACTAACTTGATGGTTAGCAATAAGAGGAGGATGTTCCAAACTTTACCCCTGTAGAAGAACCAGATTACTGTGGCAATGAGAAAGAAAGGGAAGAACCCAGTGATGACGGCTTCATAGGTCATCCACAGGTGATGTTTATGAAATCACAATGCATTTTACAGCCACTCTCGGAAGTAGGACTTGCTCCAGCGGGTCTGCTGGTTTAACCATCTGAGATATTCTATAGGTGTTTCAGTAAGGCACCTGGATCGAGCTGTGTATTTCGTTGCATAGCCCAGACTCAGCACTTGGTTCGTTAGATGCCTGTCATCTCCAAAACTATATTGGCTGCCCATAAATTCTTGATTGTACCAGTCTTCCACAAATTCATGCAGTAAGGAGTTTCTGTACATTCCCAGAGGTCCACTAATGCACTGGACACATCCGAAATAAGACTGACAGGCCCTTTCTATGTTAAAAGCCATCCAGTATCTCACACTGCTGAGGAAGGAGATCCAGGACTCATACTTGTTTAAAATCTGCAAGAAAAATAAAAGTAAGTAAAAATAATTACATAAAGGTAAATCTTCTGAAAATTCCAGTAAAATCTGCACAATCCTCAAGTTACTAGAGTGTTTTGTTATTTTGTTTGCCTACTTTGGCTTTCTCCCTATTTTTGACGCAGTTATATTTTATTGTCTTTGATTCTCTATTACTGGATTAATTTTATAAGTGGATTGCATGTATTGGGACTAGATAATAAAATTTTTTTCTATTTTATCACTCTGTGTTCTTTTTGCTATGATTTTTGTTCCTGTTCTTGTTATAATATTGATGGGTTTCTTTAGCCTTAATTCTCAGTTCCTAAATTCTCTCCCAATCTTCCTTACTATTCAATATTTGAAAATTGTTAAGTCCTATTTTCTTCTGCTCTGGTTAATTTCCAATCATGCAAGTCTGCTATTTTTCCTTCCCCTTCCTCCCTACCTTTTTGCAATGCCAGTGATAAAATGGCTTCCTGTGTTCTCTACCCAAAACTTGAATCCTGTAATAAGGTTCTGTATACAGTTTATTGAACATTGTTTTTCTGGCAATATTTCATAATTATCTCCTCTATCTCAATTTTTTTCAATTTTCAGTGGAATTTTGCATGCTTCTTTTTTATCATCAGGCTATTTCTTAGTTCATCTAGTGCATCTTCTTTGCCTTCACTGTCACCATGCATATAAATATGGTTTATACATAATGCAATACCTAAATTTAAATCAAATTTCCATATGCTTCTTATCTTTTGCTAAAAACTAATTGCACTTCTGCAAAGAACTCATTTAAACCTCACAAACTTTCACATATATATTTTACTATCCCACACATTTCAAATCACCTTCATTAATATTGGTTTCATTAATTGTTTCCCCATTGATAGCAAATAACATGAAATAAAAAATTGGAAAACCACAAGTTTTAAAGACATACAATATAAAATCCATTCCTGCCATACTTCCATTTTGTTTAATCTTTGTATTAACTGAGTTCCAATATCATCTTATCAGAACATTAAGTTATGGCTCAAGAAGATATGGTGGAAATAGTACATACACATTATATTTTGGGGCTTCCCTGGTGGCTCAGATGGTAAAGAGACTGCCTGCAATGCGAGAGACCCTGGTTCAGTCCCTGGGTCAGGAAGATCCCCTGGAGAAGGAAATGGCAACCAACCCAGTCTACTCCAGTACTCTTGCCTGGAAAACCCCATGGATGGAGAAGCCTGGTAGGCTACAGTCCATGGGGTCACAAAGAGCCGGACATGACTGAGTGACTAACACACACATTATATTTTATATAACTTATCAGCCACTACATACATGGGTTATAACCCAGGATTAAGCAAAGAAATCATAAACTATTTCAATTTAGACAAAAGAAGACACAGTAAAGTATGTCCAAAGCACATTCTAATGTGTCTTCAGGTCCAGAACCAATACCTGGCACAGAGTTTGGTGTGGAGTAAATGCATGTTCAAGGGGTTGTTTTTGCTTCTAAAAGTGACTCACGCAAAAAGTGAAGCCATACGTACCTTGACATCTCCACCAACACCTCCAACCTTGTGGTCTACTTCTAAAACTTTTACCATCTCCACAGTTGCAGCAGGGTCAAGCATGGTGTCTGAATCACAGACCTGCATAGAAAAATTAAAAGTGAATGAAACATTGAAGACCATTGAGTACACTCCATATAGTCTAAATTCAGTCCAGTTCAGTTTAGTCGCTCAGTCATGTCTGACTCTTTGTGACCCCATGGGCTGCAGCACGATAGGCCTCCCTGTCCATCACCAGCTTCCGGAGCTCACTCAAACTCACATCCATTGAGTCAGTGAGCCATCCAGCCATCTCATCCTCTGTCGTCCCCTTCTCCTCCCACCTCCAATCTTTCCTAGCATTAGGGTCCTAAATTGGGCATATATTTTATATTTTCAGCATTACTGTCACTAAGTCTTAATAAGTATCAGTGGGGTGACAATTTGTTATATCATGACCCCAATACAAAAAAACAAAAGCTTGCTTTTCAGCAAGCTCAGTATTTAAGTTAATTACATCATTGGCTTGAACTGCTGAAATGATGGGCCAGGAATATCTTGTGAAGTGACCTGCTTTTCCTGGTTTGCTATGGTTGCTCCCAATTTTGGCAATGAAAGTCTCATGTCTTAGGCAACATCCTAGGTTTCCAGGACTTGAAAAATATCATGAGTTGTCACTCAAGATGTCTTTTTTTTTTTTTTAATTGCTTTAACTAAGGCTTTTAGAGCTTCCCTGGTGGCTCAGATGGTAAGGAATCCGCCCCCAGTGCGGGAGGCCTGGGTTCAATCCCTGGGTTGGCAAGATGCTCTGGAGAAGGGAATGGCTACCCACTCCAGTATTCTTGCCTGGAAAATTCCATGGACAGAGGAGCCTGGCAAGCTACAGTCCATGGGGCCACAACAAGTTGGACACAATGGAGAAACTTTTACTTTTAGGCAACTTGTCCCACAATCTAAAAGATATCAAAATTGTCTAATATAATATTGAAAGAGAGGCATGTTTAACAGTGGTTTCCCTCCATTTTAATATGGTGAATAAAATATAGGAAAACAATTCTCTTAAAATTAGTTGTATAATTCTGAANGCCACAACAAGTTGGACACAATGGAGAAACTTTTACTTTTAGGCAACTTGTCCCACAATCTAAAAGATATCAAAATTGTCTAATATAATATTGAAAGAGAGGCATGTTTAACAGTGGTTTCCCTCCATTTTAATATGGTGAATAAAATATAGGAAAACAATTCTCTTAAAATTAGTTGTATAATTCTGAAGCAAGATGTCCGTATGATCTTAACTTGGCAAATGGCACTCGGTCAGAAAGGGAACCTGCATGGCCTTCTTTCTTTATTCTAGAGTCCTAAGTATTCTTCTAGGCCTTTGTACATAAAAGCAGATGTACATTAACTGAAGCAGTTGTAGTAATTCTAATTGTTGTTCTTAAAAAAAAATCTTAATATGAGTCTAAAACTTCAATTTTGAAACCAAGAAAATTGTTGGGATTTTTCTGTATCATGAATGCCTAACAGACATATCTGTTTGTACCCTTGTAGATCCATGGACTATACAGTCCATTGAATTCACCAGGCCAAAATACTGGAGTGGGTAGTCTTTCCCTTCTCCAGCGGATCTTCCCAACCCAGGGATCGAACCCAGGTCTCCTGCATTGCAGGCAGATTCTTTACCAACTGAGCTATCAGGNTACTGGAGTGGGTAGCCTTTCCCTTCTCCAGCGGATCTTCCCAACCCAGGGATCGAACCCAGGTCTCCTGCATTGCAGGCAGATTCTTTACCAACTGAGCTATCAGGGAAGCCCAGACATTAGATTCTAGTCCTGTTAATTGCATCAGAGGCTTTGTTGCTGCTGCTGCTGCTAAGTCGCTTCAGTTGTATCTGACTCTGTGCAACCCCATAGACAGCAGCCCATCAGGCTCCACTGCCCCTGGGATTCTCCAGGCAAGAACACTGGAGTGGGTTGCCATTTCCTTCTCCAATGCATGAAAGTGAAAAGTGAAAGTGAAGTCGCTCAGTCGTGTCCGACTCTTCGTGACCCCACGGACGGCAGCCTGTCCAGGCAAGAGTACTGGAGTGGGGTGCCATTTGATTTAATGCTAGATTTTCACAATTATCATTATTAAGATTTTGAATTCTTAACACTCAATTTGGGAAGAATTGAGTTCACTTACTCATGGAAATCTGTTTGAAACAGCTGGATTGTTTATGAACACTGCTTAAACACATGGTATTATAAGAGAATAGTTTAAAGTAATGAATCTTATGTATATTTTATATTACATGTTCCTCATATAAAGTGTCACTTTTTAAAAATTATGTATGTTTTGGAATTTTTAGGCGCTTAGTCGAGCACTTTTGGAACTTCGGGCAGAAATGACAGCAGCAGCTGAAGAACGTATTATTTCCGTGACTTCTCAGAAAGAGGCAAATCTTAATGTTCAACAAATTGTGGATCGACATACTAAAGAGCTAAAGGTGAACATGAACGTGTGCATTCATGTAACAGAATTCCCATTAATTCCTGTTGGAAGAAAATTCACTTAGATATATAATAATTTTGATAATGAATAAGGAATTTATTCTAATAAATAATTAGTGCATAGATATACACATTTTGAACACTAAATATCTTTACCATATTCACTGAATATTGTCTTGAAGGTTAGTATAGAGTAGTCCATTATAAGACAGTCCTTAATAGAATTAAATTTAAGAAACATTTTTCTTAGGCTTTTTAAATTCTGTATTGATAATAAGATTAGTTTTTGCTAAGTTCATAATTTGACTTAATTGGCTTTCCTTTTTTAGCCCCTGAAATAGTTTATGGAAATTATGTGGTCCACATTTAATCTGTAGGGCTGCCCACATTAAAGCCTTTTCTTTTTTAAATTATTTTTTAATTTTTGACAGTATATTATTTTCTTACCCAGTTATTAGGTTTGTTACTGTATGAAAATGTTTTTTTCTAAAATGTGTACATTTAATTGTGATTTTTAAATTTCTTTACATAGAGTTTCATACAGTTTGAATAAAATGAAAAATTGTATCTGTTTTATTTTGTAAAACATATAAAAACATATAGTTTTTTAAAACATAGAAAAACATAGTTTTTCTATGTCTTATTTTGTTTGTAATTTTTATTTACTTTTGGTTTATTTATATATATCCTTTATCACCATTAAACCATGTAAGGACTGAATTTTACTCAGATTTTTAAAATCTCCTATTGGGCCTATTGAGATTATTAGCATAGTTGACAGTAAAAGTCCAGTAAGTCATAAATATGTAAATAGGTATAGTCCTGTGATGATCAGTCCCTTTCTCTTTGTCTGAAATTTCTGCTTTGAATTCCTCAAATACTTCCAATCATTTTTCTTGAAACCATTTTTGACTTTTCCAAGGGAGTTTGTATTTTATGTAACTGCCATAATACTANACTGGAAAAACCATAGTCGGCATTTATAACTTTCTTGCATTATGAACACTAGATAGCACTTTGACATTATACTTGGGGACCATTTTAAACAAAAACATGATAATAGACTAAACAAGTTACTTGTTTACTGTGTAAAAGCTGAGACAAGAAGGCATGCATGATCTTGTTTGATTTCAGCAGAGAACATGAATATTGGCTGACAAATCTTTTGCCACTCCACACATGTCTGAAAATGATTACAAAAGCACTGCAACTATTGATTTGGGGGTAGTATACAATTTAGATAGTGGGTTCATTTACAAAAATGAAATTCATGAATAATGTTGGTCAACTCTACTGTTACGAATGATTCAGTCTTATTTTTCTCCTGCTCAATGAATCTTGGATAGCTAGAATGCTATCAGATTAAATTCATAATAAAGTTGTCTTCTATACAAAAAGTGAAATGATTTTGTCAAAATGTTGCATGCTATATGTCAGCAAATTTTGAAAATTCAACAGTGGTCACAGGACTAGAAAAGGTCAGTTTTCATTCCAACTCCAAAGAAGGGCAATGTCAAAAAATGTTCAAACTATCATACATTTGCATTCATTTCACATTCTAACAAAGTGAAAGTGAAAGTCACTCAGTCGTGTCCCACTCTTTGAGAACCCATGGACTATGTAGTCCATGGAATTTTCCANGCAAATTTTGAAAATTCAACAGTGGCCACAGGACTAGAAAAGGTCAGTTTTCATTCCAACTCCAAAGAAGGGCAATGCCAAAAAATGTTCAAACTATCATACATTTGCATTCATTTCACATTCTAACAAAGTAAAAGTGAAAGTCACTCAGTCGTGTCCCACTCTTTGAGAACCCATGGACTATGTAGTCCATGGAATTTTCCAGGCCAAATACTGGAGTAGGTAGCCTTTCTCTTCTCCAGGGGATCTTCCCAATATGCTGTCAAGGTTATGCTCAAAATCCTTCAAGCTAGGCTTCAGCAGTACATGAACTGAGAATTTCCAGATAGATGTTCAAGCGGGATTTTAAAAAGACACAGGAATTAAAGACCAAATTGTCAACATCTGTTGGANCAGGCCAAATACTGGAGTGGGTAGCCTTTCTCTTCTCCAGGGGATCTTCCCAATATGCTGTCAAGGTTATGCTCAAAATCCTTCAAGCTAGGCTTCAGCAGTACATGAACTGAGAATTTCCAGATAGATGTTCAAGCGGGATTTTAAAAAGACACAGGAATTAAAGACCAAATTGTCAACATCTGTTGGATCATAAAGAAAGCAAGGGAATTTCAGAAAGAAACATCTATTTTGCTTCATTGACTATGCTAAAACTTTTGACCTTGTAGATCACAACAAACTGGAAAATTCAGAAAGAGATGGGAATACTAGATCATCTTACCTGTCTCCTGAAAAACCTGTATGCAGGTCAAGAAGCAACAGTTAGAACCAGACATGGAACAATAGGCTGGTTCCAAATTGGGAAAGGAGCACATCAAGGCTGTATATTGTCTTCCTGGCTGTATATTGTCTTCCTGCTTATTTAACTTCTCTGCAGAGTACCTCATGGGAAATGCCATGCTGGATGACTCACAAGCTGGAATCAAGATTACTCAGAGAAATATCAACAGCTTCAGGTATGCAGATGATACCACTCTAATGGCAGAAAGTCAAGAGGAACTAAAGAGTCTCTTGAGGAGGGTGAAAGAGAAGAGTGAAAAAGCATGCTTAAAACCAAACATTCAAAAAACTAAGATCATGGCATCAGGTCCCATCAATTCATACAAATAGATGGGGAAAAAGTTAAACAGTGACAGATTTTATTTTCTTGGGCTTCTAAATCACTGCGGACAGTAACTGCAGCCATGAAATTAAAAGATGCTTGCTCCTTGAAAGGAAAGCTAAGACAAACCTAGAGAGCATATTAAGAAGTAGAGACATCACTTTGCTGACAATAGTCTGTATAATCAAAGCTACGGTTTTAGAGTAGTCATGATTGGATATGAGAGTTGGATCATAAAGAAGACTGAGCACCAAAGAATTGTTGCTTTCAGTTTGTGGTGCTGGAGAAGACTCTTGAGAGTCCCTTGGACAGCAAGGAGATCAAACTAGTCAATCCTAAAGGAAACCAACTCTTAATATTCATTGGAAGGATTGATGCTAAAGCTCCAATACTTTGGCCACTTGATGTGAAGAGTGATTCATTGGAAAAGACCCTAATGCTGAGAAAGACTGAGGGCAGGAGGAGAAGGAGGCAACAGAGGATGAGATGATTGGATGGTATCATCAACACAATGGACATGAGTCTGAGCAAACTCCAGGAGATAGTGAAGGACAGGAAATCTTGTCGTTCTGTAGTCCATGGGGTTGCAAGAGTTGGACATGACTTAGCAACTGAACAATGAAGAGTGTCTCCTATATACTTCCCTTTTAGAAAATGTTCATCAGTTCAGTTTAGTTCACTCATTTGTATCTGATTCTTTGCAACTCCATGGACTGCAGCACGCCAGGCCTCCCTGTCCATCCCCAACTCCCAGACTTTGCTCAAACTCATGTCCTTCAAGTCAGTGATGCCATCCAACAATCTCATCCTCTGTTATACCTTTCTCCTCCTGCCTTCAACCTTTTCCAGCATCAGAGTCTTTCCTAATGAGTCAGTCTTCGCATCAGGAAGCCAAAGTACTGGAGCTTCAGCTTCAGCAGCAGTCCCTCCAATGAATGTTCAGGACTGATTTCCTTTAGGATTGACTGGTTGGTTCTCCTTAGAGTCCAAGTGACTCTCAAGAGTCTTCTCCAACACCACAGTTCGAAAGCATCAATTCTTCAGTGCTCAGCTTTCTTTATAGTTCAACTCTCACATCCATACATGACTACTGGAAAAACCATAGCTTTGACTAGACAGACCAGACATTGACTAGACTAGACATTATTCTGTCAGCAAAGTAATGTCTCTTCTTTTCAATATGCTGTCTAGGTTGGTCATAGCTTTTCTTCCAAGAAGAAAGCATCTTTGAATTTCATGGCTGCAATCACCATCTGCAGTGATTTTGGAGCCCAAGAAAATAAGTCTCTCACTGCTTCCCTTGTTCCCCCNAGACATTGACTAGACTAGACATTATTCTGTCAGCAAAGTAATGTCTCTTCTTTTCAATATGCTGTCTAGGTTGGTCATAGCTTTTCTTCCAAGAAGAAAGCATCTTTGAATTTCATGGCTGCAATCACCATCTGCAGTGATTTTGGAGCCCAAGAAAATAAGTCTCTCACTGCTTCCCTTGTTCCCCCATCTATTTGCCATGAAGTGATGGCCCTGGATGTCATGCCAGGATCTTAGTTTTTTGAATGTTGAGTTTTAAGCCAGCTTTTTCACTCTCCTCTTTCATCAAGAGGCTCTTCAGTTCCTCTTTGCTTTAAGCCAAAACAAATCTGAAAAAAAAGTTCATATTTATTGTGCATTTTATACCTTGGAAATCCTTATTGCACACATCATAAGACAACTTTTCTCTTTCATCACACAGACTGATGGCCACTTACCTTATAAAATCCATGTTCAGTGATAGGAGATATGTTAATGCAATTAAATAATCTAAGTGTCACAAGATAAAGTCTTCTGATATTGTAGAATAAAATATGGTTAAAAAAGACAAATATAACATAATTTCAAATTTAAAAAAGGATAGAAGACATATATAC
>SJYA01002090.1:422664-491732 GCA_006410615.1 Neotragus moschatus
CTTGGACTGCAAGGAGATCCAACCAGTCCATTCTGAAGGAGATCAGCCCTGGGATTTCTTTGGCAGGACTGATGCTAAAGCTGAAACTCCAGTACTTTGGCCACCTCATGGGAAGAGTTGACTCATTGGAAAAGAGCTTGATGCTGGAAGGATTGGGGACAGGAGGAGAAGGGGACGACAGAGGATGAGAGGGCTGGATGGCATCACTGACTCGATGGACGTGAGTCTGAGTGAACTCCGGGAGTTGGTGATGGACAGGGAGGCCTGGCATGCTGCAATTCATGGGGTCACAAAGAGTTGGACACGACTGAGCGACTGAGCTGAACTGAACTGTCTCTGAAAAGAGCCACTAGCATCACTTTTGAATTTGCTACTATGTTGGATTTATCCTAAGTTAAATCTTCCTTCCATATTCCACGTCAATATTAATTATTTGAAGGACTATAAAACTGAGACAGTTAAGACTAGAAATGATAGTGGAGAGAGCTAGACAAAGAGGTGATAATTGATAAAAGTTGGTCTGGAATATACCAGAGGATGCCAACAGAGAGAGCCTCGGAAGTAGATGGAAGGTTGCCTTGAATAAANTTAATTATTTGAAGGACTATAAAACTGAGACAGTTAAGACTAGAAATGATAGTGGAGAGAGCTAGACAAAGAGGTGATAATTGATAAAAGTTGGTCTGGAATATACCAGAGGATGCCAACAGAGAGAGCCTCGGAAGTAGATGGAAGGTTGCCTTGAATAAAGTCAGGACCTTTGGAACTGTAAGCAGGAAAGAGTAAAGAAAGCCTTGATAGCCTTCAGAACAAGCACTTTTGCTGTTCTCTTTCTTAGGAGGCAAGATCACAGGTAGTCAAACAGGAAGGAGTTTGGGTAAGGCCCTAGGAGAATGACAAAGACATGAAATAACAGACACGAGAGGAATAAACAAGACATCTATTCAAGATCAAGTGAAAAGAGTGCTGATGAGTGCCAAGGATCCAGCTGCAACTGGAAGCCAATCATTTTGGCCATCTCTCCAAACACTTAAGCAGTGTTCTTTAGCCAGGTTAGCAAGTATAAGCAGATGGTCAGTTTCTTCCACTAGTCTCCATTCTCTATTGTGTATCAGGAAGAATGCTGCTTCCTTCTGCCCCTAATCAACTTGAACTCCACTTTGCAGTGCTCAGGAGCTGATAACCTCGACCCCCTCCCTCCTTGGTCTTCCTGGGGCTTTTGCTCTACAACTCTTAGACCCTGGAACAGTGTTTTTGTTTTCTTTTCAATTTTTATTGAACTATAGTTGGTTTATGATGTTCTATTCATTTCAGGTGTACAGCAAAGTGAATCAGTTATATTGATACATGTGTTTTAATTTTGGGCTTCCCTGGTGGCTGAGCAGTAAAGAATCTGCCTGTCAATGCAGGAGATACAGGTTTAATCCCTGGATCAGAAGATTCCCCTGGAGGAGGAAATGGCAACCCATCCAGTATTCTTGCTGGGAAATCCCATGGACAGAGGAGCCTGGTGGGCTACTGTCCGTGGAATTGCAAAGGATTCAGACACAACTTAATGACTGAAAAACAACAACATTTGAGTTTTAGTAATTTCCACTGCTATAGGGCAGAGTGGTTAACTATCTGGGGATTTGATGAAGGATGAATGGAATTTACTGGTCACAGAATACCAAAAGATTTTTTTACCCTTACTTGAATGGTTGGAATGGGCTGAGAGCCCAAAAAGGATTCAGGGCCCAGTTACCAGTTGCTGCTTAGATCAATCAATCTGGAGGTTCCATCCTGAAGAAAGAGAAGTTCTCAAGCCTTATTATATCTGTAGTAGGAAGTCTATTCTAACATTTTATATTTTATTTTTTCTTGGACAGGTGCAATGTCAAATTACAATAATACAAACAAAATTCAAAACAAAAATGATGGGAGAAGGCAATTTGAGCAGAGCAGGTTGAAAAACAAAAGGAACCCCACACAATGACTTCTCGATTAGAACGGACAAATGTAACAATTGTTTTAACTAGAATTAAAGGTAAAGTATCAAAATAGGTGTCCTCTTCTTTTAGGCTTCATTCTTCAAATCCTCTGCAAGCTTCCAAGTTACTCTTTCCTTTAAATGTTTTATTCTCTCATCTGAGCCTGAAGCTGCAGTAGGTAAATATGTCAAGATGTCCTGTGTTAATTAAAACTACTTAAATTGTGATAGCTCTAGAAATTAGAAGAACTTGAGAATGAAATTCTATCAGTTCCCTAGAAGAGAGATTAATATACAGATGGTATCAACTTAAGAAACCCCTCAGGACTTCCCTGGTGGTTGGCAGAAAGACTCCCAATGCGGAGGACATGGGTTCAATCCCCAGTCCGGTAAGATCCCATATGCCAGGAACAACTAAGCCCATTTGCCATAACTACTGAAATCTGCATGACTTAAAGCTCGTGCTTTGCAATGAGAGAAGCCACTGCAATGAGAAATCCCTGCAACCACGACAAAGCATAGCAGCACCGCCTCACTGCTCAGTGTGTGCCTCAGTAAGGACACAGTGCAGCCAAAAATTAATTGATTTTTAAAAAGAAATACTTCAAAACTCTTCAGAGATTAAAAAAATTCACTCTATGGTGGGAATTGACATGGACCATAATTTTCAAGTAAGTACTAGATGATCATATAAAAAAATAGTATTAATATTACCAGCAAGCTTTTTATTAAAGTTAACGGTACCATCATTAGCAACTTTTGTAATGCCCACTTGGATACATGATTTGTAATAATGATCTCAAACCCCTTGTGAGATTAGTTTCTTGTATCCAGGTAACCAAGGTTTGGGAAGTGGTCTTCCTCAAGATCAGCAGCTATTACTAACTATGACTAGAACCTCAGTCAGTTGACACTGAAGCCCAAAGCCCATTCTTATCCCATTAAACACAGAGAGATCCACTGGGCATCATAAAGGCCCCTAACAAACACAATGTGTCCTCTGAAAACTAGAATTTTGCTTTCAATAGAAGGGGGAAAGTGTCCATCAGATTTTGTAAGCCAGAAACATCTCTCCTTTCTTGATACAATTATGGCCAAAATCTACTAAAAGTATCTGTAAAAAATTATAACTAGAAAACTCCCAGGAGCAGGAAAATCCCTACACCTATTTTTTTAGGAAAGCATAGTTGATTTATAATGTTGTTATAATTTCTGTGCTAACTTATTCTTAAATGAGATTTGTTTATACATTTTTTGTAAAAAGACTCTATTGCTAGCTATCTCAATAAAACCAAGGGACAAAAAGAAATACTTCCATAACCCACTCCCCCCATTAAAAAAAAATCTCACAGGAACCCTACTAACATTCTAAAAAAGAAAGCCTCAGTGACAACTAGGAGTGGAGAAACCCAAGAGTGTACAGGCAGGGAATTAATGAGAGACACAGACTGTCTAATTTTCATACAAGCAAACACCATCACAAATGTTTTCAAAGGTCAAGTTGCAGTGAATGAGGTAATGTTATTTGGGGAGTGAAATAAACATGACTTAGGTTTTGCTCTGAAAAGTTGTTTTTACCTCCCCCCCTTTCCTTTTTCATTTTTCTTTCCTTTTTCTCTGTGTCTAAGTTTTGAACTCCTTTTCCTTTTAAATCAAAATTGTGTTCTCCATTCTTTTTTTGCCTAGACTCTGTGAAAAACTTCCTAGGGCCTGTAGATTTTCTCAAGACCATTCTGCTGGAACAGACTCTATTTTTTTACAAAGCTGATCTTAAGATTGTGGAAAATAATGTTGGATTTGACTTAGAAGGCCTAAGGTGGCAGAAAAGGGAAGAGAGGGAAAGAGATGGATCTACTGATCAAAAGAATCTTGATTTCTAACCAATAACATTGCACAAGTGAAATGTTTTCATTGTTTTAATAATTTTATATGATTTTTTTCTCTTTCTCTTTTGAAATGTGCTTTCAACAGTCATGGGGCTTCCCTAGTAGCTCAGCTGGTAAAGAATCTGCCTACAATGCAGGAGACCCCAGTTCAATTCCTGCGTCAGAAGATCCCCTGGAAAAGGGACAGGCTACCCACTCCAGTATTCTTGGGCTTCCCTGGTGGCTGTTTTCAGATGAACTGAAAGGAGTATTGTGTACAGAAGAAACAATGATGGGCTATAGCATATGACTGAAGAGATACAAAAGATGCTTTATTTAAATATACATTTGTCCTGGCAGATGTGGAGACCTACCTGTACATAATCCACACTTCGCCCCCAGTGCTCTGAAGGCCATGTACATGACTTCTCTTTTTCTATCCCATTTTTGCATGATGCAAATATTCTTGTTGGACAAGACCAACTGGGTGACATGCTGTGAGCTTTCTTTGTGTGACTCATCCGTTTCTCCAGGACCCTTCACATGGTAGTTGTTCTCCCAGATATAAGTGGCTGACTGGTCCCTGCCCATGACTTCACTGAAGATGTCCATCATGTAAAGGTCATCTTTGGAGTTTCCATCTATGACCATAACAACTTTAATTCTGGGGTAGGTTAGCCTTTTCACTGATTGCAAACATTTCCACAAATAGTTTGGATCTTCTTGATATGCAGCAATGCAAAGAGCAACAATTCTGTTCAAGTTAATGGGGAAATTTACATAATTTTTCATTTTCTGGTGTTCCAAAAAGGCAAACAGGTTTTGAATAAGAACATGTAAAACTAAAAAAGCACCATATGGTCCAAAAGATAAATAGTAATCATTTGTGTGTATAAACTGGTAGCCAATAACATAAGAAAGGATCATTCCAGTGAGGAGAGAGACTCCAAAAAGTGTGGTTCCAAATATTCTCAGGATAGGTAGAAACCTCTCACAATGCATCTGTGAAGCAATCACATGATACACTTGGTTAGCCACTCTTGTCCCACACTTACATACAGGGTACCACAGGAAGCGCATTGGACTGGAAGCATTCCAGGTGTTCTAACCCTGAGTTTGTCACTTAACTAGCTCTGCTGACTTTCTGCATCTCAGTTTGCCCATCTGCCAAAAAAGGATAAGAATGCCCTTTCAACATATCTGAGAGGACTCTTTTAAACATCAGATGAGATGAGAGTGTGATGTACCATTGAAAATCATTATGTGTAAGCAAGTATTACTAGATTTTCTGTCTAAAGATGCACTTTATGTTCTGGGTCATAGCCAAGTATATAATCTAAACTTCTTGACAAGCAAAACACCTTTGTCCTGCTCCATGATGTTCTGTCTCCCCAAATCCTGCCCAGTGAAAACTCCACAGGTTTTGCTGAATTTCCCATGTGTAATTCCATCTCACCTCTGATTCAAATCCCTCAGCTCACTTTTTTCATGCAGCCAGCTGAGATCAAAGGCCAGCGTAACTAGATTCTAGGACTAGCTCTTCCATCAACTAGCTATAAGACTTCCCTGCTGGCTCAGCAGTCAAGAATCCACCTGCCAATGCAGAAAACTTGGGTTTGATCCCTGGGTCAGGAAGTTCCAATGGAGAGGGAAGTGACAGTCCTCTCCAGTATTCTTGTCTGGAGAATTCCATGGAAGAGGAGCCTGGTGGGCTACAGTCTGTGGGGTAGCGAAGAGTCAGACCCAACTAAGGGATTAACACTCTCACTTTCACACTTTCCTTCTATGGAGAACAGTATAGTGGTTTCTTAAAAAACCTAAAAATAGAGCTAAAATAGTAAAAATAGAACTAAAAAACTAAAAATAGTTTCTTAAAAAACTATCCATATGAACCAGCTATCCCACTACTGGAATATACCCTGAGACAACCATAATGTAAAAGGACATAAGTACCTCAGTGTTCACTGCGGCACTATTTATGATAGCCAGAACATGGGAGCGACCTAGATGTCCACTGACAGATGACCTGATAGAGAGTATATGTTACTTATATACAAGGGAATATTACCCAGCCATAAGAAAGGAATGACACTGGGTCATTTGTAGCAATGTGGATGGATGTAGAATCTGTTGTATAGGATGAAGTAAGTCAGAAAGATAAAAACAAATATCATATATTAACACATATATATAGAACCTAGAAAAAAAAAATGGTATAGATGAATCTATTTGCTGGGCAGGAAAAGAGACACAGACACAAAGAATGGACATGAACACACAGGGGTGGAAATGTAGGGTGAGACAAATTGGGAGAGTAGGACTCACACACACACACACACACACACAGACACACACACATATATACACACACACTACCATGTGTAAAATAGATAGCTAGTGGAAAGCTTCTGTATAGCACAGGGAACTTAGCTTCATCTTGGTGATGCCCTAGAGAGGTGGGATGGGGAAGGAGAGTGAGAGGAAGACCCTAGAGGAAGAGGATATATGTACATATATATCCTAATTCACTTTATGGTACAGCAGAAACAAATGCAAGATTGTAAAGCAATTATTTTCCAGTAATAAAATTTTTTAAAAAAGGAAGCAACACCCCCATAAATGGAGTCATCTGTGCTAAGCCCTCAGTCAGCAAACTGAGACTTAATAATTAAACTAAATGCAGTTTCAGCCTCTCCCAGGAGTGTGACTGGTCACTCTGGAGTTACCTGGCCATCATTAATGACATAATTTGTGATAGATCCCCTCCTTATCCCAAAGAAAAGTGATATTGCCTTAAACAACCAATTCTTTGTACAAACATTTTTCCCACCTCCTTCTGCTCATAAAAACCTTTAATTTTGCATGACTCCTGGAATCTCTTTTTACTTGTTAGGTGGGATGCTGCCTAAATTAATGATTGAATACGCTCTTGTTGTTGTGTGTGGGTGCTCAGTTTTGTCAGATTCTTTGAAACCCCATGGACTGTAGCCCACCAAGCTCCTCTGTCCGTTGAATCCTCCAGGCAAGAATACTGGAGTGGTTGTCATTTCATCCTCCAATTCCCGACTCAGGAATTGAACCTGAATCTCTTGTGTCTCCTGCATTGGCAGGCGGATTCTTTCCCAGTGCACCACCTGAGAAGCCCCAATAATTGAATAAAGCCAATTAAATCTTCAAATTTACTGGGGTTTTTTGTTTTGCTTTGTTTTTTGGTTTTTAACATATTGCTCAGCTCCAAGAGGCATCACGCACATTTTATTCCCTGTGGTCACTATAGTGGAGGAAAAAAATTTCCCTTCTTTCTTTTTAGGTTCTTGATTGGTTAAACCATTAAAATGACATAAGATAGACTAACAAGAGAAAAGCAAATTTAGTTATATGCTTATGGTAGTTCTCAAAAGACATGAAAACTGAAAAGACAGACAGGTAACTGAGGCTTATGTAAGATCCTGAGCTAATGAAGAGCTAGGACACTGAGTCACAAATGGGAGGAAGACAATTTACAAGAAAGCATAGGAGGGACTTCCATGATGGTCCAGTGGTTAAAAGTCTGACTGCTAATGCAGGGGACATGAGCTCTGTCCAGGAAGATCCCACATGCTGAGGGGGCAACTAAGCCCATGTGCCGTAACTACTGAGTCTGAGGGCTGCAACTAGTGAAACCTGCGTGCCTATAGCCCATGCTCTGCAACAAGAGGAGCAACCACAATAAGCCCACACACTGCAACTAAAGAGTAGCCCCTGCTCGCCACAACTAGAGAAAACCCAGGAGCAGGAACAGAAACTGAGCACAGCCAAAAGTAAATAAATAGAAATTATTAAGAAGGCATAGGAGATGTTTGGATCTTAAATCTTAGAAGAGATGGAATAGAAAATCTATATCATAAAAGTACAAAGAATATATTCAAGTTTTATCCAAGGAGTCTCAGGGTATACTTGTTTATTATCAGAAGTCTAGAGTAATTACTTTTGCAATTTTCCTTCTTTTCCTTAAGTTCAGAATATTGTACTTCCAGTGTCCTGATTTTTTCACATTTGCAAATCTCTTCAGGAAATAGGAAGCAATCTGAATGAGCTTTCAAGTTGCTCTCAAAATTACACTTTTGTTTCTCGAAAGATTCAAGTTGCAAATATGTCTCTCTAAGCCCTATCTAAAGTTGGTAGAATTTTCTGAGAGTGGAGGTAAAAGGGGTTTATAATTCGGATCTGCTGCTGTCCAGGGAACTTGAATGATCCACAGTGGGATTCCAGGATACATCTATAAAGGATGTTGCACATGAAAGTCTAAAGCTAACAAAGCCTGTTTGTAGAGACCTGGAAAGTAGGACGAGTTGTAAGGGGTAGCAGATTGAGCCATATCACCCATCTCGGGTGATTCTGATAAATTTACTTTCTGGATGTTTTGGGAGGACTCTGAAAATCTTTCAAGAAAGGGAAATCAAAACAAGCAGTTGGGTATTTCAGAGATTTTCTGGGGAGGTTGGAGAAATTTGGGGATCTAAGGGAATTTGCCAAAGAGTAGGATGTATTTAAATAAGAAAGTAGCCCAAAAGATCTTCCAGAGGGTCAAGGACGGAGTTGGAGAGAATGGGAATTTATATTAGAAGTGAACGTTAAGATTTGTTCTTAGTATAATTCTTGTTTTTTATCTTGTTAAGGAGTCCCTAGCCCTTACACTCCTTGGCATCCACTTTTCAACATGGTCTTTATGTAAGTACAAATAAAACAATTATTTAGGCTGGGAGATCTCTATTTTTTTTTTCTTTTAAATATAGTCAATTCAAAGGATTGAATTGATGAGTTGAATCTGCTAACCACAATAGCTACTTAAGCCAATAAATCTTTTAAAGGCTTAACCATGGATGCAGTAGACATCCCAAAGGAGAATGCAAAAGATATAGCCCTCACAAGATCCCAAAAGTTGACTCCCAAAGTTACCAAAGACCTTCATTGTCATAAGGCAGTAGGAAGGATGTAGTGAAAAAGGATCTCTTCTGGTTCTCATGAGAATGTAAGATACCTCCAGTCACAGATGTGCTAATCCATCAAGCCAAGAAGGCACTGCTAGAATGGGCTTTTCTACCACTAACAAGACAGTGAAGGTTGACAGGACAAAGGCTGCTTGTGGACTGGGACCCTTTATGAAAAATTCCCCTGAGAGCTGACATGATCAGACGAAGATGATGCTCCCTGTGAATTTATGACCCTGAACCCAGCCTACTCAACTAGCTACCAAAAACACATCAGTATATGCACCTTCAGGCTTCAGAAGAAATATTCTCATTGAGAAAAAGAAATTCTCAGCATTTTCATTTCAACAAATCCTGCATGCAGAGATCTAGGGACTGATGCAGTAAGAAGTCTTACCTTCTGCTGTCTCTTGTCGGAGATCCCGCAATCTCAGCTGTAGTAGCCCCCGCAGCAATGGACACGTCAAGCTATAAGGTAGTGGAACTTTTTTCTTCTTCTTTTATAGGTTCTTTGGCTCATTAAACAATTAAAATGATATAAGATAGATTAAAAGAATGAATTAATCACTTCCATATATGAGCCCCATAAAGATATGAAGACTCAAAGGGCAGCCAGGTATTGGAGCTTTATACAACATTCAGAGCTAAGGAAATTAAACAGATAGGAGAATGAGGGAACAGAAAGGGAGGAGACATTTTGAAAACAAAGGATACCTGGTTAACACAGGTAAGTTTCTCATGTAGAAAAATATTTCTCTTCTTTTTATTTATTTTAATTGGTGGCCAATTACTTTACAATATTGTGGGTTTTGCCATACATTGATGTGAATCAGCCACAGGTGTACATGTGTCCCCCGGTTCCAAACCTTCCACCTTCCCACCTCCCTCCCCATCCTATCCCACAGGGTTGTCCTAGTGCACCAGCTTTGAGTGCTCTGTTTCATGCATCAAACTTGGACTGGTGATCTATTTCACATATGGTAATATTCATGTTTCAATGCTATTCTCTCAAATCATCCCACCATTGCCTTCTCCCACAGAGTCCAAAAGTCTGTTCTTTATATCTGTGTCTCTTTTGCTGTCTCACATACAGGGACATCTTTGCCATCTTTCTAAATTCCATATATGTCCATTAATATATTTTATTGGTATTTTTCTTTCTGACTTATTTCACTCTATGTAATAGGCTCCAGTTTCATCCACCTCATTAAAACTGATTCAAATGCATTCTTTTTAATAGCTGAGTAATATTCCATTGTGTATATATACCATAACTTTCTTATCCATTCATCTGCCAATGGACATCTAGGCTGCTTCCATGTCCTGGCTATTGTAAACAGTGCTGTGATGAACACTAGGTACACATGTCTCTTTCACTTCTTGTTTCCTCAGTGTGTATGCCCAGCAGCGGGATTGCTGGGTCATATGGCAGATCTATTTTCAGTTTTTTAAGGAATCTCCACACTGTTCTCCATAGTGGCTATACTAATTTGCATTTCATCAACAGTGTAAGAGGGTTCCCTTTTCTCTGCATCCTCTTCAGCATTTAAGGTTTGTAGACTTTTTGATAGCAGCCATTTTGACTGGCAGAGATGGTACCTCATTGTGGTTTTGATTTGCTTTTCTCTGATAATGAGTGATGTTGAGCATCTTTTCATGTGCTTATTAGCCATCTGTATGTCTTCTTTGGAGAAATGTCTGTTTAGTTCTTTGGCTCATTTTTTGATTGGGTTGCTTATTTTTCTGGAATTGAGCTGCATGAGCAGTTTGTATATTTTTGAGATTAATTCTTTGTCAGTTGCTTCACTTGCTATTATTTCTCCCACTCTGAAGGCCATCTTTTCACCTTGCTTATAGTTTCCTTCATTGTGAAAAAGTTTTTAAGTTGAATTAGGTTCCATTTGTTTATTTTTGCTTTTATTTCTATTACAATGGGAGGTGGGTCATAGAGGATCTTGCTGTGTCTATGTCAGAGAGTGTTTTGCTTATGTTTTCCTCTAGGAGTTTTAGAGTTTCTGATCTTACATTTAGATCTTTATTCCATTTTGAATTAATTTTTGTGTATGGTGTTAGAAAGTGTTCTAGTATCATTCTTTTACAGGTGATTGACCAGTTTTCCCAACACTTCTTAAAGAGATTTTCTTTTCTCCATTGTATATTCTTGCCTCATTTGTCAAAGATAAGGTGTCCATAGATGCATAGATTTATTTCTGGGCTTTCTAGTTTGAGCCATTGATCTATATTTCTGTCTTTGTGCTAGTACCATACTGTCTTGATGACTGTGGCTTTGTAGTATAATCTGAAGTCAGGCAGGTTGATTCCTCCAGTTCCATTCTTCTTTCTCAAGATTGCTTTGGCTATTCGAGGTTTTTTTGTGTTTCCATACAAATTATGAAATTATTTGTTCTAGTTCTATGAAAAATGCCATTGGTAGCTTGATAGGGATTGCATTAAATCTATAGATTGCTTCAGGTAGTATATTCATTTTCACTATATTGATTCTTCTGATTCATGAACATGGTGTATTGCTCCATCTATTTGTGTCATTTTTGATTTCTTTCATCAGTGTTTTATAGTTTTCTATATATAGGTCTTTAGTTTCTTTAGATAGATATATTCCTAAGTATTTTATTCTTTTCATTGCAATGGTGAATGGAACTGTTTCCTTAATTTCTTTCTGTTTTCTCATCATTAGTGTATAGGAATGCAAGGGACTTCTATGTGTTAATTTTATATCCTTAAACTTTACTATATTCACTGTTTAGCTCTAGTAATTTTCTGGTAATGTCTTTAGGGTTTTCTAAGTAGAGGATCATGTCATCTGCAGTGAGAGTTTAACTTCTTCTTTTCCAGTCTGGATTCCTTTTATTTCTTTTTCTTCTCTGAATGCTGTGGTTAAAACTTCCAAAATTATGTTGAACAGTAGTGATGAGAGTGGGCACCCTTGTCTTGTTCCTGACTTTAGGGAAAAAGCTTTCAATTTTTTCCCATTGAGGATAATGTTTGCTGTGGGTTTTTTCATATATGCCTTTTATTATGTTGAGGTATGTTCCTTCTATCCTTGCTTTCTGGAAAGTTTTTATCATAAATGGGTGTTGAATTTTGTCAAAGGCTTTCTCTACATCTATTGAGATAATCATATGGCTTTTGTCCTTCAGTTTGTTAATGTGATATATCACACTGATTAATTTGTGAATATTGAAGAATCCTTGCATCCCTGAGATAAAGCCCACTTGGCCATGATGTATGATCTTTTTAATATGTTGTTAGATTCTGTTTGCTAAGATTTTGTTGAGGATTTTTACATCTATGTTCATCAGTGATATTGGCCTGTAGTTGTCTTTTTTGTGGCATCTTTGTCTGGTTTTGGTATTAGGGTGATGGTGGCCTCATAGAATGAATTTGGGAGTTTATCTTCCTCTGCAATTTTCTGGAAGAGTTTGAATAGGATAGGCATTAGCTCTTCTCTAAATTTTTGGTAGAATCCACCTGTGAAGCCATCTGGTCCTGGGCTTTTGTTTGTTGGAAGACTTTTTATTACAGTTTCAATTTCTGTGCTTGTGATGGGTCTGTTAAGATATTCTGTTTCTTCCTGGTTCAGTTTTGGAAGGTTACACTTTTCTAAGAATTCATCCATTTCTTCCAAGTTGTCCGTTTTACTATTTGCTGATAGTAGTCTCTTATGATCCTTTGTATTTCTGTGCTGTCTGTTGTGATTAGAAAGGTATTTCTGATATTGAATTCCCAGGTGGTGTTAGTGGAAAAGAACCCACCAGTCAATGCAGGAGACATCAGTTCAGTTCAGTTCAGTCACTCAGTCATGTCCAACTCTTTGTAACCCCATGGACTGTAGCACACCAGGCTTCCCTGTCTATCACCAACTCCTGGAGCTTGCTCGAAATCATGTCCATTGAGTCGGTGATGCCATCCAACTGTCTCATCCCCTGTCGTCCCCTTCTCCTCCTGCCTTCAATATTTCCCAGCATCAGGAGACATAAGAGATTCATATTCAATCCCTGGGGCAGGAAGATCCCATGGAGAAAGAAATGGCAGCCCACTCCAGTATTCTTGCCTGGTAAATTCCATGGACAGAGGATCCTGGCAGGCTACAGTCCATAAGATCACAGAGTCATACATGACTGAGCAACCAACACTTCTCTGAAAATAGTTCCCTTCTTGGTGTAAGAGCCTTTTCCAGTGCAAATTTAGGCAGTGTAGGGGGAAGTAAAAAGCTTTTCCCGAATCTGCTGGGTTCCAATTGCCTTTAGCTCAATATACTTCTTACCAAGAGACATATTTGGGGATGGCAAATTCTACTCCTCTTCATCATACATTGAGGTGATGCTGAGTAAACATCCACTACACTTTGAGGAATCTTAGTGTGACTGCTCACAAATTGTGTTTCCTCTCTTTCTGATCATAGGCAGCTTGATGCGTGAATGACCTTCCAACCTCATGGAAGTATGAGAAAAATCGCTTCCAACAGGGACTTTTAAAAGGCAAAATGTGGGCCTTCCACGGTCCATCTTTTTCCTTCCACAGATGTGACGTAAATATCCACAAATTTCTAGGGTATTTCAGAGTCCAAAGATACAGGGAGCCTGGTTCTTAAATTTCCACATTGAAGAGACCAGTCACTAATCAGGAATACTTACAGAACCCAGAAACCCATTTACTCACTCAGAGGTCCCCAAACTTTTTAGCACCAGGGACCAATTTTGTGAAAAACAATTTTTCCATGGACCAGGAGTGGGGGACAGGAATGTTTCAGGATGTTTCAAGTACATTCTATTTATTGTGTACATCATTTCTAATGTAATGCCTTCAGTGCTCTGACAAGATGTATTGATTCATGACCTGGAGGTTGGGGAACCCCTGCACTAGATTACCGGTTTATTATAAAAAGGATATAATTCAAGAATAGCCAGATGGAAGAGACGCATAGAGCAAGGAACAGGAAAAAAGCACAGAGCTTCTGTGTTCTCTGACTGTTCCCAAATCTCCACATATTCACCAACTCAGAAGCTCTCTGAACCTTTTGCTTTTGGATTTTTATGGAGGTTTCATTATGATTGTTTACATCATTGACGATTGTCAATCCAACTCAGTTTCAAGCCCCTCTCTGCTACCAGAGGTCTAAGTGTGGGACAGGAAAGTAAAGTGAAAGTGTTAGTTGCTCAGTCATGTCCAACTCTGAGACTCCATGGGCTGCAGCCCGTCAAGCTCCTGTCTGTGGAATTCTCCACACTAGTATACTGAAATGGATTGCCATTTCCCTCTCCAGGGGACCTTCCCAACCGAGGGTTAGAATCAGCATCTCCTGTGTCTTCTACATTGGAAGGCTGATTCTTTACCATCTGAGCCACCAGGAAACCCCAAATGTGGGATGGGAAGTTCTAACCATTTAACCACATGATTTTTTCCACTGACAACCAGCCCCATCATTAAGTATGCTTCACGGAACGGACATATGGACTCTAAGGAGAAGAAGGAGGCACAAATTGGAATATTAGGAATGACTTATATATATGTGTGTGTGTAACACACACACACACACACACACACACACACACACACGACCATCTGTAAAATAGATAGCCAGTGGGAAGCTGCTATAATATAACACAGGAAGCTCAGTTCAGTGTTCTGTGATGACTTAGAGAGCTGGAATGAGGAGGTGGGAGGGAGGCTCAACAGGGAGGGGGTGAATGTATGCATATGACTTATTCACTTTGTTGCACAGCAGGAACTAACATAATATTGTAAACAATTATACTACAATTTTTAAAATTGCAAAAATAAAGTAACCTCATGAACATAACAAAAGATACCTCTAACATTATAGGAAAATCCAAAGGTTTTAGATGCCGTGAGTCAGAAAGAAAACAAGGAGCAAATATATATTTCTTAATATAATTACTCACCCTATCACAGTTTTTCCCCCAGAAGTTTTATTTTATTTTTTTTTCCTTCTCCTCTTCCAAGAATGAACTCTAGTGAGCGACATAATTGGTATAATTGCAATGTCGTCATCTTCATTCACACCAACTTCAGGTTTCTGTCATGTTTGCTTATAATTAATGTTTCAGTTCAGTTCAGTCGCTCAGTTATGTCTGACTCTTTGCGACCCCATAAATCACAGCAAGCCAGGCCTCCCTATCCATCACCAACTCTCAGAGTTCACTCAGACTCACGTCCATCGAGTCCGTGATGCCATCCAGCCATCTCANCTCACTTCCACTGTATAATCATAAGGGATTTGATTTAGGTCATACCTGAATGATCTAGCGATTTTCCCTGCTTTCTTCAGTTTCAGTCTGAATTTGGTAATAAGGAGTTCATGACCTGAGCCACAGTCAGCTCCTGGTCTTTTTTTTTTGTTGACTGTATAGAGCTTCTCCATCTTTGGCTGCAGAGAATATAATCTGCTGGTTATGCTCAGCTTGGTCTAATTCCAGGGACCAATAAATAAATAAAGCCAGGCGTCTGAGTGAGAAGAAAGAAAATCAGGGAGAGAACTCCTGCGAGTTACTCAGGTTTCAGTTCGGTTCAGTTGAGTCACTCAGTTGTGTCAGACTCTTTGTGACCCCATGGACTGCAGCACGCCAGGCCTCCCTGTCTATCACCAGCTCCCGGAGTTTACTCAAACCCCTGTCCAGAGAGTTGGTGATGCCATTCAACCATCCCATCCTCTGTCGTCCCCTTCTCCTCCTGCCTTCAATCTTTCCCAGCATCAGGGTCTTTTCAATGAGTCAGTTCTTCACATCAGATGGCCAAAGTATTAGAGTTTCAGCTTTAGCATCAGTCCTTCCAATGAATAGTCAGGACTGATTTCCTTCAGGATGGACTGGTTTGATCTCCTTGCTGTCCAAGAGACTCTCAAGAGTCTTCTCCAACACCACAGTTCAAAAGCATCAATTCCTCAGTGCTCAGCTTTCTTTATAGTCCAACTCACATCCATACATGACTACTAGAAAAACCATAACTTTGACTAGACAGACCTTTGTTGGCAAAGTAGCCTCTGCTTTTTAATATGCTGTCTAGGTTGGTCATAACTTTTCTTCCAAGGAGTAAGTGTCTTTTAATTTCATGGCTGCAGTCACCATCTGCAGTGATTTTGGAGCTCCAAAAAATAGTCAGCCACTGTTTTCCCATCTATTTGCCATGAAGTGATGGGACCAGATGTCATGATCTTAGTTTTCTGAATATTGAGTTTAAACCAACTTTTTCACTGTCCTCTTTCACTTTCATCAGGAGGCTCTTTAGTTCTTCACTTTCTGCCATAAGGGTGGTGTCATCTGCATTTCTGAGATTATTACCTGTCTTCTATTAAGCACATGCAGGGCTTCTCTGGTGACTCAGATGGTAAAGAGTCTTGTCTGCAATGCAGGAGACCCAGGTTCAATTGGACGATCCCCTGGAGAAGTGAATGGCAACCCACTCCAGTATTCTTGCTCGGAGAATCTCATGGACAGAGAGTGGGCTACAGTCCATGGGGTTGCAAAGAAAGAGTGGGACATGATTGAGCAATTAAAAAAAAGTCCTGTGCAGCCCTTTCCCCAGGGCAGGCCCAGTGCTCCCGGTGGCAGCGACCCTGCTGCTGTTTGTTCACGTTTCCTTAGAGGGCCGAGTGCAGGCCTCCTGGGCAGGCCCAGCCGCTGCATTGTAGTCTGAGGGGCCTCTCCAGGGCGGGCCTCACTCTCACATGCAGAGGACTTAGTGCTTCAGAAGAGACACTCAGAGCCCAGTGCCTGGGCTCCAATCCCAGCTCTACCGTGAACCAGGGGCATGACCTTGAGCAAGTTAGCTTTCTTGGCCTGTTTCCCCATCCATAAAGTGGAATAATAATAGTACCTACCTCACAGGGTTGTGGTAAGGATTAAGTAATATTTGTAAAGAACATAGAACACTGCCTAGCACATAGTAAGTCCTATATTATTATTTTTTAAACTTTTTATTTTATATTGGAGTATAGTTAACAATGTTGGATATTTTCAGGCGCACAGCAAAGTGACTGAGTTATACATATACAAGTATCTTTCCTTTTTCAAGTCCTTTTCCCATTTAGGTTGTTGCATAATACTGGGCAGATTTCCCTGTGCTATACAGTAGGTCCTTGTCATCCATTAAGATTTATTTATTTAAACTGCCACATGACTATTATTTTATTTTTTAAAGATATTTATTTATTTTTTGACTGCACTGTGTGGCATGTGGGATCTCAGTTCCCAAACCAGGGATCAAACCTGTGGCCCCAAAGTGGAAGCTTGGAGTCTTAACCATTAAACTACCAGGGAAGTCCCAAGATTAATTTTTTTTTTGTTGAATATAGTTGATTTAAAACGTTGTGTTAGTTTCTGATGACGGTAAAGGTATTCAGGTATACAATATATATTATACATATATATTCTTTTTCATATTCTTTTGTCATGGTTTATTACAGGATAAAAATATGGAATGCTTCTTGAATTTTTGTGTCATCCTCCTGCAAGGACCATGCTAATCTCTGTATTGTTCCAGTTTCAGTATCTATGCTGCTAAAGGGCACACACAAATAAAATTTTTCAATGTGCAGCACCTACCCAGCAGTCCTACTTTGTGGAATCTGTCTGATGGACAGCTTCATAAAACTCACAATGGTAAATATTTCAGAATGGGCCTTGCAGTGTTATTTGTAAGGACAGATGTTCATCAAAGGGGGAGTGGGTATATAAGTGGTTAAATAACAAGTGGAACGCTATACAGGAGTGGAAGCCTGAAAAGAGCTGTGCGTGTGAGGTTGAGTTATCTGGAATTACTAACATTTGACCATTGTTGATTTACAAAGCTGTCACGGCAGTTTTAGAGGATTCAATCTCATACTACACACCTGTGTTAGACTAGATGGCACTGTGGTGACAAACAGAGCCAAACATAATGTGTAAACACAACAGAGGTTTGTTTGTTGCTTAACAGCCCCAGGTTGAAGGGGGATGAGATAAATGATGGGGGGGGGGTCTCTTCCATGAGGCGATTCAGAGAACCACACTGAAAAAAAGTCTGACATCTTCAACAGGTGTTTTTCCAAGGCTGCATGTTGATTCTGGCCAGAAGGGAGAAGGAGTGCATAGGCGCGTGGGGGACAACCTATGGCCCCGGCCAGGATAGGGTACCCCTTTCTTTGGCCCATGTTTCATTGCAGACGGCTTAGTCATACGGTCACATCTAACCATGAGGACACTGGGAGATGTGCTCTAGCTATGTGTATGGGAAGCAGGAAAGATGGGAGTTGGTGGACGGATGGGTGGTCTCTGCCTGGTATTCTCTAAGCCTCAGTTGCCTTATCTTTATTTGGAGGGCAGTGGTAGTAGCTGCTGCACAGTAAATGAGAGAATATGTGTGTGTTCAGCACAGTCCCGGACCCATAGTGGTGGGGTTTAGTTGTTAAGTTGTATCTGACTCTCTGCGACCCCATGGAGTGTAGCATACCAGGTTCCTCTGTCCATGGGATTTCCCAGGCAAGAATCCTGGAGCAGGTTGCCGGTTCCTTCTCCAGGGGATCTTCCCACCCCAGGGATTGAACTCATGTCTCCTGCTTGGTAGGCAGATTCTTTACCACTGAGCCACCTGGGAAGCCTGACCCATATTGACCACCCTATAAATATTAGGGTGACAGGCTACCTCCCAGAGGTCCCTACTGGAATCAAGCACCAGTTGCCTGCAAATGTACTTAGCCTGGCTATGGCAGATTGTACTTGCCACATGCTCTTGTTGGGCTTCCCAGGTGGCGCTAGCTGTAAAGAACCCCCACTTCCCAACTGAGGAGACATAAAAATGTGTGTTCGATCCCTGGGTTGGAAGGATCCCCTGGAAGACGGCATGGCAATCCACTGCAGTTTTCTTGCTTGGAGAATCCCATGGACAGATGAGCTAAAATCCACGGAGTTGAACAGAGTTGGACATGATTTAGAGAATAAACAACAACAGCATGTTCTTGTTACAATGGGTCATTGACATTCCTGCCTGTTTGAGCCTGGGCAGACCCTCCTCACACATGGTGGAAGTGATACGACATGACTCCTAAGACTGGTCCTAACAGGCAACGTGGTTTCTGCTTTCATTCTCTCTCTCTCACTGCCCCCACGCCTTTCTCTCTCTCACTCACATGGTGGTTGCTCTTGGAATCTAGCCACCACGTTTCAGGAACCCAGGTCACCTGGAGAGGCTACCTGTGGGCGTTCCAGCTCACAGCTCAGCTAGGTCTCCCAAGGAGAACCAGCATCGATTATCAGATGTGTGAGCGGGCAACCTTCATGACGACTCCAGCCCCAGCCTTGAAGTTTTCCATTCGAGGCCTCAGACCCTGGTGGCGCAGGGGCAATTCTTCCCTACTGTCTGCATTCCTGACCCATAGGAATCAACAGTCAAGAAATGATGATTGTTTGAAGTGATTAGATTTTGCAGTAACTTGTTATGCAGCAATAAATGATAGATAGGGTCATACACTTTTTATTCTTCTCCTTCCTTGTCTTATTTCCCACTCATTTCTCCTGGGATCACCTCCCACATCTCCCACCTGCCCTCCCTTTCTTGTCCCAGGGTCTGCTTCTGGAGGACCCAGCAGCGCAACACATTATATGGAAAAGC
Source organism: Neotragus moschatus (assembly GCA_006410615.1). Classification (NCBI taxonomy): domain Eukaryota; kingdom Metazoa; phylum Chordata; class Mammalia; order Artiodactyla; family Bovidae; genus Neotragus; species Neotragus moschatus. The sequence goes on from SJYA01002090.1 coordinate 442,095, forward strand.
TACATGTAAAAAAATGACAAACAGAAAAATTATTGGGTGCTTTTTGGGAGTGGGTTTGAGAATCAGAAACTTTACTTTTTAGTCAATACATGTCTGAATTACTTATATGTTAAGCAATACTTCATTATACTTTTTAAAACCTAAAAAAATTTCCATTTTCTTAATTTTGAGTCAGGTCTTATCAGAGTCGTGCTGAGCCATGTGACTTGATCTCTGAGAAGGTGAGATTCAGGTTTTTCGTATTTGTGGACAGTAGAGTTGGGGTGTGGTGACTTTTTTTCCTTTTTTCCTAATGCTTTAAATAAGCTTTAAAAAATTGTGGTAAATTATATATAAAATTTACTATTTAACCATTTTAAAGGATACAGTTAAGTGGCATTAAGTGTGTACACATGGCTTTGTAACCATCACCACTGTCCATCTCCAGAATCTTGCATCATCTTCCACCACCCGAAGCTGAAATGCTGTATCCATTAAGCACTAGCCTCTGCCCCTGGTGGCCACCTTTCTCCTTTCTGTTTCTATAAATTTGGAATCATACAATACTTGTCTTTTTGTGTCTGGCTTGTTTCACTTAGTGTGGTGGTTTCTCAAGTGGTCCCGGATCACTTTCACGGTCACCTCCATCCACAGCCACACTCCCTGGCCTGAGGCCTGTAGCCACCCAGCCGCAGAGGTGGGGCTGGTGGGCGTGGCTGGCAGCGTAGCAGGCGCACGTGACTGGTCCAGACACTTTGTTATGGACGAGCTCACGGCGCCTCCCCTTCCCCAGTTCCGAGCAGAATTGCTGGGCGAGGGTTAATCAACATTCAGTCATGTTTCCAAGTTTAAATGGAGCATTTGTTTAATTATGTGTAAGTAGCAATACATTGTGGCCATTATCTAAATCACTATTTTATTTCCTGGATGTGGTTTCATAATGCAGGGTTTCTGCTCCAGCCTAGCATCATTAACAGAGAAGAGTTAATGAATATAAAAGCGTAAAGGCTAATTACACTTTAATTTACAATCATGGTCTCATTTTGGGACCACATGAAATCTGTTTTGAAAACAATTAAAAAAAAAAAAAAGCCGCTCTTGCCCTGGTAAGTGGAGGGACCCCGGCCAGGAGCCCAGCTCCTTCTGCCACGTGGAGGCTGAGCAGCTCTGGCTGGCACTGATCCCCTCCCTGGCGCCATTACTAGGAGGCTGGCGAGGCCAAGTTCAGCGCCCCGTGCCTGTGTCTTTTGTCTTCAGCAATTTTCCTCTTGCTTTCAGTGTCTGCGGGGAAGAGTTGAGGGAGCCCCATCTGGGGCACCAGTGGTCTGATCATGCTCTTCTGATGTCGCATCACATTGAACCATGCTGTCTGTAGTTACTTAGTGGTTTTAAAAATGGTGGTGATGGAAATTCGTGTGTGTGTGGGGGGAGGGGAGGGTAGCAGGGGATGCTGACATTTACTAAGTTCCTATGTGTGCCAGACATTATGTTGGGTACTTTTATATATATTATTTATTTCTTGAAATTGTTTATCAATGGCAATTAGTCTCCCTGAAATTTGAATTAGTCCTTCTGAAATATTTAATGGAACTATGGAATCATTGTTAATATTCTTAGCATAATAATAGCGTTATAGTTACGTAGAAGAATGTCCTTATTCTTAGGAGATGAAAAGAAATTTGTGGGTGAAAGGTCATGATATCTGTCACTCGCTTCCAAATGGCCCAGGAAAATAATTTACATATATTATATATACATTCTTTTTTTCTTTCAAGTGGTGCTAGTGGTAAAGAACCCCCTTGCCATGCCAGTGCAGGAGACATAAGAGACATGGGTTCGATCCTTGGGTCAGGAAGGTCCCCTGCTGGAGGAAATGGCAACCCACTCCATTCTTGCCTGGAGAATCCCATGGACAGAGGAGCCTAGAGATCTACAATCCATGGGGTCACAAAGAGTTGTACACAACTGAAGCAATTTAGCACAAATATATATATTTATATATAAATGCTATATATTTTAATATGTATAATTTATAATACNGCAACACCTACCATCTTACTTGGTTTTCTCTTACCTTGGGCATGGGGTATCTCTTCACGGCTGCTCCAGGAATTATATGTAAATATAACTTAAAGACTTTTCCCTTAATTCAACTGGTTTTTGAAAGCTAAGTAAATTTATTTACAATGAATGTTTGGGCTAAGCCATTATTTCTACAAAATCTCTTCCTGGATATGCTATTTGTATTTTCCTATTCCACATTAAGACTTAAAATTGAATGTTGACATAAAAGCTATTAACATTGTGGTTGTTTCTAGTTGTATGGCCATCTCATCACTCTGCTCCAAGTGACACCATACATTCTAGTCCCTGTGATCATCGTTGAGGTGGTCCTGAGTGGATATGTATTATACTTTAGGGTAACTTACTGCAACTGCTCATCANAAAATTGAATGTTGACATAAAAGCTATTAACATTGTGGTTGTTTCTAGTTGTATGGCCATCTCATCACTCTGCTCCAAGTGACACCATACATTCTAGTCCCTGTGATCATCGTTGAGGTGGTCCTGAGTGGATATGTATTATACTTTAGGGTAACTTACTGCAACTGCTCATCAAAGGTGAGCAGATTGATTGATGTGGCCATGGCATTCCAGCCTTTGGAAATCTGAGCTCTGCCATTTCCAACAGAGTGTTTAAAAGAGAGAGTGGGTCTCTTTCAATATATTTTTTCTCTCCACAATCTTGATGTACATATCAACATGTCCTAGGGGATTGCAGAGCTCAAAATAGAGGGAGCTTGGTCCTTATCTCCCACTAGGAAGGGAGCCAATCATCAATCTGGAATGCAAGCCTTGGACTTTTATGTTAACAAGAAATGATTTCTGAGATTTGGTTTATATCTGCTATTAGTTAATTCACCCCAATTACAATGTAAGTAATACAAAGCAGGCTGAAGACCAGGATTCTAGCTTGTGGATATTACTTTCCTTTGTTAAATGGAGATGATGATGACTTGTCAATGAGCTTTCACAGGGCTACTGTGAAGAGCAAACCCAAAGTGTTTGTGAAAGTTTTTTTTTTTTTTTTTAATCAGGAACACAATTCAGTTTAAAAATGTCAGCTAACATGGAAGCTAAAAAACAACAATAAAAACAAATATGTGTTCCAATTTGGGCACTTATATAGGACATCGGAGTTTATAACATGTGAGCCTGATAAAGGTAATCACGACACAGATGAAGAATTCAAGCTGCCAGGCAATGGTGAGATACTGAGTTTTCAGTGAAAGACAAGACAGCACAGCATCCCTTGTTAATTAAAACCGCTAACTGGATGCTAAAAATTCCCAATGTGTACATTAACCAATGGCTACAGTGCTAGAAGCACTAGATTAGGAATTTGGCTTTTCCAAGACATGAGTCATTCTCACGAGAGTGAAAAATTTCAAGAGGATGAAAACACTCTGCCTGAGAGAAGCTCAGAAGTGTGTTCTGCTTGTGTTTCAAATCACCACAGCCAGTAAAAGAACTGCCTGCCACTCTTTTCCATTATTCACATTTTCCTTGCTTTTATCAGCACACGTGGACTGAGAGCGTTCCCCTAGCATCTGTTGGTTGCTGCTGAAGCGGGAACACCCTCTTACATCATAGGAGTCCACAGAATGTCCTTCTGCAGTTTGGGAAAAGTTGTTAGTAAACTGCAACATTGTGGCAAGGGTTGAACCTTTCTATTTCTGAAAAACATTGCATCCTTGCCTAGTATGACACATATAGCATCTGAGTACAGGGCAAGGTACATTTAGAGTCACTTTACTGAGGGACTAGATTGATCCAGAGACTCACAAACAGGATGGGTTTCTTTATAATTTCCCCCAAGTGATTTCAGAGATATGGGTACCATATGTGTGAGAATTTCTGAGCAATCCCCAATTTAAATATTCTGTTTCATAAACAAACCCTGTTTGTCAGACATATGGCTTTACTATTAAATTGAAAAATATAGTTAGTCCCATCCTTGATCACAAGAGATTACTACTTGGTACAATGATGACTTAGAAAGCTACCTTCTATAATTATTTAAAATATTTAAAATACAACAAGGCCAGTATGATATTGGCACAAAAACAGAAATATAGACCAATGAAACAGTATAGAAAGCCCAGAGACAAACACATGCACCNACTGGGGTACCACTGGGCACAATTCCTTCCCCTTGGCCTTCCTCTATTAACCAGAGAGCAAGCAGAGAGATAAAACTGCTCTCATTGCCCTAATTGAGTTCCCGTAGCTCTCATGAAGGGGGCTTCCACTTTGGATAAGGGAAAAACTAAAGTGAATTCTAACTGTCTCTTATACACATCTAAGAATGTACAACAGGGCAAAGATAGTCTCTTCAATAAGTGGTTCTTAGAAAACTGAACAGCTACATATAAAAGAATAAAATTAGAACACGTCCTAACATCATACACAAAGGTAAACTCAAAATGGGTTAAAGACCTAAATTTAAGATCAGAAACTATAAAACTCCTAGAGGAAAACGGAGGCAGAACACTCTGACATAAATTACAGCAAGATTCTCTATGACCTACCTCTTAGAGTAATGGAAATAAAAACAAAAATAAACAAGCGGGACTTAAAAACTTTTGCACAGCAAAGAAAACCATAAACAAGGTGAAAAGACAACGCTCACAATGAAAAAAAAAATAGCGAATGAAAAACTGACAAAGGATTAATTTCAAAAATATACAAGCAGCTCATACAAGTCAATATCAGAAAGACAAACAACCCAATGAAAAAATGGTCAAAAGACCTAAACAGACATTTCTCCAAAGAAGACATACAGATGGCTAATCAACACATGAAAAGATCCTCAACATCACTCATTATTAGAGAATTGCAAATCAAAACTACAATGAGATATCATCTCACACTGATCAGAATGATCATCATCAAAAAATCTACAAACAATAAACGCTGGAGATGGTGTGGAGAAAAGGGTGTTGGTGGGAATGCAAATTGATATGGCCACTATGGAGGACAATATGGAGATTCCTTTAAAAAGCAGGAATAAAGCCACCATATGATCCAGCAATCTCACTACTGGGCATATACCCTGAGGAAACCAAAATTGAAAAAGACACATGTAACCCAAAGTTCACTGCAGCTCTATTTACAATATCTAGGACATGGAGAAGGCAATGGCACCCCACTCCAGTACTCTTGCCTGGAAAATCCCATGGACGAAGGAGCCTGGTGGGCTGCAGTCAATGGGGTCGCTAAGAGTCGGACACGACTGAGCGACTTCCCTTTCACTTTTCACTTTGATGCACTGGAAAAGGAAACGGCAACCCACTTCAGTACTCTTGCCTGGAGAATCCCAGGGACGTGGGAGCCTGGTGGGCTGCTGTCTATGGGGTTGCACAGAGTCGGACACGACTGAAGCGACTCAGCAGCAGCAGCAGCAGAACATGGAAGTAACCTAGATGTCCATAGATAGATGAATGGATAAAGAAGCTGTGGTACATATATACAATCTAACATTACTCAGCCATAAAAAGGAACGCATTTAAGTCAGTTCTAATGAGGCGGATGAACCTAGCATCTATTACACAGAGTGAAGTAAGTCAGAAAAAAAAAAACAAAAAAAAACTATTGTATACTAATGCATATATAGGCCTGGCATGCTGCAATTCATGGGGTCACAAAGAGTCGGACACGACTGAGCGACTGAACTGAACTGAATGCATATATATGGAATCTAGAAAGATAGTACTGATGAACCTAGTTGCAGAGCACCAGTGGAGACACGGAGATTGAGAACAGACTTAGGGACACGGCTGCTGGGGGAGAAAGGAGAGGGTCGGAGTAATATGGAAACATACATTACCATATGTAAAATAGATAGCCAGTAGGAATTTGCTGTATGACTCAGGGGACTCAAACCTGGGCTCAGTAACAATCTAAAGTGGTGGGATGGGGAGGGAGGAGGGAGAGGACATGGGTAAAACTATGAGTGATTCATGCTGATGTTTGGTAGAAGCCAACACAATGCTGTAAAACAGTTATCTTTCAGTTAAAAATAAATAAATTTTTAAAAACCAAGAAAACAAACAAAAATACAAAGCCCACTATTAGACTGTGACCTTTTAACTGATTTTTAAATTGCTTTTGGATTTAATACCAATTATTTACAAAGGACTAGTCTTCACAGAATTCTAGTCCAAACCAAGTGCTGAAGAATAGCTTGGTGGACCATAATGTAAAAACCATAAAAGTCTCTCTCTCTCTCTCTCTATATATATATATATATATATATATAAAACTTTCACTAATGTGCATAAAACATTGCTTGGCTAAGGTTAGTATTCAGGAAATGAATGATGAATGTGACTTTATTCCTAAATATCATCACTGGCGTCTTTGTTTTGTCAGCTTTTATTCATCATTTACTAGGCTCTAAGCATTGGGGCAAATTTGTTTCCTTGAATAGCAAGATTCTATTTAACAATAAATATATTGTTAATCTCATATTACAAATCATTTATACATATGACAAGGCAGCCAAGACTGAGTATTTAAGTAACTTCCCCAAATCCCAAAACTTGCCCCAATTCACATGATGACATAAATGCCAGGTGATTAGACTGTTCTCAGTAAATATTGACTGAGTAGATTTGAACTTTCATGACAAATAGGCAGCATCTTTTTATTTCTGGTTAATAAACATGTTGTCTTGTAAGGAAAGATTAGAAAAGAGCTTTGAAAACTGTCTTCCTGCTATAATAGAAAAATGAGTATTGGGTACTCAGGTACAGATACACCACCAGCCAATAATACTCAGAGAAGATTTCTGGACTCATACACCTTCCTACATTCCCACAGCCAAAGTAGGCCTGGAATGATGTGGTCCCAAAGAGGGCTGGCTGGTGGCTCCATCTAGGCAGCAGCAGTGTGGCTGTTAATGTCCAAAGTCAGAATCCTGTTTCACTGTAAGAAAGGTAGCTTGGTTTCCATTGGTTCTACCTGTTGAGCAGATATAAGCCTTGTTGTTTGCGCATAGACTCCAAGTGGGACTCTGTAGGTCACTGGGGTACCACTGGGCACAATTCCTTCCCCTTGGCCTTCCTCTATTAACCAGAGAGCAAGCAGAGAGACAAAACTGCTCTCATTGCCCTAATTGAGTTCCCGTAGCTCTCATGAAGGGGGCTTCCACTTTGGATAAGGGAAAAACTAAAGTGAATTCTAATGAGTTGAGTCAGCATCTGGGAAAGGCTGTGGACCTTAAGGCCAAGTGACACCTCTTCTGAGAGGTCCTAGCATACCGCTCCTTCTAAAGTAACTCTGCCAGTAAATTGACTCTACTCCAATAAATTTTTTTTAATAAAAATAAATAAAAAATAAAGTAACTCTTCCTCCCTGACCTTTCTTCACTGCCTGTCACTGTCTCCCCTGACCCTGCTTGATTTTCTAAGTAGCACTAAGAATACTCCTTGGCTATATAGGGACTTGTGTAACAATCAACTGTGTATTTCTGTACCATAAAATGTTTATATAATAGGTATTAGATTATATTATTATAGTAGTACTTATAGTATGTGCTCAATAAATATGCTTTAATTAAGTGAATAAATTCACATGGATTCAAGTAGTCAATGAAGACTGACAGAGCACAGGGCCCTCTTCTGTCTTTACTGCAGGGGCAGGTGGATATATATTGAGCCCTTAAGATTATCCTTCATCCAACAACTTTTTCCCTTCTTTTAAAAAAACAATTCCTTAATTTCTTGCCCAGCTATATAAAAGTAATAATGGCTGTGAGGGTGGCCAGACCAGCTCTAGAAGCTTTTTGGAAGAGAGTTAGAAAAGGAAACAAGAAGGAAACAAAAAACACTGACTTGAAAAGGTGTATTCATCCCCATGTTCACTGCAGCATTGCCTATGGCAGACAGTACAGGAAACAACCTAAGTGTCTAGTGATGAATGAATGAATAAAAACACTGTAACCGTATGTATTTAAAGAGATTTTATTCAGACAGACAAGGATAGATACCATGATCTATCTTCTATGTGGATTATAAATAAATAAAAAATAGAATGGATTGGTAGTTCCTGGAGAAAGAGGGTGGGAAGTAGGAGAAATAGATAAACTTTGTTTTTCATCTTAAATATATTGGATTTTGAAAAATCATGAATCACAGTACATGATTAGAAAATTATTTTTCTATTACATCTCTTCTGAAATGATAATGATCAGTATTTACTAAACACTACCTACCAGGAGCTTTGCTAAGCACTTTAATAGATTTCTTTTAATCTCCACAGTGATCTTGTTGACCCCATTTCATGGATTAGGACTCAGAAAAAATATGTACAACTGCTTAGTGGTGGAGCTGGTATTCACACCAAGGGTTTTTTGACCCTGGGGACTATGACTTTGATGATTCCACCTTATTGGGTCTTTTAATTAAGATATTCTTATAGATGTGGGAGATGATACCAATTTACTGTTTTGAACAAAAATAATTTCCTCCAAGTTTTTCAGAAATGAGAAAACTAAATTTTCTTTTTTTCATGTACTAGTAGTACAGATACCTAAATTATCTTTTAGAATATTTTTTCCTTTTATCCGAAGTCCCCAGTAATAGAAACCTAATGAAAATTATATCTTAACTTGTTGAATTATTTATTAGGCATTAAAAATGAGATTAAACTTAATGACACTTCCTTGAGACAGTGTAAATACCTAGCTGATTTCAGTGTTTTGTTTTAGAATTCAAAAGCGACTTGATTCCACTAGAAAATCTAGAAAACTACTACCATAGTCTTTTTTCCCCACACTGGGTGGAAAAAGTTCATATCAAGCTTCTGTAGTGCAAAGATGAACAATTATAAGTACATATATTCTCAGATACAAATTTCCAAAAACAACAAAAAAAGACGTTCTCAACCTTCGTTCACTATCTTATCAGAATATTGAGATTTTCATCTTTGGCATTATATTATTTTTGGTAAATGCTTATTTGAAATGGCATGCTCAGCATGCTCCTTCAGGACACCCTTTTATTAAGCATCTGTTTTACATATATTCCATATAAAGAATTGCACTAAATCAATATAAATAACCAGACAGGATTTTTTTTCCTAAAGGAAAAATAAAGTTTTAAATAAACCATATCTTTTATGTCTAATTTTAAATTATAGGTATAAATAACTTGAAAAAAATTGTTTACATCGCTTAGAAATCTCTTTCAGTTGAATATTAAGTAGTTCTGAAGAATAGAGGTTGAGTTCAGATGAGAGAGGAACGCTTAGTGTGGTATGAGTCAGAGAGTAAAGTCTAAGATAAATTGTATTGGTTATCTAAGGCAAATCAAAGAAACACATGATGTTACACAGAACTCCTTCTTCCAAAGTAAACTCCACCCAAATCAGAGTCAGTACAGTTAAAAGCCTAAAAATCAGAATGATGGCTGAAATAATAAAACAGAGAAGCTCAGCAATGACTTATGGAACCAGTACACCCTGGGTTCGTGCTATGCATTCCAGCCTTCACCAAGGGCATGATTCAGGCAACTTCCCAGGATGTGACAGCCCTATGACCTTGTTACCCAGAGCAAACATAGCTCGGGAAGAAAACTGTGCTGCTGGTTGCAGTGGGTGCTGACAGGTCTATGACAGAGCACCATAACCCTACACAAGGTCACAGTTTCTCCCCACCTACAATTCTCATTGCAGTTCTGGTTGCTGGAACACCCAAGCTTAACAAACTCAGCATCAAAGAAAAGCATTCTTAGTAAAGATCTCTGAAGTCTATGGGGTCAATGGGGGAGAGCTTAAGCAGAACTTCTTTAGTTCTCATATCACATATGGGTTTTTCCTCTTTTTCTTCCTGTCATCCATATGAACATATGTGGTATATACTAGGGACCATGTTTTCATCACCCCTGAAAAAAAGAAAGAAAAGGCAAATGTTCCCCAGGAAAAATCTGAGCAATTTTGTGAACTTAGGGGTCAAGTTTGGGGCATGAGTGATAATGAGTTTCTTTTTTTTTTTTTTTTTATCAATTAGATATCTAGTATTCTTACAATATTTATTGTCAGTTTCTTGTGTTTTGGTAGTAAGAATGTGTATGCGTATGTGTGCATGAGTGCACGTGAACACGTTTTGACTTCTGGAACCAGACTGAATTGGAATACAAATCTGGCTCTTCCTTTCAAAGGCTGAGTAACCTTGAACAAGCTATATAGTAGTTGCCATCTAAATTACAGATGAAGCTACACTTCATCTATAAAGTGTAGCTAATTATATTGACTTTATCTAATTATGAAATTGAAAGATAGAATGCATTTCATTCAATACCTGAAAGTAAATTTTTAACAGTTAAAACTCAGGGATGTCAGCCCTCTGTGGATTATTACCCTGCTAGTAACCACCTAGTCAGCCTGACTCTCATTCCCTTTAAGCTGTTGTTTGTTAGTTGTGTGCTAAGTTGGCTTCAGTCACGTCCAGCTCTTTGCAACCCTATGGACTGTAGCCTGGCAGGCTCCTCTCTCCATGGGGAATTCTCTAGGCAAGGATACTGGAGTGGGTTGCCATTCCCTTCTCCAAGGGATCTTCCCAACCTGGGAATCAAACCCATGTCTCTTATGTCTACCTGCACTGGAAAGTGGTTCTTTACCACTGGTGCCACCTGGGAAGCTGTTTGCTAGTTAACAAGGGATAACTGTGACATAGTGGAAAGAATAGAGAAGAGGTGGATTCAAGCCCAAGGTCTGCCTCCTATTAGCTGTCCAACTTTAAACAAACTGCTTGACAGTTCTATGAATAGCCATGTGTCCTTGGACAATTAATATCCCTAACATCAAATGTTTAGGGCATAGTTAACATTAATTTGTAGGAGACAGGAAGAATAAAAGAAAAGCAGGCCCCAGCAAAGGTTGCAAAAGAAATTTATAATTATTGATAAACTGGATGCTATAAGGCATGAGACTCTTGGGACAAGTTCAGAGGGAACAGTACATAGTCTCGAAAACAAAATATGATTCTGGGGTTGGAAAACCGACCTCAGACTGTTTCTCAACTGGCATCTCAGAGTCACATGTTTTACGTATCTGGTGGAAAATCTATAGATAAGAATATTAGTCTGTGTTATTGATTTATTATTGATTACTGTTTCTTAGCTACTCAATGGTTTTGATCACTTTGTTCTTTGGCCTTGAAGGCCACATGAGTTATAGCTTATCTCCCTGCATATTCTTTCCTTCATGGCTGAAAGTATAATAAAGCTGGCTTGGATTCACTTTCAATACCTTCACCTTGAAGTGGTGTTGGTCCCCTGATCCTCACTTTTCACTGAATCCTTGTGTCTTGTTTCTCATTTTCTTGTTGTATTGAGCTTTCGGAAACCCTGTTTGTCGAACTGGTCTCGACATTAATTTTAATGATTTTAACCCATAGCTGAGTGTCTAAAAGAAGGGTGGATGTAGGTTGCACTTACCTCATCATAGTCACCTGAACAAGCATGAATACAAAGAGCAAATTGGTATCTACTTTCTGAGCCTTATTTCCTTATCTGCAAGATGGGAATGATATCTTTGCAGACTTACTGGTAAGGAATACATACACTTATCACAACTTCAATGGAATATTAATGGCTTCAGTGTCTTAACAGAAAGGAATAGTAACTCGAGTGATAAATGCATACCCACTTTCTATTTCTACAAGGTATCGAGTTGCAGCCTAGGATCTCAGCACAAAGGGTTAAAAGGCACAGTTAGAGCCAGCTTTACTGAAGGAATGGCTTGATCTCAGTGACTGACACATAGGATGTATCATTATAGTCCAAAATCTAATAAAGATCAGATCAATGTCCTTTTAATTGTAGCCAATATTTAAAGACATAAAAGCACAAAAGACGAAAGGAGATATTTTTAAAAATATTTGGTTAGTGAATGCATGACCCAAGATCACTTCTAATAAACAGCAGAAATGATTCTAGAATGCAGGTTTCCTTTACTTTTAAGCTCCTGCTGTGTAGGAGAAGGGAGAGATAGGATTCCAATCATATGTACTGATAGAATGATTAGAATTATCATTCAACTTAGGCAAGTAACACTAGCAAGATATGTGGAAATGTGCTTTTTTGTTACAAAACATTCTACTTGTGGCCATTTGCCTTCTAACAGTGGATTAGAAAGTACGGTCAACAAAAGGTTAAAAAGCTATGGTTCTCAAATACTGTGGTACGTCCAGTCCCGAGGGAATCTGTAAAAATTACTGATGTATGCCTCCTGAAACATTCTGAGCTAGTTAGCATGGGGTGCTACAGGGGCATCAGGATTTTTTAAATCTTAAGTAATTCTAATTGCAACAAAGTTTGGTAATCACTGGGTTAAAGTCTAAGAAAACTTTCATGATCTTGTTTGCATAGATGTACATCCCTCAGATGTATTGCCTCTGCTACTGTTCTCAGTTAGAAATCCTAAACTGTTGTCTAGTTGCTAAGTTGTGTCTGACTCTTTGAGACTCCAAGGACTGTAGCCTGCCAGGCTCCATGTCCTTTGGGTTTCCCAAGAAAGAATACTGGAATCAGTTGCTGTTTCTTTCACCAGGGATCCTCCCAACACAGGGATTGAGCCACAGGGAATATTTACCACTGAGCCACATGGGAAGCCCATAAATCCTAAGAGAAGTACCCAATTGAAGCTTCTCAGGAGTCTTCACATGAGAGCACATGACCCTTTCTTCCCAGGGATCAAGACCATCCCCATGGAAAAGAAATGCAAAAAAGCAAAATGGCTGTCTGGGGAGGCCTTACAAATAGCTGTAAAAAGAAGAGAAGTGAAAAGGAAAGGAGAAAAGGAAAGATATAAGCATCTGAATGCAGAGTTCCAAAGAATAGCAAGAAGAGATAAGANGCAAGGAGATCCAACCAGTCCATCCTAAAGGAGATCAGTCCTGGGTGTTCATTGGTAGGACTGATTTTGGAGCTGAAACTCCAATACTTTGGCCACTTGATGCAAAGAGCTGACTCATTTGAAAAGACCCTGATACTAGGAAAGATTGATGGCAGGAGGAGAAGGGGATGACAGAAGATGAGATGGTTGGATGGCATCACCAAACTCAATGGACATGGGTTTGGGTGGACTCTGCGAGTGATGGACAGGGAGGCCTGGTGTGCTGTGTTTCATGGGGTCACAAACAGTCAGACACAACTAACTGAACTGAACTAGGTTGAATTAATAGCTATTATTTTACTTTTTTATGGGCCAAATCATATTTCTCCTTATACTGCAGATAGTGACTGTAGATAGTGAAACTAGAAGACACTGCTCCTTGGAAGGACAGCTATGGAAAACCTAGACAGCATATTATATTCTATTGGGAAAAAGAGAATGGGAGAGATTATACCATAATTACAATGCTATAATCCAGAAATGTCTACCTAGAGTTCTGAATTTATCCCAAAACTCTAATGCATACACAACATAATATACACAATAAAATAGGTGCTTTAAAGAGAGAAATTTTTATTGAAAATAAAAAAGAATGGGCAAAATACTAGGAAAACTTTTGATGGAGTGTGATAGCTTTAAAAAAAACAGTATCTCAACTGTTTGAATAGTCTTATTTAGCTTCTAGAAAAATATAGTAAAAACTAATGTAAGGAATGAATGAATTTGCACACATTGGGATGAAAAGAAAAAGTTTAGAATTTAAGAGTTCTTTTCAACTCTATTCTGTAACATTTTAGATTGTATCTATAAATTGTTTGATGGGCATAACTATATGTTCTAGCCAATTCTATATAAATCCACATTTTGAATCCTTTATCATTGGCATATTTGAATGTGGGACCCTAAAAATTTTGTTTAAAATGACCTTTTAAATAAATCATCATCTTATCTAAAATCCCCAAAGGTACATATACCTTACAGCAAAGAGAAATCTGTAGGAGAAACAAACAAACAACAGCAACAACTTTGAAATCTACAAAGGGCATTGAAGTAGCTCAGCCTCTTTTCAGTTGCCTCCTTTCTTCAATCAACCTCTTGGCTTCACTCTAAGACTGGACTGAAAGTCAACATGGAGTGACGCCTCCAATTCTGGGAAGCCCTCCTTGGCCGATCAAGACTTCCAGATTGATTGCATCATGCTTCCTCTCTGGGTGCAATGTCAAAGGCCACCCTGGTCCAGCCAAGTGGATTAGAGGAGTGAAGCCTTTTGGGGCAGCTGTTTGGGAGACAGCCGGCAGCAAAGGTCTTCAGTTCAGTCGCTCAGTTGTGTCCGACTCTTTGTGACTCCATNTCCAGATTGATTGCATCATGCTTCCTCTCTGGGTGCAATGTCAAAGGCCACCCTGGTCCAGCCAAGTGGATTAGAGGAGTGAAGCCTTTTGGGGCAGCTGTTTGGGAGACAGCCGGCAGCAAAGGTCTTCAGTTCAGTCGCTCAGTTGTGTCCGACTCTTTGTGACTCCATGAATCGCAGCAAGCCAGGCCTCCCTGTCCATCACCAACACCCGGAGTTCACTCAGACTCACGTCCATCAAGTCAGTGATGCCATCCAGCCATCTCATCCTCTATCGTCCCCTTCTCCTCCTGTCCTCAATCCCTCCCAGCATCAAAGTCTTTTCCAATGAGTCAACTCTTCACATGAGGTGGCCAAAGTACTGGAGTTTCAGCTTTAGCATCATTCCTTCCAAAGAAATCCCAGGGCCGATCTCCTTCAGAATGGACTGGTTGGATCTCCTTGCAGTCCAAGGGACTCTCAAGAGTCTTCTCCAACACCACAGTTCAAAAGCATCAATTCTTTGGTGCTCAGCCTTCTTCACAGTCCAACTCTTACATCCATACATGACTACTGGAAAAACCATAGCCTTGACTAGATGGACCTTAGTTGGCAAAGTAATGTCTCTGCTTTTGAATATGCTATTTAGGTTGATCATAACTTTTCTTCAAGGGTGGGCAATTTATTGGGCAAGGAGAGGTCAAAGGGCTCCTCTGTGCACCTTCTGGGAGCAGGGCTATAGCAGCTCACAATGGGTGAGTCCACCTACACTGAAAACTGTTCAATAGGACCCCGGTCTTGTAAACCCTCCTCCCCAAGCACTGCGTCCAGCTCCCTAGGCCCTCTTTCCAGCCTTAATCATACAATCAGAACCATATTCTCTTCATGGTGCTTTGATGGCCAGAGGAAAATTTCTCTGGCCTCCCCATCCTTGTCCTTCACGTAGATCCCACTTTTGGACCTGCCTCTTGTGCACACCAACCTATTTCTGAGCCCTTGCTCATGCTGGGCAGGAACCAGCAGAAAAACTCCACTCAGGATGTTGATTCAGTTCATTGCAACCCTGACTCTGGCTCGTCTACTATAGGAGGGAAGGAAAGCTGTGACTCTGGGATGAGATGAACTATAGCTACACTCTAACTTTCTGTGGTCAATGTAGTCTTCTTTAATCTGTATTACTTAAATATAATAACACATTGTAGCATCTTGTGATGGACCCATCTTCTGTTGGGCCACAGGAGTTGAAGCTTTAAGGAGCAGTCTTTTAGAGCTTCATTTAACAACTAATTTGTCCATCTGTTTGGTGAGAACTTATCACCACTTGCAGGTTTCTTGGCAACTGAACTATTTTTACCTACAGAGAACTAAAGAGGAGCTGGAGGGTATTTAAAACTACAAATTCCCAACCGTTAAGAATTATGAGCCTGTGTGCTTGTGTAATATCTTCCTGGACAGCTGGCTCTGGCCTAACCACTCTGGAGCCCTGCTTTCAACTGACCAGACACTTTCTGAAGCCTGCTGTGCATGGTGTGTGGAAGCCGTCAGGCACCCCAGGCCTTGTACCAATTATCAAAGATGCTCTTTATATGTTTGTCAGTGAGAGGTGGCACAGGGACAGGGATGCGTCTAGCCCTGGCGACTCTGCAGTTTATCCAATTATTTTTCACATACAATTACTGATTACCACCACACCTGCATTGCACATGGGCTTGAATTAAACTCTGGCTCAGAGATTCTCTACTTGCCGTACTCAAAAGGTTTCCTAGCCTCTTTAATGCTTTGGTGTCTTCACTGATAAAATTGTAAAAATGATCCCCATTCAGCAAATTTGTTGGGGAAGTCACCTAATACAGGGTGTGAGTATGAATTAAATTTGAAGAAAGAGGGTAGAGAAGCCATTGTTTGATTCCTTTTTTCTCTGTTCCTTTTCTTTCACCATCAACCCAACGACTGTGAGGTCCTAGCTCAGGTTTATTTTTGAAGAAGTGGGAGCTTTTTTCCATTTCTATCAGATCAAGATGATGAGGAACTCCATGGTCCTCAATACCTGTGCTCAAGAAGCTGATCTGTGCTTGGGAAAGACAGATGTATATTTTCTCAAACTGCATCATTATCATCATCACATTCTTATAACCACCATATTGTCCTCATCCTCATCAATAATTATAGCTAGCACTTAGGAGGGCTTCCCTGGTGGCTCAGATGGGAAAGAATCTGCCTGCAGTACAGGAGACTAGGGTTCGATCCCTGGGTCAGGAAGATGCCCTGGAGAATGGAATGGCTACCCACTCCAGTATGGTCCAGGCGGCCCTATCCTCACTTGTTTACATAGAGTTCATTCACACATCACTACACCCCTTTCAGTTAGGCACTATTCATTTGTATCAAAGTTGGAAAAGCAATACAGCATAGTAATTGGGCACTTAAGTCACTAGAGCGAAATGTGCTGCATACAATCCTTGTCCACCGAGTGCTAGCCCAGGACATGTAATTAATCTCTTTGTGTTCCATTATTCTTAATAGAATTATCATGCTCAGTAAAACAGTGATTGATATAAGAGTACCTGACTCGTAAGAATATTTAAAAGATTACATGAGTGGAAAGCATATTTCAGAGAGTAAGAACTATACCAATGTTCACTACTTTTTTTATCTCTATATTTTAGATGGAGAAACAAAGTAGAGTTTAACTGACTAGAATAAGGTTATGCAGTTTTTAAACACAATGCGCTGAGATTTGGCCATAGGCAATCTGCCTCTGTAGCTTCTGTTTAAAACCTTTACACTCTACATCTGAATAGAGTTTAATCACTTAACCCGTCAACCACCAGAGAACCAGCACCATGACATCTAAACCCAAGGGCCTGGGACTGGCACAGATGACAGGGTGTCATGTATCCCCACAGGCTGGAGTGGAAACGAACTACAGCTTGGCTTGGAGATTTCCGTGATTCTTTCTAAACAGGGTAGAGACGCACTGATTTGCATGCCTCTGCACGTGCTCAGTCACTAAACTGTGTCCACCTCTTTGAGACCCTGTGGACTGTAGCCTGCCAGGCCCCTCTGTCCCTGGGATTTCCCAAGCAAGAATATTGGAGTTGGGTTGCCATTTCCTACTTCAGGAGATCTTCTCAACCCAGGGATCAAACCCATGTCTCTTGCATTGCAGGCAGATTCTTTCACCACAGGGCCATCTGGGAAGACCCAGAGACACTAATTTTTTTTAAATAACTTTTTTTTTACATTTATCGTGCACTTTCTTTTCTTTTTTTTAAAAAAATGAAACAAAGATGAATATTTTTAATGATAAAAGGCACAATTCACAAAGTAGATAGACATCATAAACCATTAGACACCTTAACAATAAAGAAACAAAGATACATAAAGCAAAAATCAGAAGAAATATAAGGAAAAATATATATAATCATAGTGAGACATAATAACAATTCTCTGAGAATATTTTATCAAGTACAGAAAAAAAAGAATGATGAGAGAGAGTCTAGAATGATGTCATTAATAATTTCAATATAATAGATTTATATTTAATTAATTTATATTAATCTTATCCTACACAAATATATTTAAAATTTTGAATCTCAAACGTTGTTGTTAGATGTCCATAAGACATTTAGAAAAACTGGCAAAAAGATTAACATTACTAAATTTCAAAAAGTCGAATTCTTTTTTGTGTATTTAAACCCTTCAAATCCTGGAGATTGAATTGCAGAAAAGGTCAAGAGTAGGGATAAAGGGATCTCTCATTTGCCTTTTGAAGCTTGAGCTCAGATGGAGAGTGAAGGAGCAGACAGAAATCCCTCTTTGCCTTCCCTGTTCTCTTTGGTTCAGAGATGAAGCCTCAGGACAGCCTGTTCTGAGTGTGGGTAGAGAGCAGCGGTTGGAATCTAGAGAGGCTTAAGTTACTCAACTGAATGTGGAGTCCATTCTCTCTGTTGGTGATGGCTGATGATCTGGCTGCCCTGCCTGAGTAATTTAGTCTGGATCTTGGAATCAACAGCATTGTCAAGCAGTGATTCATATAATCCCAACCTAGGCACTCACCTGGCAACTCTTTCTCAGATGCATTTAAAAATGGCTGTGATTGAAGTTTAACAGAGAAGTGTGACTATGAATTAAATTACTGATTCCATATTTTAAAAGAACAAACACACTTTTTTCCTTTGTTACTTTTTATTATGTCCTTGAGCCAAAGTTTTCTGGACTTCAAGAGTATTACTTTTTTTTTTTCCTTTTTCTTTGCTCAAATTTAGCACCCAAGTATAGCATGGGAAAGTTGATTCAGAAGCATTCTCCAAGTAGTCTACTTGGGGGGTCCAGCCAGCTCTAAATGAAAACCATCATGGCAAGTACTGGTGAGAGGAGACTAAAGTTGGAACACATGCTTTGTAATGGGGGCAAGTTGCCAGGGACTTTCTTCTTGGCTACAAAGATCTTAGGATACTCAATTAGGTGTTCCAGAATGTTCCCTGCTGAGCCTCTAGAAATCTGTGTACACAGCATATGGCTCCTTGACTTATTTTTTAATTTGGGACTTTTTTTTTTTTTTTTTGCAAAAATGAAAGCAGAGACTTGGGCATCTTTAAGAAACCCCTTCAGCTAAGTGGTAACTTTGGAATACATGAAAGTCCCATCTGCAGGAATTAAAGTAGCATCACTCCCCTTCCTCAGACTACCTCCCAGTGTTTCACTGACTCCTTTCCACAGCTCATGGGGAGCCAGACTGGCTATGGCTCTTTGCTTAGAGCATGGTCTTGTGTTGAGTTTTGTACACTGCTTCATGAGTTCTGACCCCTGATATATGTCTTATCTTCAGGGTGTCTAAGCCATGACTTGGGATCCAAAAGATCCCAGTACACTTTCACTTGATGAATCTCATGTCTGAATAAAGAATTTCAGCCTGTTACTTCATTCATTTGACCTTTTTAGTCCCAAGCTGTCCATAAAATTGTAAAATAACCTTTGCAAGCTCCTTTCCCCATCAAAGAGCTAAACACAACACACAAACACTTCAGTACCAAAAAACAAAAAACAAAGACCCAACTTTGGAAATCTAAGATAAATGGGTTATATCAATGTCAATTTTCTTATTGGGATAGTGTACTATGATTTTGTAAGTTGCTACCATCGGGGTGTAAGGATTACTGAGTAAAATGAGTAAGACCTCTTTTTCTTCTTTCTTTTTCCTTTTTTAGTTGAGTAAAAAAAAAACTAGCTAATAAAGTTTTTTTCTTTACAGTTTATTGAGATTTACTAGACATGCAGCACTACATAAGCTTAAAGTATACAGCATAACAAATTATATACACCATGCAATAATGAACACTTTAAGTTTAGTGAACATCCATCATTTCATACAGATATAAAAGGAAATGAAAGAAATGTTTACTTTGTAAAGGGAACTCTAAAGATTCACTCTAGCAATCTTCATCTATGACAAACAGCAGTGTTAATGACATTAACCGTATTTTGCATAACATTCCCTTGTACTTACTTATCTATTTTATAACTGGAAGTTTATATCTTTTGACCACCTCCATTCAATTCTTTCTCTGCCTACTCTGCACTTCTGGTAACCACAAATACAGTCTCTTTTTCTATGAGTTCTTGTTTATTTTTTGAAGTCTAATTGACCTACAACACTATATTAATTCTTGGTTCTCAAAGTGGTGATCTGATATTTCTATATATTACAAAATGATCACCATGGTTAGTCTAATTAGAATGTGTCATCATACAAAGGTATTATTTTATTATCTACTGTGTTCTCCATGCTATACATTTCATCCCCATGACTCATTTATTTTATAACTGTTTCTCTGGACCTTTTAATCTCCCTCACCTATTTAACTTGCCCCCCAACTCCTATGCTCTGGCAACCACCTGTTGGTTGCTTGTAACTATGACTCTGTTTCTGTTTTGTTATGTTTGCTTGTTTGTTTTAGATTCCATGTTGTAAGTGAAATCATGGTATTTGTCTGGCTCTGTTTGATTTATTTAGCTTAGCATAATACTCTCCAAGTCACCCCACATTATCTCAAATGGCATGATTTCATTCTTTATATGGCACCTCACTCCAGTACTCTTGCCTGGAAAATCCCACAGACGGAGGAGTCTGGTGGGCTGCTGTCCATGGGGTCGCTAAGAGTCAGACATGACTGAGTGATTCACTTTCACTTTTCACTTTCATGCATTGGAGAAGGAAATGGCAATCCACTCCAGTGTTCTTGCCTGGAGAATCCCAGGGACAGCAGAGCCAGGTGGGCTGCCGTCTGTGGGGTCGCACAGAGTCGGACAAGACTGAAGCGACTTAGCAGCAGCAGCAGCAATGGAATATTACTCAGCCATAATAAAGAATGAAATAAAGATTAGTGGTTATGGAATACCACCTACTCTTTATCCATTCATCTATCAATGAGGACTTAGGTTTCTTCCATTTTTTGTTGTTGTAATAATGCTATGTTGAACTTAGCAGTGTCTATATCTTTATGAATTATTGTTTTTGTTTTCCTTGGGAAAATGCCCAGAAGTGGAATTGCTGGATTGTATGGTAGTTCTATTGTTAATTTTTTGAGGAACCTTCATATGGTTTTCCATGTTGGCTATACCAATTTACTTTCCCATCAATGTGAGCAAAGTTTCCTTTTTCTTTACATCCTCATAAACACTTTTTTTGTTGTTGTCCTTTTGATAATAGCCATTCTGACAGGTGTGAGGTGGTATTTTATTGTGGTTTTGATTTCTATTTCTCTGGTGATTAGTGATGTTGGGAATCTTTTCAGGATCTATTGACCATTTGTATATCTTCTTTGGAAAAATGTCTATTCAGGTCTACTGTCCATTTTTAATTATTTTTGATATTGATTTCTGTATTCTTTGTATATTTTGGAATTGACTCCTAAATCAGATATTTTGTTTGCAAATATATACTTCCATTGAGTAGGCAGCCTTTTAATTTTGCTAATAGTTTACTTCACTGTACAAAGCTGTTTAGTTTGATGCAGTTCCATTTATTTATTTTTGTTTTTGATTACTTACCTAGCCAGAATAGCCAAAATAAATGACTGATGTCAAAAATAATACTGCCTGTGTTTTTTCTAGTAGTTTTATTGTTTGAGGTCTTACCTTGAAGTTTTTAATCCATTTTGAGTTTTTAGAGTAAGAAAGTGTACATAGATAGGGTGAGAAAGTAACTCACTGTGATTCTTTTGCATGTAGCTGTATAGTTTCTCCAAAACCATTTATTGATGGTATTGTCTTTCCTCCGTTATTTACTCTTGCCTCCTTTGTCTTAGATTGACTGATAGTGTAAGTGTGGGCTCATTTCTGGGCTCTCTATTGTGTTCTACTGCTATGTGTCTTTTTTACACCGGTATTGACTTAGCTTTATAGTATAGTTTGAAATCAGAGAGTGTGATACCTACACCTTTGTTCTTTCTCAAAATTGTTTCAGTTATTTGGGGTCTTTTGTGTTTCCAAACAAATTTTAGAATTATTTATTCTAGTTCTGTGAAAAGCATCATTAGTATTTTGATAGAGGTAGTATTGAATTTATAGATTTCCTTAGGTAGTACGGTCATTTTAACAATATTAAATTCCTTAAGTTTCAGTTTGTATGTCTCTTCACGCCTGAAGTAGATCTCTTGATGGAAGCATTTAGTCCCTTTACATGTAAAGTTATTGATAGGAATCTACTTATTGCCCTTTTCTTAATCATTTGGTGGTTTTTTCTGTATTCCTTTTTGTTCCTTTCTTCTTGTTTTGCACTCTTCCATTATGACTGATGATTATCTTTAGTGTGTTATTTGGATTTCTTTTGTGTGTATGTATTATATTATTCTAGACTTTTGTATTGTGGTTATCATGGAATTTATATGCATGTACCTGGTCTTCCTTTGACTGTGTGGATCACAAGAAACTGTGGACAATTCTGAATGAGATGGGAATACCAGACCACCTGACCTGCCTCTTTAGAAACCTATATGCAGGTCAGGAAGCAACAGTTAGAACTGGACATGGAACAACAGCCTGGTTCCAAATAGGAAAAGGAGTACATCAAGGCTGTATATTGTCACCCTGCTTATTTAACTTCTATGCAGAGTACATCATGAGAAATGCTGGGCTGGAAGAAGCACAAGCTGGAATCAAGATTGCCAGGAGAAATATCAATAATGTCAGATATGCAGATGACACCACCCTTATGGCAGAAAGTGAAGAGGAACTAAAAAGCCTCTTGAAAGTGAAAGAGGAGAGTGAAAAAGTTGGCTTAAAGCTCAATATTCAGAAAACTAAGATCATGGTATCTGGTCCTATCACTTCATGGCAGATAGATGGGGAAACAGTGGAAACAGTGGTTGACTTTATTTTTATGGGCTCCAAAATCACTGCAGATGGTGACTGCAGCCATGAAATTAAAACACGCTTACTCCTTGGAAGGAAAGTTATAACCAACCTAGACAGCATATCAAAAAGCAGAGACATCACTTTGCCAACAAAGGTCCGTCTAGTCAAGGCTATAGTTTTTTCAGTTGTCATGTATGGATGTAAGAGATGGACTATAAAGGAAGCTGAGTGCCAAAGAATTGATGCTTTTGAACTGTGGTGTTGGAGAAGACTCTTGAGAGTCCCTTGGACTGCAAGGAGATCCAACCAGTCCATCCTAAAGAAGATCAGTCCTGGGTGTTCATTGGAAGGACCGATTTTGAAGCTGAAACTCCAGTACTTTGGCCACTTGATGCTGGGAAAGATTGAGGGCAGGAGGAGAAGGGGACGACAGAGGATGAGATGGTTGGATGACATCACCGATTCAATGGACATGGGTTTGGGTGGACTCCGGCAGTTGGTGATGGACAGGGAGGCCTGGCGTGCTGCAGTTCATGATGTCACAAAGAGTCGGAAACAACTGAGCAACTGAGCTGAACTGAACTGAGCCTGGTCTTCCCAGGTAGTGCCAGTAGTAAAGAATCTGCCGGCCAATACAAGAGATGCAAGAGATGAGAGTTCGATCCCTGAGTCAGAAAGATCCCCTGGAATATGAAATGGCAGCACCCACTCCATTATTCTTGCTTGGGAAATCCCATGGACAAAGAAGTCTTGTGGGCTACAGTCCATGAGATTGCAAAGGGCTGGACAAGACTGAGTGACTAAGAAAACACACATACCTGCTGGTACAGCATTTGAAACTCATCGGGACTTTGGGAGTTCTGGGGCTGGTGGGGTTCACTGATGGGTGAGGCTGGATACCAGCATGTCTGGCTTCAGTGTCCAGGGGTCACAGGGCTGATGCAGGCTTACTGGTGAGTCAGTATGGTCCCATGATATCTAGCTGTAGGGTGTAGGGTTTATCAGAGCTGGTACTAGTGCCCTGTGGCTAAGTTAAATCCACAGTGCTAATTGGCTAGATGGAGGACTCCAAAATGGCACCAGCCTGCAGCAGTGGACTCAGGGGAGAATAATGGCTGCCCCAAATGGCTGCCATGTCCTAAGAAAGTCTCCGTTGCCTCCTGCCTCTCTGGGAGGTTCTGTAAGTTCAGCAGATGAGCTTGACCCAGGCTCCATTCAAATGACTGCTTCTGTGCTAGGTCTCAGAACTTGGGAGCTTTCTCTGATTCCTACAACCTTCTGATTCTCTTGTACTCAAGTCCCACCTGCTTGCAAAACCAGAAGTTCTGGAGGCTCATACTCCAGGGACCTTGGGGCTATGGAGCCCACTGTGGGGCTTGGGCCTCTCTCTCCATAGGGATAACCTCTGCAATTGTAATTATCCTCCCACCAGAAGGTCACTAACCCAGGGATGTGGATATGAACTAAACTGTCTGCACCCTTCTTACCTGTATCATTATGGGTCCTTCTGTATATCTTCAGTTTGGGGAAACATTTTCATCTAGTCTTCAGGTCATTCTCAATGATAATTGCTCTGTAAATTGTGATTTTGGTGTGTCTTGGGAGAAAGTGGGCTCAGGGTCTTCTTACTCTACCTTCTTGGCCTCTTCTCTCTGTATTATTTCTAACAACGTTGTTGAATTTACAATTATCTTAACATGAAAAGTTTAATTTAAAAAAAAGTTGACTCCAAAAAGAAGTGTTGTACGATTGACACATGGAGCATCATGCTAGTCCAGTTCTTGTTGACTCTAGCCAGCTGTGCTATGCTCAGACCTATTGACTCTAGCGTCTTTGCGACCCCATGGACTGTAGCCTGCCAGATTCTTCTGAATTTAGGCCTGTGTGTTAGTCATTCAGTCATGTCCAAGTCTTTGTGACCCCATGGACTGCATGTGGCCCACCAGGCTCCTCTGTCTATCGAATGCTCCAGGCAAGAATACTGGAGTGGGCTGCCCTTTCCTTCTCCGAGGGATCTTTGCAATCCAGGGACTGAACTTGTGTCTCCTGTGTCTCCTGCATTGGCAGGTGGACTCTTTACCACTAGTGCCACGCGGGAAGCCTTATTGACTCTAGTAAAGGAAATGGCGACCCACTCCAGTATTCTTGCCTGGAGAATCCCATGGATGGAGGAGCCTGGTAGGCTACAGTCCATAGGGTCACAAAGAGTTGGACCCGACTGAGCGACTTCACTTTCACTTTCTTATCAACTGCTGCTGCTAAGTCACTTCAGTCATGTCCGACTCTNACCAGGGATTGAACTCAGGCCCCTCTGCACTGGGAGCACAGGATCTCAGCCACTGACCACCAGGGAAGTCTCTACAATGGATCTTTAGATTTAGGACTTCTCTAACACTTGAGAGTTCCTAAGTACAAGGTCCTTTCATTTTTCCTTACATTGCTTCTCACGCATAATTTTTTTCTACTTTTTTTTCCCTGAAGTGGTTGTAGAATAATGCTGATCACTCCAAAAAGGAAGTAAGCCTAGCTCTAACCAATCTGCGATAAAATATTCCAATTTATTACCAAAACTTGGGATGAAATTCCAGGGTCTTCTGGAGCTCTGCCGCTTAAACTCTTGGCTTTTCTTGAATGAAAATTGAGTAAGTGGTTGTACCAAGACTTGCTCTGTAAAAATATGCTTTATGACACAAGAGTAAGCATGGTGCCTCCAGCTGTTTTCTTCGAAGGCCAAATGTGGAGGGTCATTTGTGCCTGTAAAGAACATTGGTACTAAGATAGGAAGTCCAGAGTCACAACATTTTAGATGAAGTTGAAGTTAGAGAGATTGTCTAGTCGTTGTCATTCTTTATGTTCACATCTTCTTGTATTTCAGAAGAGTAAACTAAGGATGCTGTGGACTCCGGATCTGAAAGGAGAAGCAAAGTAAATTTGGTGCCATGGCCTAGACCTACATTTAGGTTTTCTGAAAATACAAATCCAAGAATCCTCTCTACCAAGCTAAGCAGGCGTAGGTAAAGGTAACTCACAAGGCAAAGGAAACTCATAAGTGCAACAAAGAAAATCTGTGCATGTTCTCTTATTGTAGAGCAGGAGAACCCTCTATGGAGCAAGACAGCTTAATCAATTCCAATCCCTCTTACTTAAGAAAAAAGTCAAGATAATCCTTTCTCAGATAAGATAAATCCTTTTTCTAAAGAGTTGTTGATAAGAAGGAGAAGGCAATGGCACTCCACTCCAGTACTCTTGCCTGGAGAATCCCATGGATGGAGGAGCCTGGTAGGCTACAGTCCATAGGGTCACAAAGAGTTGGACCCGACTGAGCGACTTCACTTTCACTTTCTTATCAACTGCTGCTGCTAAGTCACTTCAGTCATGTCCGACTCTGTGCGACCCCATAGACAGCAGCCCACCAGGCTCCCACATCCCTGGGATTCTCCAGGAAAGAACACTGGAGTGGGTTGCCATTTCCTTCTCCAATGCATGAAAGTGAAAAGAGAAAGTGAATTCGCTCAATCGTCTCCGACTCTTAGTGACCCCATGGACTGTAGCCTACCAGGCTCCTCCATCCATGGGATTCTCCAGGCAAGAGTACTGGAGTGGAGTGCCATTGCCTTCTCCTTCTTATCAACAACTCTTTAGAAAAAGGATTTATCTTATCTGAGAAAGGATTATCTTGACTTTTTTCTTAAGTAAGAGGGATTGGAATTGATTAAGCTGTCTTGCTCCATAGAGGGTTCTCCTGCTCTACAATAAGAGAACATGCACAGATTTTCTTTGTTGCACTTATGAGTTTCCTTTGCCTTGTGAGTTACCTTTACCTACGCCTGCTTAGCTTGGTAGAGAGGATTCTTGGATTTGTATTTTCAGAAAACCTAAATGTAGGTCTAGGCCATGGCACCAAATTTACTTTGCTTCTCCTTTCAGATCCGGAGTCCACAGCATCCTTAGTTTACTCTTCTGAAATACAAGAAGATGTGAACATAAAGAATGACAACGACTAGACAATCTCTCTAACTTCAACTTCATCTAAAATGTTGTGACTCTGGACTTCCTATCTTAGTACCAATGTTCTTTACAGGCACAAATGACCCTCCATATTTGGCCTTCGAAGAAAACAGCTGGAGGCACCATGCTTACTCTTGTGTCATAAAGCATATTTTTACAGAGCAAGTCTTGGTACAACCACTTACTCAATTTTCATTCAAGAAAAGCCAAGAGTTTAAGTGGCAGAGCTCCAGAAGACCCTGGAATTTCATCCCAAGTTTTGGTAATAAATTGGAATATTTTATCGCAGATTGGTTAGAGCTAGGCTTACTTCCTTTTTGGAGTGATCAGCATTATTCTACAACCACTTCAGGGAAAAAAAAGTAGAAAAAAATTATGAGTGAGAAGCAATGTAAGGAAAAATGAAAGGACCTTGTACTTAGGAACTCTCAAGTGTTAGAGAAGTCCTAAATCTAAAGATCCATTGTAGAGACTTCCCTGGTGGTCAGTGGCTGAGATCCTGTGCTCCCAGTGCAGAGGGGCCTGAGTTCAATCCCTGGTTCGGGAACTAGAGCCTTCACACCACAGCTAAGACTCAGCACAGTGTATACACACTTTTTTTTTTAAGTGATCCATTGCGGGTAATCTGGCAAGCAGAAGGTCTTCTGATAAACAGGAAAATTCTGATGGAGAATGGGGAAAAGAAGAATATTAAGAAAAGTGTTCTCATTGAGACATTGACTTCAACGTTTATCAGAATCATTTTTACCAAAACAGACAGAAGCACAAAGTACATGAGAATCACTGTGGCTATTGTTCAGATATATAGACTCCTAGAGTTTCCCAGGTGACTCTGATGGTGAAGAATCTGCCTACAATGCAGGAGACCCATATTTGATCCCTGGATTGGGAAGATCCCCTGGAGAAGGGCATGGCAACCCACTCCAGTATTCTTACCTGGAGAATCCCACAGACAGAGGAGCCTGGCAGGCTACGGTTCATGGGATCGCACAGAGTTGGACACAACTAACATGTTTTCACTTTCACAGATTCTTAAGGTCCACCTAGGGTCTATTAGCTAAGAAGTGCTAACTACCTAGGAATCTGATTCTTAATGGGTACACTCTTGGAAAGGCAATTCCTATTTCTCTGCTTTAGGACAGAGGTACTTGTGCTCCCAGCCACCAACAGTACTGGGGCCTTCCCAGGTGGTTCAGTGGCCAAGAATCTGCAGGAGACATAGGAGATGCTGATTTGGTCCCCGGGTTGGAAGGATCCCCTGGAGGAGGAAATGGCAACCCACTCCAGTATTCTTGCCTGGAAAAATCCCATGGACAGAGGAGCCTGGTGGGCTAAGGGTTGCAAAGTCGCACATGACTAGACACAGACCAATTAGTACTGACTGTCGTTAAATGAGTTGAGTTACTCTCCTGGAATTTCCAATTGCTGAAGTGAGCTTCCTTGCCCACGGCTGAGTCTTTTCTCCTGTCTCCCACCCCAGAACACCTTTCACTCAATTACTGATTGATATGAAAGGAGAAGGGTATTAACAAAAGCATGGTCCTCTTGTCTAAATTTAGGACAACTCTGGAGGGCCATTCCATTTCTAGAAACTTTGATGGATAGGCTGGAGCCTTGGTTGCAACTGCATCTTAAACAACTTTTTCTCTGTACACTCCTATTTCTCACACTATCTTGTTTTGTTTTTTTGTTTGTTTGTTTGTTTGCTTGTTTTGTTTATTTTTCTCTCAAAAAGCAGACTCAATACAAAACGTGGTCCACTGGAGAAGGCAATGGCAAACCACTTCAGTATTCTTGCCTTGAGAGCCCCATGAACAGTATGAAAAGGCAAAAAGACTCAGTAACCATCTGGGAAATAAAAACATTAATTTCAAAGAATTTATGCTGAGGAAGTGGATAGAACTGTAAATAGATACGGTTCTGGGTAAGTGCTTAGTTGCTCAGTCATGTCCAACTCTGTGCGACCACATGGACTGTAGCCCGCCAGACTCCTCTATCCATGGGATTTTCCAAGCAAGAATATTGGAGTGGTTGCCATTTCCTCCTCCAGGGGATCTTCCTGATCCAGGGATTGAATGTCTCCTGCATTGGCAGGCAGGTTCTTTAGCACTAGCGCCACTTGGGAAGCCCATAAAAAATATTGGAACACACCAACTTGTTTACATATGGCCTATGGCTGCTTTTCTGCTACAATAGCAGGGGTAAGTAGTCACATGACAGACCATATAGCCAGGAAAGTCTGCCTTGTATACTATATAGCTCTTTAAAAGATTGCCAACCTCTAGTATAGCACCAGTGACATTTATCAGTAAATTACTGGGACAAAACCATCACTATGTTGGTGTTCAGAGTGGCAGGAATGTTCAATGGCTATAGTGTTTTGTTCTTTTATGTAACTGTATGAAGGTAATGAAGGATTCTTAGGAAGCAAATAATAAAAAGAATTGGGAAATAAGATGAATTTGAGGGATAAGTGGTAAATTGAATTACTACTAAAGCTCCTCAAACCAGGAAATGTTATTAGATGCCCCAACCCACTTTTTGAAAAAAAAAAGCATTTATTGTCCTTTTCTGATCATAAAAGCAATACATAATTAAGGTACTTGGAAAATACAAAAAAAGTATACAGAATATAAATTGGTCATATTCCCATGAGTAGAAATAATCATGTTTTAACATTTTTGTTTTTACATAATCAGGGTATTATTGTACAAAATGGTTGTATTTTTTAAATGTAACATTTCTTCAACAGCCTCATATTCTCTAGGAACATTATGTTTAATGGGTAATTATAGTCCAGTTTGGAAATGCCATAATTCATTTAATTATTACCCACATTATTAAATCTTAAATTGTTAAGATTTTGTTATTATTTGTAAATGTTATAACAAACTTAGCTATGACGTCTCTGAATTTTTTCCCCCCCACTATGATAGATTACTGTAGTAAAACAACTGTCTAAATTGGGGCTCTTTTCAGTGACGAGGCAGAAAAAGAAGATTCAAGAAAGACAAAGTCATGTGAATTGGGACTGTCTCTCTCATTTTTCTAGATTCCCAACCGTATCAATTCTAGAGATTTCTGCCTTCTGATTAATAACATTCAATGACCCTTATTGTTGACTAACAATGTTTATTTTTCTATATACCCCATTCTTAAATCCATACCCTTACAATCAAAATAAAACATTGTTTTGTTGGAATTCCCCCTTCCCTTAGAAAAAAAGGCAATAATCTTATCAAAAATATTTTATTTACAAAAAAATTCAATTATACTATACATCCTATACTGGAAATACATTGAATAATTGCTAAAATAAATACAGGCAATTAATTCAATCTTTTATAAGAATGAGAGAATCTGAATGTTATCAAGCTTAACTTAGAACATAAATAATTAAAAAGGCAAACTCAAGTTTTAGTCTCATTTAATGGCATGGTCTGTTTGTTTCCCATAAGCTCTCCAATCAGTGAGAGTCTACGTTGTAGAAGTTATGTACCTTTATGTACTCTGAAGGTAGAATGTGCAGTTTTTTCTTAGGCAGGATGGATGGACTATAGATGTCTGTATTAAAAGGAAGCAGAAAGTTAGGAAGAACATGGTCGAACACTTCTCCACATTTCTGCTTCATCACAATGCTTTTCATGTGACTCTACATGTTTGTTTTTTTTTAACATGGGTCTACACAGCACCAGCTACAAGGTAAGGTGGGTCATGCCAAAAGTCAAACTGGATAACTGAGGCCTCAGAGTAGCTAAATTAACCAAGCTGAAGGTACCTGATCCCTCAATTTTTTATGTGTCAATTATTCTTGTTACAACTATTAAACCTTGATATCATGTCTACTCTGTAGACACATTTATATAGGCCAAGAACAGAAGAGATGAAGCAATTATCTGTATAATTCAGAAAATATCTTCCCTAGAAAGCTAAAGAGGACACCTGGAGCTTGATTCTGCTGGTTTTTAATTTATATGCTTTATCTTTATACTTTATCCCATTCACCCATAGAAACCTCATACTGACATGCAAAGTATACTAACAAGCTGGGGGAAAAAAAAAAGGAGGTAAAGTATGTTCCACATATAGACAGAATCCAGTGAATACAGGTCACAGAACAAAAGATGAACTGAATTGTATTTGTCCAAATTATACAGATAATTTTTCCCACATTCCTCTTTACTTAGCCTGGGAAAATACTGTGAGAATGTCCAAAGACTATCTTTGATAACCAGATTTTGTCCACTGATGGATGTCTAGTATTTTCTTTCAAGAATTAACATTCCCTTTTTCAATCTTTTGAAAAAATTGCACTTTCCTACCCCTTTGGCCTTGATTTTCAATGACTTCTTTGTACAGATAAGTATGAATTTCTACTCTCGAAGTGTGACAAGTGTATTGGCCTTTTCTAAAAGAAATTTTTTGAAAAGTTAAAACATTGAAAGTTCACTTTTTCACAGAAATAAACTATTCCATTTTAAAGGTAGAGAGAGAAACATTTTATTCTTTCTATCATGAACAATGTCAACCAAGCTTCACATTTTGGGTAGAAATCTTTAAGTAGAAATTTTTTAAGAACCTATTTTATTTTTTTTTTTAAAAAAAGGACAAACAGGTGTATTTTGGCAGAGAAGTAAAATATAAAATATGCAAAATTTGTTTTTAAATTGGCATACAAAAATTTTAAAACACAGTACAATTATATAAAAATACAGCACAGCCAACGGCCTGTAAAATTTCCTTTGGCATTTCATTTGGTAGAATTAAACAGAAAAAATCATTCTAAAAAAAAAAATTAGCTATCAACACAGTCCATAAGTTAGGTTGTATATGTTGAAAGAACTTTTCCTTGAGTTTCCAAAATCCTTTTCTTCCATGATAACCCACATAAAGCATGGCTAGTGAGGTATATAGGGCAAAACACTGTTAGGCGGATGTACAGTAAGGAAAAAGTGCATACACAAAGAATCTTCCCATTTTCATAGAAATATCAAAATCTGAGTTGTTCTTCTTGATGTATCATTTTCCTTTGGCAGAATTAAAATAAACCCATACAAATGTCTGTTCAAGTCCCAGCAGCAGCGATATGTCTCCTTTGATGGCGTTATCTGACGCCACAATGCCATACAGTCCCTAGAGGAGCTAAGGTTTTGTGTGTCTGCAACTGCAAACATCAAACATAAGATCATACATCAAGCACCATGTCGTACTGTTGTCCTTTCTTCCGCCTGCCACATTTATTGATGAGAACCACGTACAATGTCAAAAGCATGACCCAATAGCATGCATAGAGCAACGTTCCAACAATCAAAACTGTCTGTTTGGATTCTGAGAATGGCTTTTTAGATTCCTTATAAATGGTGAAAATCACACCACCCAGGAGTATTGTAAACCAAACGGATACGGGAATGAGTCCTATGAAATTAACAACAATGGTTTTCCTTCCAGATGTGCCCCACCCAGCTTTGTTTATTGTTGCAATTGCAAACATCTTGGCGGGAAGTAAACTTGACATGTATAACACTGAGTAGAGGGACATGAAGACCATGACAATGTTTCCTCTAAGGCAGCTGGCAAAAGATGACTTTATGAGACCCACTAACTGGACAGTTAACAAGAAGAGGAGGATGTTCCAAATTTTGCCCCTGTAGAAGAGCTGGATTACCGTGGCAATGAGAAAGAAAGGGAAGAACCCGGTGATGACGGCTTCATAGGTCATCCACAGGTGATGTTTATGAAACCACATCGCGTTATACAGCCACTCTCGGAAGTAGGACTTGCTCCAGCGGGTCTGCTGGTTTAACCATCTGAGATACTCTATAGGTGTTTCAGTAAGGCACTTGGATCGAGCTGTGTATTTCGTTGCATAGCCCAGACTCAGCACTCGGTTCGTTAGATGCCTGTCATCTCCAAAACTACATTGGCTGCCCATAAATTCTTGATTGTACCAGTCTTCCACAAATTCATGCAGTAAGGAGTTTCTGTACATTCCCAGAGGTCCACTAATGCACTGGACACATCCGAAATAAGACTGACAGGCCCTTTCTATGTTAAAAGCCATCCAGTATCTCACACTGCTGAGGAAGGAGATCCAGGACTCATACTTGTTTAAAATCTGCAAGAAAAATAAAAGTAATTAAATAAAGGTAAGCCCTGCAAAGAACTGACTCATTGGAAAAGACTGATGCTAGAAAAGATTGAAGTTGGGAGGATAAAGGAATGACAGAGGATGAGATGATTGGATGGCATCACTGACTTGATGGACATAAGTTTGAGCAAGCTCTGGGAATCAGTGATGGACAGGGTAACCTGGCATGCTGCAGCCCATGGGGTCTCAAAGAGTCAGACACAACTGACTGACTAAACTGAATCCCCAGCTAAAAATACCAACAAAATCTGCGCTATTGTGAGGTTATTACCTAGAATCATGTTTGATTTTTTATTCTTCTATTTTGACTTCTTTCCTTTTTAACATGATTTTCCTTTATTTTCTTCACGTATTACTAGATTAACTTGATAAGTGGTGTGTGTGTATGTGTTAAGACTTGTTGAAAATAACTTTTTCTTTCTCTTGTTGTAACATTGGGATTTGTTTAGGCTTCAGTTCTCACCCCTTAAATTCTTCTGTCACTTTCTTACCATCCAATATTTGAAGGTTTTTAAGTCCCATCTTCTTCTCTTTCCTACTCATCCAACCCTATTATTCTCCTTCCTCCCCAGTTTTAGCAATGCTAGTGATGAAAGGGTTTTCTCTGGCTTCATCTCAAAACTGGAATCCTGAAATAAGGCTCTATATAAAGGTTACTAAAATTACTAGCTTTGCAGGGGGGCAATATTTCTTAATTCTCCTCCTCTGTCTCAATTTTGTTCCACTTTAATCTGGATTTTGTATGCTTCCTTTTTATCACCAGGGTATTTCTTTGTCTTTCCAGTTCATTTTCTTTGCCTTCACTAGTACCAAGCATTAGCAATATGGGTTATACAGCAACATAATACCTACATTTTAGTCAAAATTTCATGTGCTTCCCACTTTTTCCTAAAATCTAATTGTACTTTTCCAAAGGATTTACTTTAATCTTCATATATTTTCACATATTGTTTTCTTATTCCATAAATGTTAATCACCTTCATTAATATTTCTTTCACTTATTATTTCTCCATTGATAGAAAATAATGGGAAATAAATAATACTGGAAAATCCACTTCTTTGACTTTATCTCTAGAATAAATTTGAATTGCAGTTTCTCTTTTTTTCCCTTAGTTTTCCTGATTTGGATTTTTGACCAGTCATATATTGCTCAGCTTTTAAATATCGAGGTATATGGTATAGTAATACAAACTACCCACTGCCATACCTCCATTTCTTAATCCTTGCACTAAATTCCAACATCGTTTTACCAGAACATTAAGTTGTGGCTTAAGAAGATACAGCAGAAATTACACACTTACATTATATTTTATGTAACTTATCAGCTACTACATACCTATGTTACAACCCACAGCTAAGCAAAGAAATCATAAGTTACTTCAATTTAGGTAGTAGAAGAGGAGTGCAGTGGGTACAAGACACATTCTCATGTGTCTTAGTCTCCAAAAACAACAGCTGGCACATAGTCTGGTGTATAATAAATATATATTCAAAGAATCAATGACTAAGGGTGCTACTAAAAGTGACTCATGGAAAACATAAAGCTATACACACCTGGACATCTCCCCCAACACCTCCAACCATGGGATCTTCTTCTAAAACTTTTACCATCTCCACAGATGATGCTGGGTCAAGCATGGTGTCTGAATCACAAACCTGCAAAGAAAGTAAGAAACGAGTTACAGAAAATAAGACAATGAGCGTGCTCCATGTAGTCAAAATTGGACATATATATATTATGCCTTCAGCCTATTCTCACAAGGCCTAAATAAGTGAGTATCACATGGATGTGAGTTTGTTATATGATGGCCAATACAAAGAACTTGCAAACTCAGTATTTAAGCTAATGACATTGCTGAAAAGAACAAATGAACTGATGACCTAGGCATGACATGAAAGGTGGTCAGTTTTCCTGGTTCACCAAGGATGTACTCAATTTTGGCAATAAAAGTCTCATATTCCCAGTAACATCCTAGGTTTCCAGGTCTTAGAAAACACCTTGGGTTGGTCACCATAAAAGTCTCTCCTCCTCTTTTTAATTGCCTTAAATCAAGCTTTTAGATATCTTATTCCTCAGGTCTGAATGGTGATGGAAAACTCCTATGGCAGTATTGATAAGAGGCATGTTTAATAGTAATTATTTTTCTCATTTTAATATGGTAATTAAGACAGGAAAGCAGTTCTTCTAAGGTATGTTGTATAACTCGGAAACAAGATGTCCATTTGACCAGGACTTAGCGGATCACATTCCATCAGAAAGGAAACTCAAGCTTTTAAAGGTATTAAGTAATTCATCTAGCTCTTTATATACAAAAGTAGATGAACCGTGAACTTCCAGATGTTCAAGCTGGTTTTAGAAAAGGCAGAGGAACCAGAGATCAAATTGCCAACATCCGATGGATCATCAAAAAAGTAAGAGAGTTCCTGAAAAACATCTATTTCTGCTTTATTGACTATGCCAAAGCCTTTGATTGTGTGCATCACAACAAACTGTGGAAAATTCTGAATGAGAATACCAGACCACCTGACCTGCCTCTTGAGAAACCTGTATGCAGGTCAGGAAGCAACAGTTAGAACTGGACATGGAACAACAAACTGGTTCCAAATAGGAAAAGCAGTACGTCAAGGCTGTATATTGTCACCCTGCTTATTTAACTTATATGCAGAGTACATCATGAGAAATGCTGGGCTGGAGGAAGCACAGGCTGGAATCAAGATTGCCGGGAGAAATATCAATAACCTCAGATATACAGATGATACCACCCTTATGGCAGAAAGTGAAGAAGGACTAAAGGGTCTCTTGATGAAACTGAAAGAGGAAAGTGAAAAAGTTGGCTTAAAGTTCAGCATTCAGAAAACTAAGATCATGGCATCCAGTCCCATCACTTCATGGCAAATAAATGGGGAAACAGTGGAAACAGTGGTTGACTTTATTTTTATGGGCTCCAAAATCACTGCAGATGGTGATTGCAGCCATGAAATTAAATCACGCTTACTCCTTGGAAGGAAAGTTATGACCAACCTAGATAGCATCTTGAAAAGCTGAGACATCACTTTGTCAACAAAGGTCTGTCTAGTCAAGGCATTGGTTTTTCCAATAGTCATGTATGAATGTAAGAGTTGGACTATAAAGAAAGCTGAGCACCAAAGAATTGATGCTTTTGAACTGTGGTGTTGGAGAAGACCCTTGGACTGCAAGGAGATCCAACCAGTCCATCCTAAAGGAAATTAGTCCTAGGTGTTCACTGGAAGGACTGATGTTGAAGCTAAAACTCAGAACTGACTCATTGGAAAAGACTCTGATACTAGGAAAGATTGAGGGCAGGAGAAGGGGACAACAGAGGATGAGATGGTTGGATGGCATCACCGACTCGATGGACATGGGTTTGGTGATGGACAAGGAGGCCTGGTGTGCTGTGGTTCAAGGGATCGCAAAGAGTCAGACATGACTGAGTGACTGAACTGACTGAGATGTAAATTATCTTGAGCTTTTCTGTAAGTGTTAATTGTTATTCTGAAAAACAAACTTTATACAGGCCAAAAAAACAAAAGCAATTTTGCAAGCAAACCAATTACAACTTCAAGAAAATTTTTAGAATTTGCCTATACCCAAGAATGGCTCACAGAAGATTCTACTGGAGGCCAAAGGTGCAGGATTACAAATAGTATTTTTCTTTCCCAGCTGATTTATGAACTTATTGAAAAATGAAACAGAAGAATAAAGGAGATATGAAGCCAAAATATTACCTGTATACTCATAAAGCTGATATGGAAAATAGGACTCACATCAATGCAGTAGCCAGTTTTATAATTATGTTCCCCAGAATTAGCCTGATATTTCAATTCTGAATAGCACCTAAGTGGGACCAGTCACCTCCTGAAGACACAGTTAATGGCCCTTTGAAAGGTATGACTCCTTTGGAGTAGCCCACTCCCAGAAGAAAGAAGGAGCTAGGATACCCCTTATACCTTCCATACTCCCCAACCAGATTAAGTCACTTCTCTTAGAGAGGAATTAGGTATGTTATACCTGTGGATGGAGATTCTTCCACATGATCAAAGAAGATCAGAAGTAGGGAAAGAGCCGTCACTTCTCTATTTCTAATTATATTAATAACATATCTTTTTCTGGAGGACTCAGCCAGGCCCAAGAAGATATAAAGTGATCAAACTTGACACACCATGAACCAGTTTCACATCCCTATCCAAGCAATAAACGACATGATTGGCAGAGACCTGAGTGTTAGCTGCAGTTCCATTGTTTTTCTATGTCGCCTGGCTACATTTATTAATTTAATCAAGACTTAGTCTCTTTATTTATAACAAAGCCAGTATTTTTACAGTTCTCTGAACTGGTTTATAAAAATAGTAGGAATTTGATATACCAGTTGTGAATGAAAAAATAGGAAAACAATTTTTAGAAGCATGAACTCTTGGGGCTGGTGCACTGGGATGACCCAGAGGGATGGGATGGGGAGGGAGGTGGGAGGCGGGTTCAGGATGGGAAACACATGCACACCCGTGGCGGATTCATGTTTATGTATGGCAAAACCAATACAATATTGTAAAAGTAATTAGCCTCCAATTAAAATAAATAAATTTATATTTTAAAAAAAGAAGCATGAACTCTTGAGTTAACCTGAGAAGGAAATGGTAACTCATTCCAGTATTCTTGCCTGGGAAATCCCATGGACAGAAGAGCCTGGCAGGCTACAGTTCATGAGGTCCAAAGGGTCAGACACCGCTGAGCAACTGAGCATACACACACTTTTGAGTTCAAAGGGATTTTCTCTGTGTATATTGTAGGAGACCCTCACATATATAACTAGAAAATCTCAAAAATTTTTTAAATGTATGTTGCTTAATTTTACTAATAGATTTTTCTGAAAATTTAATATACATTAATAACAAATAATGTTGGTGAAAACAATTTAAATGAATTATTGAAACTTATAATTTAAGGAGTATATGCTGCTGCTGCTGCTAAGTCGCTTCAGTCGTGTCCGACTCTGTGCGACCCCATTAGACGGCATTACAGAAATGAAATCACCTCTCTAAACTCAATTAGCTATATGAAAGTTAATTTTTGAATTTTTATATTACTGTCCCTATTTAGAAACATGCATTCTCTAAATAACTTCTTGCCCCTTTTGGGTGAATGGGGGTGCATTTTATTTTAGTCTAGCATGGTCTGACTTATTTTAGAGGAGGAAAAAATAGACAGCAGTTAGGCATTAGTATTCCATTAAAAAAACAGAATTTTGCTAATACTTGGATTTGTACCCAAGCATCCAAAGCCTCAAAAACCTAAACGAATTCTTCCAATAGCAAAGTTTTTCTGCTCTCTTGCCGTGTTTATCACTGTTTTGTAAATACACGGTTATAAGCCTGGCAGGCCAGTCACTAGAGTAGTAAAGAGTGAAGGCAGAAGTTCAACCTAACTTTCAACCTCTCAGCATCCAGAGCTTATGGCCACACCCACCTCTATTGACTCAAGCTGGAAAAGGTAAAACCAGAAGGCTAAAAATAAGACTAAAAACAACAGGAAGGTGGCAATCTAGAATTAATGTTTAGGTAACTCCTCCTGCTTGCGAGCAGAAACAAGCCAAGGGAACTGCCTCTCTGAAATGACCAAACTGGAACCAAACTTCTGAGGTTCTGCGTATTTAAATTGGTTCCCCCCCCCCCCCCCAATTTCTAACAGCAAAGTGCCAGAAGTTCTCTGAGAGAGATTGTTCACATGGTGAATTTAACTGTCAGAAGGGAAAGCTCTCAGAAATCCCTTGGGAGGAGTTTGTTATAGTGGGATTAAAGAGTTCTTTATAAAGTTCAATTTCTGGATGTTATTTGATGATAGAATGCCAACTAGAAAACCACCGTCTACGACAGTCTGTGAAAGCAAGTATGTTCATGGACATTAATACTATTGATTTGTTTGTGTGTAAAGCCTAGCCCTTCTTGAAACCAGTCTAGTAGAAACAGGATTTCTAGCTGTCTCTTCACCCATTAATAACAAGTGTATAACTTCACGAAGGTTGGCTGTTTAGCTCTGGGCTAGAAGCTGTGGGGGAAACTACACCAGTTCGTGAAGAGCTTAACTTCACACTGGGGAAAACCACAGGACTTGATCTGCACGCAGGAAACTGAGAACAAATCAAATTGTCTTTCTGTCCACCCTGAATGTATCATCCTGATTTGTTTAAATTACATAATCACCAGTCATAATATTTCTCACTGGGAAATATGGAAACAAGGCAGTCACCAAATTTTGATTAAAATGAATGGAAAATGTGAAGAAAGAAGATGTTATGGGGCAGAACCAGCTACCTCAGTCATAAGCACAGAATCATCAGTTAAAGTGTGTAAGACCATGGCTCCCCCTCCATCCGTCCTCAAACCAAGAGTTAGGACTGCCCCTTTCTGCATGTCTACAACATGAGTTGGCAAACTAAGGTCTAAGAATCAAGTCAGTCTTGCCATCTGTTTTGGGACAGTCTATGAGATAAATGATTTTTATTTTTTTAAATAGTTGAAAAAAAAAATTTGTGACTCATGGAAATAATATGAAATTCAAATTTCAGTGTCCATAGATAAAGATTTATTGGAACTCAGTCACACACATTTACTTTCCTATTATCTATAAATGCTTTCATACTAAAACAGCTAAGCTGAACAGTTACAACACAGACCATATGGTATGCAAAGCCTAAATTTACTATCAGGTGTTTTACAAGCAAACTTTACCAACCCTGGGCCTCAAATAATTGGTTGCAGGAGAGTTCTCTGTCATAAAAAATTTTTTAAAGTTGAGATAAAATATGTCCTAAGCCCCAATTTTAATTCTAATAGATTTTTTAAAAAGATTTCCTCCATCTCCACGTGTTACAATCAGTAAGAGTAGCTGCATAAAAAGTATAAAATAGTAATAAATTAGATCTTCTTTAGCGAAGATTTGCCTATTATAAGAGTAAATATCCTCAGAGTGAAGAAGCCTCAATTAAATAGTGAGTGCTATATCTCACTTCTATGATTTTCAGTAAGTCACAGTGGAGTAAGATATCAAATTACAAGTACCTTGTAATTACAAAGGATCATAGGGAAGTATACCAGGCATTGTTCATTGTTCAGACACCAAGTCGTGTCTNAATATCCTCAGAGTCAAGAAGCCTCAATTAAATAGTGAGTGCTATATCTCACTTCTATGATTTTCAGTAAGTCACAGTGGAGTAAGATATCAAATTACAAGTACCTTGTAATTACAAAGGATCATAGGGAAGTATACCAGGCATTGTTCATTGTTCAGACACCAAGTCGTGTCTGACTCTGCGACTCCATGAACTGCAGCGCGCCAGGCTTCCCTGTCCTTCACTATCTCCCGGAATTTGCTTGAACTCATTTGTACAGGATAATAACCTTTACGTTTTTATATTATAAGTAAAAGAGCATGGCACTCCTTACCACAAATAGATAACTCGATAGAGGGAATCTCTAAAAGGAACATGAAAATTGATAATATAGAATCTCTTACCACACTGAACAAATTTAAATGTCTGNCGCCAGGCTTCCCTGTCCTTCACTATCTCCTGGAATTTGCTTGAACTCATTTGTACAGGATAATAACCTTTACGGTTTTATATTGTAAGTAAAAGAGCATGGCACTCCTTACCACAAATAGATAACTCGATAGAGAGAATCTCTAAAAGGAACATGAAAATTGATAATATAGAATCTCTTACCACACTGAACAAATTTAAATGTCTGGAATTATCTATAATAGGTATAGACTCTCACTGTCTATTCATAACTTATCAGACTATAAATCCCTTCTAGCTTACCTCACTTAATATTAATCTACCTCACCAGTTTAAATAAAACTCTCGTGCTACATCTTCTATCAAATGTCTTTCAAATTCTGACTCAGGTGTAAAAGGCCAAGTTCCCCATGTTTCACCTTTTTAAAAAAACATATTTCCTTTCAGACTGACTGGTGGATTCTCCATATCTGCCTGTTCCAAACCACTTCAAAGGGCCCTGAGAGTTACGCAGCAAGAGGAAGTCTTCATTTTTTAGCCTGCCTTCAATGAGGAAACAAGGTTGAAAATAAATCCAGACCCCTACTATTGCTGCTGCCTTCATCCTCTGTCTGCTTATAAGGCTCAACCCTTTCTTAACCTTGACTCTTCCTCTTAACCTGGATGCAGCGATACTATTTATTGCTATTATGCTTGAAATTTACCTTTGGTCAGGATCCCACTACTACTTTCCCTTCGACAACTTAACCACATAGTAAATGGAAAGACCCTGCTACCCTGTTTCCCTGAGGCCATTGCCTGAAAGAAGTCAGCCAGAATTCTGAAATTTCCCATTAGTTATTCACTAGCAAACATAAGACAGTGTTAGGCCCCTGAACTCATAACAGCACAACACCAGAGTAAACATACTACTGCAAAGAAAGTGTCATGCAAAATCTTGGAATCAGACAAACTGGAGTCTCAATCCACCACTGACCAGTTATATTTACTTGTACTAGCTTTGTAGCCTAAACTCCTTACCTTACCTTTACACGTCTCCATTTCTCAGTTGAAAAATAAGGATAAGTCAATCCACCTGGCAATCTGTTGTAATGGAGAATAAACTAGGTACTGTATGTATGGCACTTATAAGGGCTAGCTCATAGTAAATGCTCAATAACAAGAAGTGATAAATTGGGACTTCCCTGGGGTTCTAGTGGTTCAGCATCTTCCTTGCAATGCTGGGGACATAGGTTCAATCTCTGGTCGGGGAACTGAGGTCCCAGAGCCATCAACAAAAATCCTGCATGCTGTAGTTAAGACCTAATACAGCCAAATAAAGAAATATCAAAACCAGAGGCAAAAAGGAAGAACATTAGTCCAATGAAGGAAACAGTTCTTATCATTACTGTAAATAAGCCAAAACACACTCAGAGAGCAGAAACTAATGCCTAATCCAACGTCCAACAAATTTAAGTTAAACAAGTTGGATTACTGAGCAGGCACCATGAAAGTCTTTAGTTTGGGCTGCCTGCTAGGGAAAAAGATTACAGAGCAGTTTATGGCAGACTGTGAGTGGCAAAAACAAAATCATAAAATCTAATAATTTTAGGACTGAAAAGACCTTTTGAAATTAATCTATGAAACCAATCTAGGAAAAAATAAATGCCCTCAGAAAATAAACTTTCTTTTGGGAGAGGGACTGGGGATGGATAGGATTATTCTTTCTTACGATAATTTGGTTTACAGTAAAAGATCTCAATATAGCCAAGAGGAAGCCTCTCAATCAGACACCTAAACAATTTGGTTGTTATTTGTTGCTCTTTGGTAGAATATGTTACCCAAACTGTTATAAAATAGTTGCCTTCAGGCACCTTAGAATATTTATTTAAGGTGAAAAAGGAGTCATTTGGTTATTCTCTTATCTTTTTCAGGAAAGTTTATACACGAGTGAAAGTTAGACAGTGCAAAAGCAAAGGTGACAAGCTAGCTGGAAAATGAGAAACCAAATGTTGTCACCGCTAAGACTTAAGCCAGGAAACACCCTGTATTACAAGTGGTTGGAATTCCCATTCTAAAGAAGGGAATCAGGAAATTGCCTAATGGTGGCCTTAAATAAGAGTCTACATCCAAGTGTAGATTAAAAATGAAAAGAAAAGTCTAATGATGTACTCCTGCAAAGCATAGGTAGGTTGCTAGTCAATTAAGACAGCCCTAACTGGAGTCTTGAGCTGGAAGTGATCTCAGAAATCATCTGTTGTACCAGTTGAGGCCCATAGCAAGTAATCAGTTAAATCAAGAATTCAGATTTCCCCATTCTTATGTCAATGTGCTCTTAATTTCATCCTCTAAAATGAAGAACATAGTCGCATTAACATTCTCAACAAAGCCCAACAGAAATTTTCAGAAAATAGGAACCAATCAAATGTTATACTCCATCAATTCTCATTATCCATGGTAGCTATGCACTACAAAGTTCCCATGAACAATGAATTAGCATACATCAGGAAATTGCTTCCAGCAGCACAGAAGAGTTAGGTTCCTCAAAGCCTCTGGTCACGACGGTTTCGCCTAGTAATCAATACCTAAACTTGTTTTATTTGTGTTTATTTGGGTCACCTTATTTAATATATATTGTTGGTTCGTTCACATTGAACTCACGTCCAGCAGCACTGTAACTCAGTTCGTGGTCTTAGTTTCCTGTCCAGAGACTGAGCTTGTGCACTTGGTGGTGAAAAATGAGGAGTCCTAACCACTGGCCTGCCAGGACATTCCAGTTAACAGCCTCTGTTCAGAACACTAGACAGCACTTCACTTCAGGACCGTTTAAGTAGCTACATCGCTAACAAAAAGCAGAGAAATATGAAAAGCATGTGATTAAATAGACTAAAGAAGTTACTTGTTTATAGTATAAGTTGAAACAAAAAGGCTAAGCACAATCTTGTTTGACCTCAGTTGGAAATAGTTACATCAGGTGACTTTTTTTTCTTTTTTGCCACTTTGAAAATCACAAAAGCACTGTAACTATTGATCTTGGGGTAATGAATACATTTTTATTCATTAGGCTAATTTGCAAACACCGAATCC
Organism: Neotragus moschatus; assembly: GCA_006410615.1. NCBI lineage: Eukaryota > Metazoa > Chordata > Mammalia > Artiodactyla > Bovidae > Neotragus > Neotragus moschatus. The sequence continues at coordinate 485,476 of SJYA01002090.1, forward strand.
ATGAACAATTAGGGTCACCTTTACTATCAGGAATGATTTAATCTTCTTATTCTCCTTCTCAAAGGAAGGTTGGATAGCAAGGGTATTGCCAAATTAAATTAATAATAAAATTGCTTCCTGTAATCTTGCCTTTGGGAAAATGTTCATACTTATTGTATTTTTTTTAACCTGGTAAATTTTTGATAGAGACATCAGATGATACTGTTTTTTTTTCTTTCCTTTGTCACATAGACTGGTAGCTACTTATGTGGTAATATCCATGTTCAGTGAAAAGAGAGATGATTATCAAATCTAGATGTCAAGATACTTTAAAAGCCTTCTGATTTTTTCAGAAAATACAAAAGGCAAGTGTGATATAATCTCAAAATTGTTTTTAAAATAAGGAAAAATAGAAAAGTATATGCTGAAAGATATTAAACTTGATAATCTATACACGGGTCAGATATTTGCTTCAGATTATTTTTCTTTTTCATTGAAGTATATAACTTATTTACAATGTTTCAGGTATACCACAAAGTGATTCAGTTATAAATATATACCTATATATTCTTTCCAGGTTCTTTTCCATTATAGATTATTATAACATGTTGAATATAGTTCCCTATGCTATACAGTAGGTCTTTATTATCCTTTATATATAGTAGGTTATCTGTTCATCCCAAATTCTTAATTTCTCTCTCCCAACTCTGTTGCAGATGATTTTAGTTTTGCTTTTTGCACTTTTCTACATCTTTGAAAGTTTTTCCAGAAAATACATGGATTGAAAATTAAGAAAATCTTCCTTATTCTCCTTTTTTCTCATTCCCTATACCTTATTTTCTGTTATTTTTCTTCTGCTGCTTTTCTATCTTCTCATCTCTGAAAGCAGCCACTTAGCATCACAGATGAATTTCCTACCACACTTGTCTTAGACTAAAGCTTCCCTAAAAATTCCACGTTGGCACTTATTATTTGAGATATAAAGAGGTGATAACTAATAAAGCCTTGTTCTGAAAGAGACCAGAGGGAGACCAGAAAGCTCAGAAGTACAGGTAGAAAGGTTAACCTTGAGATAGGGAGTGAGGCTGGGGACCCTTGAAATTGTAAGCAGAAGACAGTCAGGTCTTGACAGCCTTCAGAGCCCATGCCTTTGCCGTTCTCTTTTGTAGGAGGCAAAATCATCTGTTTGTAGTTAAGCAGGGAGGAGTTTGGGTAAGGCCCTGGGAGAGTGACGAAGATATGAAATAACAGACACGAGAGGAATAAGCAAGACATCTATTCAAGATCAAGTGAAAAGAGTGCTGATGAGTGCCGAGGATCCAGCTGCAACTGGAAGCCAATCATTTTGGCCATCTCTCTGCACACTTAAGCAGTGTTCTCCAGCCAGGTTAGCAACCATGAGCAGATGGTCAACTTCTTCCCCTAGTCCCCATTCTCTCTTGTGTATTAGCACCTGAACGTTGCTTCCTTCCATTCCTAACCAACTTGAACTCCACATCCAAGTACTTGGAATGCTCAGGAGCCAAAAACCTTGACTCCCTCCCCCTTGGTCTTCCTGGGGCTTCTGCTCTGCAATTCTTGGATCCTGGGTCAGTCAAAAGAAAGGATGAGAATACTATATTAGAGTGACTTTCACACAATTTCCGTTTTTATAGGGCATGAATGGTTAAAATAGCAACGGATCTGATGAAGCATGGCAGGATAGAGTTTACTGGTTTCAGAATTCCAAAAGATTTTTTACCCTCCTTTGAGTGTTCTGAATGGACCATAAGGCTCAGGAGGATTCAAGGTCCAGTTAACAGCTGTTGCTAGGGTCAGTCTACCTGGACACATCATGCTGAAGGAAGGAAAGTTCTCAAGCCTAATCGGGCACCAGCAAAAAGTCTATTCTAACATTTTAAATTTTGTATTATTTTTTCCTGGACAGGCCCAAGTCAAGTTGCCAAGGATACAAACAAAATTCCAAACAAAATGATGGGAGAAGGGGCTTTGGGAGAAGCAGGTTAAAAAAAGAAGAAAAACTACACAATGACGTGTTGATTAGCAAGGACAAACATAAACTGTTTTAACTAGAATTAAAGGCAAAACATCAAAACAGATGTTTTCTCATTTTAGGGCCAGAGCTTCACTCTTCATGTCTTCTGTAAAGTCCCTAGCCATCCTTTACTGTAAAAGTTTTATCTTATCCTCTCATCTGGTCATGTATGTAAAATGTCTCGAGTTAACTAAATCAGCCTTATTTGCAAAAGTTTTAGAAAACAGGAGACACTTGGGGGTTGAAATCAACTCCCTAGAAGAGAGATTTACACAGATGGTATAAACTGAAGAAATGTTTCAAATTATTCAACTATTAGTGAAATTAACAACTGACATGCTAATTAGCAACTGAAATTACTAGAATTTGCATAAGGACTACATAATATTATTAGAGCATTTGCTGTTAATAGAGTATTCTTCTTTATATGATTAACAGCAAATGCTTTAATAGTATGAACAATACCATTATCAGCAACTTTGGCTAAGCCCCTTTGGATTCATAATTTGACCTGAAATCCTTTGAGAGATTGCTGTCTTCTAACTAGGTAACCGAGATTTGGGAGGTGATCCTGCTCAAGGTCAACCAGCTACTAATAAATGGGACTAGAATCTCAGTTGACTGAATTGAGTCCAGTGCTCATTCCCAACCCATTACTCAGAGACCCAGTGGGCATTACTCTGTGTTGATAAATTGCCCTAAAATATATGATGGATCTTCCAAAAACAAGGGCTTCATGTTTAAGAGAAGAGGAAGAGTATCAAATATATATCTGAAATCAGAGAATTTCTCTCAGTATCATTGTGAACAAGTCTAATTTAATATCTGCAGAAAATTACAATTAGAAAACTCACAGGAGCCCTACTAATGTTCTAAAGAAGCAAGCTTCAGTAAGAACTACAAGAGAAAAAACCCTAGAGTTAGCAGGCAGGAAATTAATGAAGAGACACAGCTTGTCTAATTTTCATGCACACAAAGACCATCACAAACACTTTCAAAGGTCAAGTTGCAATAAGTGAGGTAATGCTGTTTGGGGAGTGAAATAAACACGACTTAGATTTTGTTCTGAGAAGATTTTTTTTTTTTTTTGGTCTTGTTTTTGTTTTCCTTTTCCCCTTTTCTTTTTCTTAGTGTCTTACTTTTGAATTTCTATACTTTCCAATTAAAACTTTAATTGCCCCCACTTTGCCTAGCTTCTGTGAAAAATATTTCATAGCCTTCTTTTGGTCCTGCAGATTTTCTCCAGCTCCTTCTGCTGGGGCACACACTATTTTCTTACATTGCTGGAGAGTTTAAGAGTGTGGAAAATGATGTTGGAATTGATTTTGCAGAACCAAGGGGGAAGAGAAGGTAAGGGAGAGGAAGAGAAGGAAGAGTCTCCTGTTCAAAATAATCTTCACTTCCAATCAATCACATTGCACGAAGTAAGCATTTTCATAGATAGTTTTAACCGTTTTACAATATTTTTTTTTCTCCCTTTCAGAATGTTCTTTCAACAGTCATGCTGTTTTCAGATGAACTGAAAGAAGTACTGTGTCCAGAGGGACAAAGATGGGCTATAGCATATGACTGAAGAGATACAAAAGATGCTTTATTTAAATGTATGTTTGTCCTGGCAGATGTAGAGACCTACCTGTACATAATCCACACTTCGCCCCAGTGCTCTGAAGGCCGTGTACATAACTTCTCTTTTTCCACCCCATTTTTGCATGATGCAAATACTCTTGTTGGACAAGACCAACTGGGTGACATGCTGTGAGCTTTCTTTGTGTGATTCATCCGTCTCACCAGGACCCTTCACATGGTAGTTGTTCTTCCAGATATAGGTGGCTGACTTGTCCCTGCCCATGACTTCACTGAAGATGTCCATCATGTAAAGGTCATCTTCCGAGTTTCCATCTATGACCATGACAACTTTAATTCCAGGGTAGGTTAGCCTTTTCACAGATTGCAAACATTTCCGCAAATAGTCTGGATCTTCTTGATATGCAGCAATGCAAAGAGCAACAGTTTTGTTCAATTTAATGGGGGTTTCTAGAGATTTTTTCATTTTCCGGTGCTCCAAAAACGCAAACAGGCTTTGGATGATGAGGTGTGATGCTAAAAAGGCACCATACAGTCCAAAAGAGAAATAGTAATTATCTGTTTGGATAAATTGGTAGCCAACGATATAAGCAGCTGTGATTCCAAGGAGGAGAGAGACTCCAAAAAGTGTGGTTCCAATTATTCTCAGGATACATAGAAATCTCTCACAATGCATCTGTAAAAATAACCACATGATACACTTGGTTAACCACTCTTGTCCCACACTTCTTTACATACAGGGTACCACAGGGAGCACACTGGTTCCAAGTGCTCTGACCCTGAGTTTCTCACTTAACTAGTTCAGTGACTTTCTGCATCTCAATTTGGCATCTCACTGGCAAAAGAGAGATAAGAATGTCCTTTTGGGGACTTCCCTCGTGGTCCAGTGGCTAAGGCTCTGCATTCCCAATGCAAGGCACTCAGGTTTGATCCCTGGTCGGGGAACTGATCCCACATGCCACAACTAAAACTCAATACAGCCAAATAAATGATCTGGAAAAATAAGTGTTTAAGAAAAAAAAAAAATGTCCTTTTGGCATACCTCAGAGGATTCTCTCAAACATTATAAGAGATGGTAGTCCATTGTACCATTGAAAACTATAATGTATGAAACAAATATATGGATGTATCATTTTTAGTACATTAGATCATTTACCTAAGGATGTACTCTGTGTATGTGGTCATAGCTAAGCATAACACCTAATTTTTTTTTTAGTGAACAAGGCACTCTTGCACCATCATATTCCTTCATTCATAATACTGACCAGTGAAAGTTCAAAATTCATAGGCCTTGCTCAATTTCTTATGTATCATTTTATCTCAGCTCTGATGCAAATCCTTCAACTCATATCTTTCCCATGCAGCTAGCTGAGGTTGAACATAAAAACACATGGAATCTACCGTTCTAGCTCTTCCATCAATCTGCGTGACTTTGAGCCAGTCATTTTTCCTCTCTGGGCTTCAGTCTCAAAAAATCTGTTAGGGATTTCCCTGCTGGTCCATTGGCTGAGACTCTGCACTCCCAATGCAAGGGGGCAAGGTTTGATCCCTGGTGGGGGTACTAAATGCTGCAACTAAGATCAAAGATCCCACACTCCACAACTATAGATAAAGAATACAATTTTTAAAAATTTAAAACTGTAAAATATAGGCATTTGGACTGGATTATTTCTGAAGTCTCTGTTGCCATTAAAACTTCTTTATGCATAGATATCCTACACAGACATTTATCAAAGCTCCTGAAATTCCAAATTTCAGTCCTTTGTTTATATGACTGTCTCCTTCATCCATCATCCACACCAGCCAGTTAGAACCTGGTAATCAGGAACTTTACTGAAACACAGCAAGGACACAATAAATGTTTGCAGAAATAAGTTATATAATTAAAGAAGAAATAGCATAATGCTTAATTCAACAGGTAAACTTTCTATTTCTTCTTTTCTGAAGAACTTTAACAACTTAGACTTTAAAAACACATTTCAGTTTAAGATCCAGTTTTGTACTCCTCCCCAGTTTANAAACACAGCAAGGACACAATAAATGTTTGCAGAAATAAGTTATATAATTAAAGAAGAAATAGCATAATGCTTAATTCAACAGGTAAACTTTCTATTTCTTCTTTTCTGAAGAACTTTAACAACTTAGACTTTAAAAACACATTTCAGTTTAAGATCCAGTTTTGTACTCCTCCCCAGTTTACGAATCTCCTGAAATATTTTGAATGTGAGTACAAGATCATACATTTTGTATTCCTCAAAGCATTTCCAATTATGACCACAGACGAGGTTCTTGGTCTTGTTTCCTGGATCCTATTCCTATACATGCCACAAACAATTCTCTGGACACCCACTGGGTGTCCGACAATTAAATCATTGTTGGCATCATATGCCTGCAGTATCAGATTCCACAGGTTCCATCCTACGAGACTGGCCCCTCACAGACCCACACTCAGATGTCAGTTGCAAGCCCAAGTTGTCACCTGCAATTATGATAAACTGGTTAAAACTCATAGGATCATGAGCTCTTCTCGTGAGTTCAATTAATTTGCTAGAAGGACTCACAGAATCAGGAAACCTGTTTACATCTCAGATTACTGGTCTAATATAAAAAAGATGCAATTTAGGAATAGGCAGATGGAAGAGATGGGCAGGGCAAGGTA
>SJYA01002090.1:500927-517670 GCA_006410615.1 Neotragus moschatus
CCAGTGTTCCTGCCTGGAGAATCCCAGGAATGGGGGAGCCTGGTGGGCTGCCATCTCTGGGGTGGCACAGAGTCAGACACAACTGAAGCGACTTAGCAGCAGCAGCAGCAGCAGCAGCATCAAGCTTAAGTTCACTGTGGCAAAGGGGGAAAATTACACAAAGACCTGACATGAAATCCTCACTCCTATGTGGCCATATCGGAGAAGGCAATGGCACCCCACTCCAGTACTCTTGCCTGGAAAATCCCATGGATGGAGGAGCCTGGTAGGATGCAGTCCATGGGGTCGCTAAGAGTCGGACACGACTGAGAGACTTCACTTTCACTTTTCACTTTCATGCATTGGAGAAGGAAATGGCAATCCACTCCAGTGTTCTTGCCTGGAGAATCCCGGGAACGGGGGAGCCTGGTGGGCTTCCATCTGTGGGGTTGCACAGAGTTGGACACAACTGAAGTGACTTAGCAGCAGCATGTGGCCATATATACCAGTGTCAAATCCTTATATGGAATCTTTCCTGATCTCTCTTGATCAGATGTGATTTCTCCACAGTTTGAACCCTCATAAAACTTTACTAGTCCAACTGTAGCATAGTCCAGCTCAAGGATGTTATATTCAAGAAATCTTGGATTAAATTCCATTCACTCTCTTTAGTAACCCTGTGATTTTGAGTGGCTTACTTTACTCTCTGAGGCAGTTTTTTTTCCATAAAGTTTTCTTGTTGGGGGGCATGGCAAGGCACTAGATACAATTCATATCAAGTATCTACCTCGATGCCTGATACATATTAAACAGGTGATAAATAGTAGCTATTATTTTACTTCTTTACAGGCCAGACTGCATTTTACCTTATACTGTGGTTATTTAAAAACTTCTTTGACTATGCTTTTCCTATGATGCATACCATTTAGATGTGTACTACATCTTGTTCATTTTTAAAATAAATTGCAGTACAGTTGTATGCTTCTAAGAGACATTCATATTTAAATATTTTATATTTAAATTGAAGAAAAATTTAAGAGTGTGAAGTTATATTTACTTTGATTCAATGACATTTTTTTCTAGGTTGTGAACATAGCAGTATATTATGAACTCCACATAGATAACATTCAAAACATCATTGAATTTAAGATATATGCAGTGGGATAATACTGAGTCTATGCAGACTGCTGCTACAGAGGAAAGGATTAAAACCAAGTTGGGGGTGATGAAACTGATTTTTCTGCAGGGAGCTGTCCCCCCATTCAGTGTCATACAAGCTGCCACAGGTTCTGTCCTTACAGGCTGTTAGTGGAACACAGCCTGGAAGAGCATGGGTAAAACAGAACCTGTAAAAGGACTGTGGGGCTTATACTCTATTCTCCAGTTACATTACCTTATAGCTCCCACATTATATAAAAGCCAAGAAGTTAATAATATGCTACTTATTCTTAGATTAAAAGTACAACTGTGTAATAAAACTTTGCTAAACGGTCTCTCCCAGTGATCCATAAATAAGGCCTTTCCTGATAGAAAATAAATGAATCAGTGGAAGATACGAACTTAACAATTCAAGAAATATTTCTTAAACGATCTCAGTTGGTAAGGAATCCATGTGTGAAAAAAAAAATTGAAATTCAATATTGTGGGACTATTCTACAGACTTTACAACAATGATTACTTTTGATATGACTTACTTTCTAGTAAGTCTGTTACCCATTTGTTGCACAATTCTTGTTTTCCAAGAAGGTAGGTGACTAAATACCATCTTTGTTTGGAGGAGAGTGGCATTCAGATTTGGTAGTAGTCATTGATTTAAGACCTTGGATTCTTCTTATAGTTGCCATAGCTTTCTCTGAAAACAAAGGATCCATTTCTAGGTACAGTACAAGTAACTCCCGTAATGTACATTTGTCACACTTCTACAAGAAGTTTTTCTATTCACCCAGCTCAGGTATTATATAGATAAAAAGAAAAGAGGAGAAATTATATCTTCATTATAGTGCTATAATCTAGAAATGTCTTAGAATTTTGAATCATTAGTCCCAATATTGCTTAATTCATTCACAACATAATATATATACTAAAATTTGTACTTTTAAAGAGTCAAACTATTGAAAATTTAAAAGAATAGCCAAAATATTTGGAAAATCTCCACTGGAATATAGTAAGCATTTTAAAAACAGTATTTCAGTTGTCACATAATCTTATTTAATTTAGCCTTTGGAAAAATGCAGTGAAAACCAGTTTAATGAATGATTCAACCTGTGCATACTGGAATGAAAGGAAAAAATTTAGAATTTAGGAGTTCTTTTCAAACCTATTCTATAACATTTTCAATTGTATCTACAAATAGTTTGATGGGCATAACTATTTATTCTACCCAATTCTACACAAATATACATTTTAACTTTTAGCCTTTCATCATTGGCATGTTTGAATGTGTGCTGACCCTCAAAATATTTTGTTAAAATGACCTTTAAAAAAATCATAATCCTTGTTAAACTTTTAAAGGTACATTATCATATGTCTTCAACTGAAAAGAGAAATCNTATACATTTTAACTTTTAGCCTTTCATCATTGGCATGTTTGAATGTGTGCTGACCCTCAAAATATTTTGTTAAAATGACCTTTAAAAAAATCATAATCCTTGTTAAACTTTTAAAGGTACATTATCATATGTCTTCAACTGAAAAGAGAAATCTGCTGGAAAGAACCTTGAAATCTGCAATGGACATTGAAGTTGTTCTTATCTGTCGCCTCCCTTTCCCAGCAAAGCTCAACAACCAACTTCCTTGGCTTTGCTTTCAGGCCGAGTTGAAAGTCTATATATACTCAGGCCGCCAGTTGGGAAAGCCCTCGGTGGCCAATCAGAGCTTCCCGCTCTATTGCGTCACACCTCCCCCCTGGGCGTGACGTCAAAGGCAATCCCAGGCCAGCCACGTGGGTTGGAGAAGTGTAGCCTTTCTGGGCAGCTTTCAGGAGACATCAGGCAGCAGTGGTCCCCAAGGGTGAGGAACCCGGCTGGGAGGAGCCGGCAGAGCTCCTAAACCCACCTCCTGGGAGCAGGGCTGCAGCAGCTCGCTGAGGCCGGAGGCGCGTGGGGTTGGTGACTCCCGAGTACTTCGCGCGGCCCGTTTGGGGGATGGAGGGAGTGGCCGCGGGAAGCTGGCACCTAAGCCTGTGTAATAGGACCTGGGTCTTGTAAACCCTCCTCTCCAGGCACCGCCTCTCAGCTCCCAGCCCCTCTTTCCAGACTTAATTATCCCTTCAGAGCCATTTCCCCTCGGCTGCGTATCCTGGGCCAGAGGAACAGCCTCTCGCCTCCCAGTCCTCGCCCTCACACAGACCCTCCTTTCAGACCCGCCCTCCTGTTCACAGGGACCCATTTTGTAGCCCTCGCTCACGCTGGGCGGGAACCAGCTTGACGAATTCTGCCCAAGGTGTTGATTATCCATCCCAACCTAGCCTCTGGCTCGCCTCCCATCTTCACCCCCGGCTTCCAGTGGACCCCCAAGCCTCAGCCCGGGGCTGAGCTCTGGGCACGGCACCCCAAACCCCCCACCCGACTGTGCCCCCCGCTGCAGCTGCGGAAAGAGGCGCCAGCGTGCCCGATGCCACGTCGGAATTGGCTCCCGGGACGATGCAGCTGCCTGCGCGCCAAACGGTCCCCATGCACGCCCTGCCCCCGGGGCCTCAGCCGGCAGAAGAGATGCGCGCTCTCCTCCCGCTCGGGTCTCTCAGTGCCACTGCCTGGGTCGGGGACCCCTGGCCGTAAGAGGCTTCCGGAGCCGGGCTGAGCCCAGATAGATCCACTCTGACACTTAAATGGGGTGCAGAGAGTGCAAAGAGGTGGGAGGGGGCGGTAGGGGGAAAAAGAGGAGTGGCTGAGCGAGGCCGGTAGCTGGGCGGAGGTGGCGAAGGACCCTCCCCTCCCTGGGGCCAGAACTGGGACCCGCGATCGCTTTAACCCTTTGCATTCCAAGAAACAGGCTTCCTTTCCACTTAGAAGGAAAACGCGCTAGGCTGTTCAGGGCTTTTCTCCCCACACAGAGTGTGGGAAAAAAGGGAGAGCTGATGAGAATGGAAGGGGGAAGGGGGCGGCAGTGGGGAATGCATTTCCTTACACAGTGGAGATGCTTGTTTCATACCTCGGGAGCCCCTCGGCAGCTCCGGAAGATGTGGAATGGAAAAGTACATCCCGGGAAGTGCAGCCTTTCCCAGGCAAAGAGGTTACCTGTGTTCCCATAAAGGCAGCAGATTTCTGGCGAGTGCCGCAGAGATGGGACAAGCCCCGGGATAGGTTACTAAGCTTGCCAAGGATCCGAAATATCCCTGATTTGTAGCCTGTTGGAAATGTTCAGACCTCAAACTTTTCTGTCGAACACTGACTTAAAATTGGGTTTAACTCTTAACGTGGGGTAATGACTTCCCCCTCCCTAGCCTAATCGAGGATCCTCACCGTTCACCGAATCGCGCCAGTGTAACGTACCTTGTTCAGCTCTTGGTCATAAAGTTGTCCTCAGCCTGTCTGTGTGGTCCTGAAGGGTCGGTGGCGGGCAGTTTCCAAAATTGAGGTAATAGGAGATCAGATGAATTTGAGACGACCGGCCAAGAAAAACAAAAAATTTAAAAACAACATTTAAAAAGGATAGGGGAGTCTCAAATGTTTAGGTCTCCCCTACTTAAAATCACTAGTATTTTTTTTAATATTTCCGTTGCACTTCAATCTTCTAANAGAACTGGGACCCGCGATCGCTTTAACCCTTTGCATTCCAAGAAACAGGCTTCCTTTCCACTTAGAAGGAAAACGCGCTAGGCTGTTCAGGGCTTTTCTCCCCACACAGAGTGTGGGAAAAAAGGGAGAGCTGATGAGAATGGAAGGGGGAAGGGGGCGGCAGTGGGGAATGCATTTCCTTACACAGTGGAGATGCTTGTTTCCTAGCTCGGGAGCCCCTCGGCAGCTCCGGAAGATGTGGAATGGAAAAGTACATCCCGGGAAGTGCAGCCTTTCCCAGGCAAAGAGGTTACCTGTGTTCCCATAAAGGCAGCAGATTTCTGGCGAGTGCCGCAGAGATGGGACAAGCCCCGGGATAGGTTACTAAGCTTGCCAAGGATCCGAAATATCCCTGATTTGTAGCCTGTTGGAAATGTTCAGACCTCAAACTTTTCTGTCGAACACTGACTTAAAATTGGGTTTAACTCTTAACGTGGGGTAATGACTTCCCCCTCCCTAGCCTAATCGAGGATCCTCACCGTTCACCGAATCGCGCCAGTGTAACGTACCTTGTTCAGCTCTTGGTCATAAAGTTGTCCTCAGCCTGTCTGTGTGGTCCTGAAGGGTCGGTGGCGGGCAGTTTCCAAAATTGAGGTAATAGGAGATCAGATGAATTTGAGACGACCGGCCAAGAAAAACAAAAAATTTAAAAACAACATTTAAAAAGGATAGGGGAGTCTCAAATGTTTAGGTCTCCCCTACTTAAAATCACTAGTATTTTTTTTAATATTTCCGTTGCACTTCAATCTTCTAACTCTTAAAAGAAAATGTTATCTGTGCTTTGAAAATAAATTAACTTTATTTTATTTTATGCTCTAGTTCCTTNGATCTCACAGGCCTCAGGGCAATTATGTCTCAACTTGAGAGCCTGCAAATGGCAACTGTTTAGTCTTCAAGCCTTAGAGTTCATGCTGCATAACAAAGGAAGCCCCCAGGCTGCAACTAGAGAAAGCCTGAGCCTCAGCAAAGACTTAGAGGAACCAAAAAAAAAAAAAAATGTTTTAAATAAAGGTAAATGGCAATGTTGAATCTGAAACAACAGGAATGAACTTTGTGTACCCTGTCAAATTAAAATCTGCTGGTTTATCTTACACTGTAAATGCATCTTTTACAACCGTTAATGAATTTGTGATATCATGTATCAGTCATTTATAAAATATGAGCTCACTAAATTATATACATTTTCCAACTATTGGTATATTTCATTATTCCATATTTAAAAAAGCATAACCATTGAATCACCACCAACCTTCTCCAAAAAGTCTTCCACTATTGGGAAGCTGTCATGGTCATGGTGGCAAATAAAGTTTACTGAAATTCTAATATTCTTTCGAAAGCTCATATTTTTGCTAGTATCAAATAATGTCAATCATTATTATCACAGTGGCAAGTTCACTTATTTTTCAAAAAAATAAAATATCTTCCAAAACACCCAAGTCTGAATAATAGTTTGCCTGTGAATTATTCTTTCAGGTGAAAATAGTATGCCAGGACAAACGTGACCCCCTCAGCTCACAGCTCAATCACAGCTTTTTCACTAAGCATGGTAGCTTGGTGTTTCTTCACCAAGAATGTTAAAAAGACATACACTCAAGGATTGACATTTAATAAAACGAATAATTTTTTTACTGTTTTATCAAGAACTTTCTTAAAGGTTTTTTTTTTTTTTTGGATGTGGACCATTTTTAAAGTCTTTATTGAATTTGCTGCAATTTTGCTTCTGTTTAATGTGTTGGGTTTTTGGCTACAAGGCATGAGACATCTTAGCTCCCCAACCAGGGAGCATGCCCGGCATTGAAATGTGAAGTACCAACCACTAGACCACCAAGGAAGTCCCTCAAGAACTTTCTTAAATATTTTTTTTTTCTTTTTTTCCTGTGTGAGGGAAAAGAATACAANCTGTTTAATGTGTTGGGTTTTTGGCTACAAGGCATGAGACATCTTAGCTCCCCAACCAGGGAGCATGCCTGGCATTGAAATGTGAAGTACCAACCACTAGACCACCAAGGAAGTCCCTCAAGAACTTTCTTAAATATTTTTTTTTTCTTTTTTTCCTGTGTGAGGGAAAAGAATACAAAAACTGGTAGGACTGAGAGTACAGTTTAATGCCACTGCTTTGATTCATCCTAAGGTATAAGCAGCTTTATTCACCATTATTTTTGCACCATCAGTGTAAGTGCCNCGGCATTGAAATGTGAAGTACCAACCACTAGACCACCAAGGAAGTCCCTCAAGAACTTTCTTAAATATTTTTTTTTTCTTTTTTTCCTGTGTGAGGGAAAAGAATACAAAAACTGGTAGGACTGAGAGTACAGTTTAATGCCACTGCTTTGATTCATCCTAAGGTATAAGCAGCTTTATTCACCATTATTTTTGCACCATCAGTGTAAGTGCCAATGTAGTGAAAGATGCAGATAATTTCTTAGTCTTATTTTTAAAATAGTGTTGCTCTTGCTGGTCCTCTGAAAGGGTCTTGGGGTACCCAAGCATCTTCAGATTACACCTTGGAAAATGCCAGTTTACATTAAGCATAGCAAATATAGCAGTATATAAATCTGTGTGTTTCACTTTAAGAATATAGATAAATTTTCACATTGAGAAGAGATCTACCAGTGGGAATACTAGGGGAAGGGCGTAGACTGGAACCGGCCAGGCACCATAGAAACCATTTGTATAAGTTGTTTTATGACAGGAGGTCCTGGTAAGGAATACGGAACTGATAAACCACCACCAACTGGAAGAGTTCGGAAAAGATCAAAAGGAGACACCGCGTGTCTGACCGCCTCCCAGAATCCTCATTGGCATCCATCTTGGCACCACCAGGAAGGACTCTGAGTCAGAATGATTGGCTAGAAACTGGTCCCATCACCATAAAACCCAAGACTGGGAGAGCAGTTCTCCTGGGTTTCTTCACTCTACTGCTCACCACCCAGGTGCCATTTCCAATAAAATCTCTTGCTTTGTCAGCACATGTGCCTCCTTGGACAATTCATTTCTGAGTGTTAGACAAGAGCCCACTTTCAGGCCCTGGAAAGGGTCCTCTTTCCTGCAACAGGAAGAGAAATATTAATAGTAATTCTGCCCTATGAAGCATGCCTATAAGAAACAGCAATGCCCAGAATGATATTTCAGAGAACAGAAAGGACTCAGAGAAGCTAACAGACATGGAAAGCTTTCACAATGCTGGCATATACATGTGAGACTTACATATTCTCTATGAGCCAAAGGGAATTAAAACAATATGTCTCAGCCTCATAAAAGGTAGTATTTGGTAAGATTCTGTATTGTGCAAAGATAGAAAAAGATTGTTCAGGAATTTAGTGAAAGTGTTAGTCACTCAGTCTGTCCTGTGACCCCATGGACTATAGCCCAATGAGCTCCTCTGTCCATGGAATTCTCCAGGCAAGAATACTGAAGTGGGTAGCCATTCCCTTCTCCAGGGGATCTTTCCGACCCAGGAATAGAACTTTACCATCTGAGCCACCTGGGAAGCCCATCAGGAATTTAGTTTTCTATTAATAGTTCCCAGTTTAGATAATGTGAAGAGGTTTCCAGTAGTTCATTGAAATTGGACTGCGTATTTTTAATGTTAATTCCAAGACTGAACTCTTGAGGCTCCAGGATTAATTCAGATAAAATTGTGAAGGTAAGGGCAGGTTTTTCACTTGTGGGTAGGGGGAGATATTGAAGCATCTGTCAGACACCCAGGAAATCAGAATGAACAGATTAATTCACTGATATATAGAAGAGAATGCTTTAAATCTCACCGTAATTTTTGGAGATCTCACTGTATCAGGCAGAATAATAATTTTTCAATTGTTGATAATTTTAAATTAGATTTTGCATATTATTAAAGCTGTGCATTAAAGATTACCCAAAGAAAGAACAGCAACAAAACTCCCTTTCCTCATCAGATACTCTCTTTATAATCTTCTTTCACTATCCCTTTCCATGGATAAGGAAACTAGCTTTAAACTATTATGTGGCTTAGTCTACAAGATTACTCAAATGTATCTGAGACGAATGACTATGATTTGATTGGCGTCACAATACCCAAATACAACCATCTGAATGAATTATTGAAAAAGAAAAAAAAGAGAGAACCTTACATTTTAAAACTTTATCTTAAAGCAGCAAATATGTGAGAGCTTTGCTTTCATGTTATTGGACTATTTAAATTTTAAGAATTATCCCCTGGCTCATATGGGATTCAGATTAGAGGGAGACAGAGTTGTTTCATGTAACCTAAATGACATTTTTATTACTTGCATTTTCTGATCCAGATTACAGAAAAGAACAGAACTGTTTATTCTCAATTTAAATACCAACAGCTCCATCAGTAAGGGTTTATATTTTACATGACAAAACAATAAAAGCAGAAAGAGCTAGTTGAGGGGAAGTCTAAATCTAACTGTCCTTTGATATTTTAATAGTCTTAATTGTAATGACTAAGGAGATTTTGAAATGGAAGTGCTCACAAGCAATTGCTAATAGTTGTAATTGTGAAAATATAGCTACATTGTTTAAGTTATCTTCTTTGAATATTGGGTGGCATTTCACCTTTTTCCTGAAAAGCTTAATAAGATTTCCAGCTTTAAAAAAATCTTAAAGATATACTTAATTTCTGGAAACTAATATTAAAGCATCTGCCTGGAATGAGGGAGACCCGGGTTCGATCCCTGGATCGGGAAGATCCCCTGGAGAAGGAAATGGCAACCCACTCCAGTACTCTTGCCTGAAGAATCCCATGGAGGGAGGAGCCTGGTAGGCTACAGTCCATGGGGTTGCAAAGAGTCGGACAGGACTGAGCGACTTCACACAAGGGGGAGAAAAAAATGACTCTGTTCTCAGAAAAGTGAATATATGCTCAAAAATGTCTATACAGTTTCAAGGGGTTCACTGATTGCCTTCCCCCAAATCTGTTCAAGAGCAAATTAAAAATGTCCTTGTCCAACAGGAGTGTTGGGTGTTTGTAAATACTATAATACCCTAAACCTTTAATTCTTTAGCAACTATATCATATATTTAAAAGTTTTTTAAAAAGACAAAGGGGTAAAAAACCAAACAAGCCTTTTACTTTCTCTAGTGATTCACAGTAATTTTTCTTTCATGCATCAATTTAGGGAAGGTAAAATCTCAAATTAAGGAAATCAGGCACTTGGGAGAAAGTCATCCAAGGGTAATAGGAAACTGGAAATAGAAGATTTTTAAAGAATACATCATTTGCCTTTCCTTGGGAATTGAAATCTGATTCTATACTTTTATACTTTTAAGAGAACAGCAACAATAACAAAAGCCCAAATTCTAATTCAAGCTTTCAAGGTAAGAAGCCTGCCTTCTAACTTAAGTGCCTGAAATTATTAGGAAGAAAATGCTGAAACAATTCAGTAAAGTGAGACTTCCTACCTTTGTCCAAGCGAGGTGTAAGCTCCAAATCCCAATTAGCAGAATTATCATTCCAAAGGTAACTGCAGGCTGGTACTGCACTCTCTGTCCTACAAAATGCCATGAAGAAATGTGACATCTTGCATTGCCTTAGTCACATCCTCCCTACCTTAGGCTCAAATATAACTTGAAGATGAAAGCAGGCCATTGTCATGCTAGTCAAAGGAGTCACATTCTCCTGTCTTGTAGGAATGATCTCTCCCATAGGACTGCTTTCCAGTATTTTAATAGTTCAAAGTTCAACCCAGATCCATGTCGATCTGAGAACTTAGTATGGAGGGGTGCCACCTATTTAACTATGCTTAAGCTAAGAAACTAGAACGTATTTTGACTTGTCTCTTGTAGACAGCACCTGTTATTTGTTCAGACTGAATTTGCCAGGCTTCTAATGAAGCAATTAGGGAAGTTGCCTCATTGTTTATTTTGAAAAGCCAGGTGGTTCCAAGAATCAGAGGTGACAAGTAACTTAGACTTCTCAAAGTATGAACTGAGGTCAACCTCCATTGCGGTAACCTGGCTGCTTTTAAAAACACAGACATGGTCATGTCCAAACTCCAGATCCAGTTTACCAGAGTTTATAGTGGTGAGTCCTGAGAATCAGGGCTCCTCAGGTGGCACAGTGGTAAGGAACTCACCAGCCAATGCAGGGGACACAAGAGACATGGGTTCGATCCCTGGGTTGGGAAGGTTACCTGAAGTAGGAAATGGCAAATCACTCCAGTATTCTTGCCTGGAAAATTCCCGTGGATAGAGGAGCCTGCCAGGCTCCTACAGTCCAAGGGGTCACAAAGATTTGGACATGACTAAGCGACTGAGCACGCACACCCTGAGAATCTATTTTGAAAGCTTCCTTGGGTAATTCTTATGTACTTTGAAGCTTGGGAACTTCTGCTTTATGAGTTTCTTGGGCTTTTTACACATAGCTCTTTAAAATTCAGTTAAAATTCAGTTTTTGGTCTTAACTGTACTTGGGAAACAAAAGAGCAAAAATTCTTTTGCAAAATGCAATCAAATTGTGAATACCAAAGAATTTCTTTATTTAATGACATTATGATAGTCTTGAACATGATAAGGTTTGTATAATTAATCAGTAAGTTTTCATTGATATATTAACCTAGCAATTTCTACCACAAGTGAGGAAATATCACGTATAGACCTGAGGGCTCTTGGACTAGAACTATGTGTTTTTGGCACCCACGCAACAACTACCTGTGTGGTCTTGGGCAAATTGCTTATCTCTCTAAGGTCTCAGTTTCTTTCTTTATGTAAAATGGGGAGATTACTAAAACCTTACCTTAGAAGCTCATGTTGAAAGTAAAGAAAATTATCCCCATAACACTCTGATACCCTGTTAAGCACTCAGTTGTGTCCAACTCTTTGCAACCCTATGGACTGTAGCCCACCAGGATCCTCCGTCCATGGGATTCTCCAGGCAAGAATACTGGAGTGGGTTGCCATTCCCTTCTGCCGGGGAATCTTCCTGACCCAGGGATCGAACCCAGGTCTCCTACATTGCAGGCAGATTCTGATAATTGTGTGATAAATGTTAACCATAATTACTGGTGTTGTTGAAAAGAAAGTGCTCAAGAACTTGTTCCTTCATTGTCATAGAGATGCTCAATTTCTCTTCTTCAGATTAAGACTTTCTGCTACTGTACTTCTAGAATATGCTCAGAGTTCAAAAATTTTAAAAGCTGGTCAAATCTTTTTGAAGATGTAAAAGCTACAGACTTGGATTTTAATTCTTAAAGAAAATCCTTTTAAAGTACTCATTGAATACCAGGCGTAAGTATATAGTTCAGAAGGTATATGACCGTTCACTGAGTTTAGCTAAATTATAAA
Organism: Neotragus moschatus; assembly: GCA_006410615.1. Lineage (NCBI taxonomy): Eukaryota > Metazoa > Chordata > Mammalia > Artiodactyla > Bovidae > Neotragus > Neotragus moschatus. The sequence continues at coordinate 512,969 of SJYA01002090.1, forward strand.
AAGCCCTAGGTTGAAGAATTAAAAGCCAAATTTAAAATACCTCTTTGAAAGAGTTGAATGTTCTTTTTTTTGCATAATGTATTTACCCAAGGAAGCTTACTTAGATGGAGCATCTGGTTTTCAGCACATTCTTGCTTTACACCTATATTTCCAGCTGAAAAGCTCTGAGGTGAAGAGAGGTCAAATGAATTGCCCCACGTCACACACAATGAGTCAGTGATTCAGGCCAGATTGAATCAAGGAGTTTCTTTGGTAGGAGTGTCCAAAAATAAATAGTTAACTGAAAATAAATCTTTATACCTATGTTTTTAGAGCAAAGAGAAGGGATATATTTGTTATTTTTCACATCTTTATTTAATTTAAATTCCTAAATAAAATAAAAGATATTTCTAAATATAACAACTTGAGCATGACTTCCCAACTCTCTTCCAAATAACTGAATTTAGGCTGTTTACTGACTATATTGAATTGGAAATATAACAATTCTGTCTCTGAAATTCTGGCCAATTTGTCATCTGTCTGTCATCTCTCCTCATTTGGAATCATTGTGTTCATTGTTGCCGACTATTCATTCATCAAAAGTTGATTGAGTATTTACTATTGGCCATCTGAGGCAGGAGATCGATGGGCCCCAGGCTGAACAGTTTATCCCCTGTGGTCAGAAACTCCATAATAGCAGAAACACCAGAAAATCAGGATGATGCAGAAGGCTGGGCCCTGCCCAGATAAGAGATGAAAGAATATATACTCCTCATTATCAAACTCAAGGATACCTCCCTGACTACAGATGTGCAGAAAGGCTCCTTGGAGGTCAAAGGAAAAGGGGCATCTCCTCATAGTAAGTGATGTTGAGGCAGGCGGTAGCTAACTCCCTCCCTGCCCAGGGTAAACTGATTGGACGTTCACTCCTTACAGACTGACAGTCCATGACAAGAATAACAGGACAATTAAGGGAAGAGGCTAGGCCCTGCCCAGACCACAAATTTCTCATTCTCAAAGTCAGGAGACCTCCCTGACCACATATGTGCAGAAAAGCTTCTTGGAGGTCAACGGGATGTTATGCCAAGAGAGGCTCATCACCCACAGTCCTTTGCAGTAGAATTCATCTTGGCTAAGAGGTGCATGAGCACACATGGGAGGATCCTGAGATACATCAGATACGGACTGTGAGCCAGGAAAGTCAAAATGACTGGCCGAAGGAAACCCAGAAGAAATGCCCCATAAATATAATTCAAACTACCATTAGGGCGAGACTGTCCCTCTCTGAACCCAACTTTGTGTATGTCCACATGCACTGTGCTCTTTTCCTCCTAATAAACACATAACCACTTTTTGTTTCTATGTGGGAATTCATTTCTACACAGCTGACAGGCCAGGGCCTTGCCACTGACCCCTGTCCCTGGTGGTCTAGTGGCTAGAATTCAGCATTCTACTTCTGGCTGCCTGATCTCAGTCTGGCTGGCAACCGAAACCCTGCTTAAAACTGCTGCAAGCTGAGACCACCTGCAATCTCATCTGACCTGACCACTAACCTTCAGAGGACTCATCACAAGTATTAACAGAGGCTCACATGACACATGTCTAAATGCTTAATATTGATGAATTAAGTGGGCAAAGTATTCAATAAATTAATTCCTCTTCCTACCTTGAAAAGGTACCCTTGTACAAACTTGCAAGGCCTCTTTCAAATTTAGAGTTCTCAGTGCCTCAGCATTTTGTGACAGAAACACATTCTGGAAACTCACTACCAGCCACCAGCCACCTGGTGCCAGTGAACTGCCTCTGGTCTGACAACCATTTATGTTTGTGTTTTTCCCCACTCCTGGCTATATCCTATAATGTGATGGGCAGTGCAGACATGCACTGACTATTCCAGTTTACACATTCAAGCACATTCATCATTCCACAAATCAGGCACCCATTGCACCATTCTTTTGACCTCTGACTTCCAATTCCGAGGTAGAAGCTTATGCTGGCCCTGAAAATAGGCTTAGTACCAAGGTCCTTCATGCCTGGGTGTCAGGGTAATACTTCCAGGCACCGCACCAGAACATCCATGAGGAGAAACTGCTCCACAGTATAATCTGAGCATACCCTTCTTCTATTGTACAATATCACCACTTTCCATTGTCAGCTCAGCACAGGTCCAGTGCTTCGGTCTGATGTTGCCTTGAACATTCCAACCTGAGAGCAAACCTTTCCATGTAAAGTACACTGGTTTAAACAACTTATAGCACTTTTCCATCTCAATACTTTAGTCTGTTTGTCCTTTCTGCTCTTTTCTCACCTTGGTCCAAGTGTAAAAATTCTTATTATCTCTCCCTCCTCTTGTTTTTAATTAAAAATAATTTTTTTTGGCTGTACCAGGTCTTGTTGCAGCATACAGGTTGTTGCGGCATGCGGGGTGTTAGTTTGTGGTATTTGGGATCTAGCTCCCTGACCAGGGATCGAACGTGGCCCCCCCTGCATTGTGAGCGCTGAGTCTTATCCATGTCTATCTTTCATATCATACTTTCCCCTTTATGATTTTGTAGTTAGGCTTCCTTGGTGGCTCAGTGGTAAAGAATCTGCCTGCCAATGCAAAAGACTTAAGAGGTACAGGTTCAATCCCTGGGTAGGGAAGATCCCCTGGAAAAGGAAATGGCAACCCACTTCAGCATTCTTGTCTGGGAAATCCCACGTATAGAGGAGCCTGGAAGGCTGCAGTCCACGGAGTGACAGAAGAAATGATTTAGCAACTAAACAACAATTATAGTTATGTTTATATATACAATCTCTCCTAATTTTGGTTGTGGAAGCTTTGAAGACTAGTCCCATGCCATTTATTTACTTTCAATTCTTTGAAGATAGTTTTATTGGTTTTGTAGAAATCTTGTTTATTCATTGTAAATAAGCTACACCATAAAACAGTTCAAAAAGAGTAAAAACTCAGAAATGGTGCCAGTTTTTTTCATGTAGACACATGAATCAATGTACAGAAGTTACACTAAGAGGAACATTTATTTTTTGCAACTCTTTTCTTCATTTAACTATTTTGTGTGTTTTTAGTTAATGATTTAGAGATCTACATAGTCCTTTTTAATGATTGCATATGATTCTATACTAGTAATATTTTGGGAATATATCTAACCAATCTTTCTTACTTGAACAGTTTATTCTGTTCTTTCTTGTCTGTTATGAAAGCACTGAAGACATGGCCTTCATTTAAGATGCTTTCAGGTATGTACAAAAAGAACAAAGTAAAGTCGCTCAGTCGTGTCTGACCCTTTGTGACCCCATGGACTGTAGTCTACCAAGCTCCCCAATCCATGGAATTCTCCAGGCAAGAGTACTGGAGCGGATTGCCTTTTCCGTCTCCAGGGGATCTTCCCGACCCAGGGATCGAACCTGGGTCTCCGGCATTACAGGCTGACGCTTTACTGTCTGAGCCACCAAGTGTAAGTGACCCCTTATGATAAATTCTTAAATCTAATGTTTCTGTATAATATCAAAGGAATTGTTTCATTCGCTTTTATATCTCTTGGAGCACTGGGTACAAAGCCTTAAAAGCAACAGATATTTCATAAGATATTGACTGAATGCATTCAAGAGTAAATTCATGATTGGTTAATTAATATCTATTTACATAACTAATCTAATACAGTAGTGTGATTAGGTGTTCTGGAAGGAGCCAATACAGAGCTATGCTACCTTTTTACACAGAAAAAAATTTCAAAAAAAAAAAAAAAAGCAATAGTAAGGTGTGAAATAGAGTGAGATATTTGCAGTGAACATTACAAGTGTTTATTTGTTCTTCCTTCCTAGCAATGCTATGAGAAGCTAAAACTAATATCATTGCATCCATTTTGCAGAGGAAGCATTTTACCATTAAAACAAACTATTGACCTGAGGCCACGGGTCTTACAGTAAGGAGGAGCCTCACACTTTTTCTTGCCACCTCCAGCCCGCTCGCGGTGTTTTCTTAAATATGCCACTCTGACTTTTAGCTAAATAACAGTTTTCCACCATTGCATCTTAATAAAGAACTCTGCGTCAGGAACTGGTTTCTTAGAATAGCTGTTGGTACGGAGGATCCTCTTTTAGCAGGAAACACAAACTGCAGAAGACTAACAACCTTTGTTTCTTCAGTGACCTCTAACTGACCAGTTACACCTGAGCATGACTAGGCATTTTACTAAAAAACCTGCTTTGCCTTTTTCCCAGCTGGTGAAGACTGCAAGTTTGTTGAAAATTTTATACCTTGTTTAGATGAGGAAGAAATGTGCCCTGCTGACTTAAACACACGTAGTTCGCTTTCGAACTACCCCATTTTTTGATTAATCCTTAGCACCAAGCATACTGCCTGGACCATGATAGACTGACATGCTGCTGCTGCTGCTAAGTCGCCTCAGTCGTGTCCGACTCTGTGCAACCCCATAGACAGCAGCCCACCAGACTCCCCCATCCCCGGGACTCTCCAGGCAAGAACACTGGAGTGGGTTGCCATTTCCTTCTCCAAGGCATGAAAGTGAAAAGTGAAAGTGAAGTCACTCAGTCATGTCTGACTCTTAGTGACCCCATGGACTGCAGCCTACCAGGCTTCTCCGTCCATGGGATTCTCCAGGCAAGAGTACTGGAGTAGGGTGCCACTGCTTTCTCTGAGACTGACATACATATATGTGTGTGTGTGTGTGTGTGTGTGTGTGTGTGTGTGTGTGTGTGT
>SJYA01002090.1:517890-573248 GCA_006410615.1 Neotragus moschatus
GGCAGCCCACCAGGCTCCCCCGTCCCTGGGATTCTCCAGGCAAGAACACTGGAATGGATTGCCATTTACACATATTAAACTTACCTGGAAAAGACAGATTTCCGTTCTATCGCACACATATACACACACACGAAAGATATTACTGTTTTTTCCCTAAATAGACAAATTTTCACCAAAAAAAGAAAGCCAAGCCAAAAAAAGAAATTTAGAGGAAACTAGTAGGAGAAGGCAAAGGCACCCCACTCCAGCACTCTTGCCTGGAGAATCCCAGGGACGGGGGAGCCTGGTGGGCTGCCGTCTATGCGGTCACACAGAGTCAGACACAACTGAAGCGACTTAGCAGCAGCAGCAGCAGAAATTTGGAAGTGATGAACGATACACACAAAATGAAAGATAATTTAAGTTGCTACTTTATTCTGCTACTCCTAAATTGTAGGCACATTTCTTGCATTTTTTATTTGTTATTCATTTTGGCAATTAGAAATATGCTTTTTTGTCTCTTAGATGCCTAAATTTATAAATTAGTAGTACTAGTAGAATAAAGTAACAACTGGTAGGATTGTAAGAATATACAGATTGGGATTTCCTTGGTAGTTCAGTGAATAAGACTCTGCATTTCCAGTGCAGGGAGGCTGGATTTGATCCCCAAACAAGAACTTAGATCCCACATACCACAACCCAGAGTTTGCATGCCACAACTAAGACCAGGTACACCAAATAAATAAATACATTTTTTTTCTTCAGAAAAGAAAATATGGATTAGTCTAAATTAATAACTATACTTTTAAAAATTTCTCTCATGATTATTTAGATATATCTTTTTTTTTTCTGATGTAAGAGTGTAGAACTATACACTTCCCTGTCATCAACGTTTTAACTGTATTCTACAGTTCCATTATACTATATTTTTATTTTCATTCTGTTAAGTGTACTTTTGATTTACCTTGAAAGTTCCTCTTTGACCCATGGATTATTTCAAAGTGTGTTGCTTAGTTTTCACACATTTGGTGATTTTCTTCCCTTTGTGCTAACAATTTCTAGTTTTAAGTTCATTGTGGTCAGAAAACACCCTCTGTATGACCTTATTTCTTTTACATTTTTTGTTTTGAGATTTGTTTTATGGCCATAATGTGGGCCATTTAGGAATGTTTTCTGTGGGTACTTGAAAAGAATATATTCTGCTTTTGGTGGGTGGAATGTTCTGTAAATGTTGATTGGATTCTGTTGGTTGATGTTATCAGTGCTACTAATTTCATGATTTTCTAACTGGTNTATGACCTTATTTCTTTTACATTTTTTGTTTTGAGATTTGTTTTATGGCCATAATGTGGGCCATTTAGGAATGTTTTCTGTGGGTACTTGAAAAGAATATATTCTGCTTTTGGTGGGTGGAATGTTCTGTAAATGTTGATTGGATTATGTTGGTTGATGTTATCAGTGCTACTAATTTCATGATTTTCTAACTGGTACATATTTCAACAATTCTTGAAAGATGTTGAAGTTTCTAACTAAAACTGTGAATAATTATATTCTCCTTTCAATCCTATTAATTTTCCCCTCACAGAATTTAAAGCTCTATTGTTTAATACATGTACATGTAGGAGTACTATGTTTTCTCATTTGTCACTTAGAATGTGATATTTCTGTTGCTTTGAAAGCTACCATAACTGATAATATAGCCACTCTCACTTTGCTTTCCATTCACATGATATATCTTTCTTTATTCATTTACTTCTAACCTGCTTATCAGAGAAGGTGATGGCACCCCACTCCAGTACTCTTGCCTGGAAAATTCCACAGACGGAGGCGCCTGGTAGGCTGCAGTCTCTGGGGTTGCAAAGAGTTGGACACGACTGGGCCACTTCACTTTCACTTTTCACTTTCCTGCATTGGAGAAGGAAATGGCAACCCACACCAGTGTTCTTGCCTGGAGAATCCCAGGGACGGGGAGCCTGGTGGGCTTCTGTCTATCGGGTCGCACAGAGTCAGACATGATTGGGGTGACTTAGCAGCAGCAGCAGCAAGTGGCTAAGAACAGCACAGCACTGGTACTTCAATATACGTATATAATAATCACAGAAAACTGGTATTGAGATGTTTATTAGCTTGAATGAAATTTTAAAACTTTATTTCCCTTTGTGTTTCCTTAAATTCTGTTTTTATAATTGTTCTAAACATTTCCTCTTCACAAATATTAGATTTGTGACAGTCCCACTGATTCATAGGGCTCTGTTAATCTTTTTTTATCCACTATGTATATTCTTTCTGTTTTTCAAAAACACATCTTTCAAGGTTTTTTTTTGTTGTTGTTGTTGTTTTTTCCTGCTTTGCATATAATTACCAAAATTTTATCTTGGTATATACTTAATAGAAGGAATAGGGAAAAACACATCTATTCCCTCTTTTTAAAAATAGAAGCTTATTCCATTTTTTTCAGAAGTAGAAGTTTACTCCATTTTTGATATTATTATGATTACTTAGTTTAGTAAATTATACAAGAAGGCAATGTGTTTGGGGGATTAATTGATCTGTAAAACTAAAATTGTTTGAAATAATTTTTATCAAACTAGGTATGGATGAGAAGAATATTGAAGGTTTCTGCATTGAGATTTGAGTTTCAAATGTTTCCAGAGTTCTCACTCCATTCTAAGGAAACCAGAATCAGAAATAATAGAAATTCCATTACTGGCATGGCTTATAAAGGTTAGATGGCACAAATTAGTTGATATGTACTTCACTCCCCCTTAAATGCCATAACTGTACATCAAAAGACTGACAAATTAATGTGCATTTGTATGCAAACCTAAAATATAATATTTATGATTATTTTTAAAACTTTTGAAATCTTGATTGGGAAGGATAAGAGAGATAATCATCCTGCTTGAATTTGATTTCCTACTTTTAAATATACTCTTTCCAACTAGCTGGACTAGAAATTTTAAGTTGTTTGTTAGAAGGCTTAATTTTGTTCTTTGATTTTTTTTTTGTACAAGACCTAGATTATTAGAGTGAACTCTAAACGGCTTTGACAGTAACAGAAAAATCTACCTGAAGACCAGTTCTATTTTAATCTCAAGCTTTTATGACTTATCTTTCAAAATACGTATTTTATAAAATTTCATCTTTATTGTGCATGTTCCTACACACACATACAAACGTGAATATGCTTCATAAAACAAAGCTAGCTACATCCTTGCACCTGCAACTTCTGGGTGGTAATAACTTGAATTACATTGAAACTCATGCGATGGAGATGTTAATTTCTCTATTCTCTTTGGACAGTGGAACAGATGCTATCTTAAACTTCAAAGGGATCTGACTACTTTCTGAGTTTTGTTAATGAACAACAACTTTTCACAGCCTGGTTTAAAAAAAAAAAACTAACAAAATATACAAAGGAGAAAGATCACTGAAGAATTCATCAGTCTTTTCCTTCTGAAATATTTTTTAGAGGTAGAAAGGAAGTCAAACTCAAAACATTTGATCTTTCCCAGGAAACTGAAGTACACTGTATTTATTGCTTTTCAAATCTGACAGTTCATCCTGTGGCCTCGTGTGTGCAGAAGTTGCTTCAGTGGTGTCCGACCCTGTAGACTGTAGCATGCCAGTCTCCTCTGTCCATGAGATTCTCCAAACAAGAATTCTTTTTTTTTTTTGTAACTTTATAAATATTTTTATTTATATTTATTTATATAAATACTTAAATTTATATTTATTTTTCTTTATTTTTATTTTTATTTTTTTTCATCTCAGGTGTACATGAGTTCCCAATCTTGAACCCTTCCCCCCACCTCCCACTCCACATCAACTCTCTGGATCATCCCCGTGCACCAGTCCCAAGCATCCTGTATCCTGAACCGAATATAGACCAATGATTCGTTTCCCACATGACAGCACACATGTTTCAGTGCCATTCTCCCAAACCTTCCCCCCNNNNCATCTCAGGTGTACATGAGTTCCCAATCTTGAACCCTTCCCCCCACCTCCCACTCCACATCAACTCTCTGGATCATCCCCGTGCACCAGTCCCAAGCATCCTGTATCCTGAACCGAATATAGACCAATGATTCGTTTCCCACATGACAGCACACATGTTTCAGTGCCATTCTCCCAAACCTTCCCCCCCCCCCAAGTCCAAAAGTCCATTCCATGCATCTGTGTCTCTTTCGCTGTCTCATATACAGGGTTATCATCACCATGTTTCTAGATTCCATACATATGAGTTAGTATACTGTATTGGTGCTTTTCTTTCAGGCTTACTTCACTTTGTATAATTGGCTCCAGTTTCATCCATCTCATTAGAACTGATTCAAATGTATTCTTTTTAATGGCTGAGTAATACTCCATTGTGTATATGTACCACAGCCAAGCAAGAATTCTGAAGTGAGTTGCCGTGTCCTCCTCCAGAAGATCTTCCCAATCCAGAGATCCAACCCATGTCTCAGGTCTCCTGCAATAGTAGGCAGGTTCTTTACCACTAGCACCACCTAGGCCTGTGATCTCACATCATGGTAAACCACCCAGTCCTACCAGGAGGAGATGGGCTTTTGGAGATAATTGTTAAAGAAGTTCATTTTTAAAAGAGAGAGAGAGAGCACAATTAGCGATAAGTATTTTCATTTTTGTTCTTCACTGGGCTTCCCTGGTGGCTCAGATGGTAAAGAGTCTGCCTGCAATGTAGGAGATCCAGGTTTGATTCCTGGGTTGGGAAGATCCCCTGGAGGACATGGCAACTCACTTCAGTATCCTTGCCTGGAGAATTCCATGGACAGAGGAGCCTGGTGGGCTATATAGTCCATGGGGTCACACTGAGTGACTATCACTTTTACTTTTTTTTCACTTTGATTTAAAAAGAGAGAGAGAACCCAATTGGTGATAAATATTTTCATTTTTGTTCTTTGCTGTTTAGTTTAGCTCAGGTAATGCACTGCTGTGTGGCCAGGAGACTTGGTTCTAGGACCTTCTGTGTTGTTAACTCGTATAAAATAACAGATAATGATGGATTCTGACAGTAATTCTTTCTTATGAATCAGGCAGTGATCTTAGCATTTTGTGGTTGTTGTCATTTAGTCACTAAGTTGTATCTGACTCTTTGTGACTCCATGGGCTATAGCCCACCAGGCTCCTCTGTCCATGGGATTTCCCAAGCAAGAACATTGGAGTGGGCTGCCATTTCTTTCTCTAGCGATCATCTCAGCCTAGGGATTGATCTTGCATCTCCTGCTTGGCAATCATATCCTTTACCGCTGAGCCACCTGAGAATCCCTCAGCATTTTAAATATGTTAAGTTATTGAATCTCTTTATCGACCTTACACATAGAAATTATTATCATCCTTTTTTTTTTTTTTGGCAGTGCCACGTGTCATGTGGGATCTTAGTTCCTCCACCAAGGACTGAACCCTTGTGCCTTGCAATGGAAGGCAGAGTCTTAACCACTGGACTACCAGGGAAATCCCTTGTTGTCATTTTACATATACTTGAAAAGGCACAGAAAGTTTAAACAACTTGCCTAAAATCACAGAGCAAGTAAGAAAGCAGTGGAGGCAAGATTCAACTAGGCATTCTGCCTTTAAAGGCCATTTCTCTGAAACACCCAGCTCTGTCTCCACACCTCTATTAACATCCCATCAACTCTCTGAGACCTGGCTTTCTAATTTTTGAAAGGAGAATAAAAATGCACATTTTGGTTTATTTGACGTTATAAACTCATCAAATTTGGCATTCAACAAAGACTTTAATGGTTACATAGGCCAAATTAACATGCTGTAACTAAAGAAATTAAGTTCTAGAAATAAAGCAATTTAGGGTCACACAATTGTGACCCATCTGGAACTTGGTCCTTTGAGCCAATCCTTATTGAATGTTGAACACATCTAATGAGGGTACACATACTAACAGGATTGAACATGACAGCGCACATTTCATAGTTTGAAAACTAATAGTAAACACATTAGTCACTTTGATATTAGGTACTATAATAGATCATTGACTCAATGGACATGAGTTTTGGCAAACTCGAGGAGATAGTGAAGGACAGGGAAGCTTGGCGTGCTGCAGTCCTTGGGGTTGCAAAGAGCTGGACTTGACTGAGAGACTGCCCAACTATAGAAGAGGTATATGACAGAGTACCATACAAAACCGAGGACAGTATAGTTGACATTTTTAGGATTGTGTGGGAAAATAATAAAACTGAAAAAAAATAAAAAAGAGGAGACAACTTGTGAACTGATTCTTGAAGGATAAGGAGGAGTCGCTTTGAAGACAAAGAAGGTTCATTGAGGCTTAGGAACATGTTTGTTCAGGTTACCAATTCAGAAAGCACACTCAAAGAAAGGAGATTTCCTTGTTGGTAAACATCAGACCATCTGAGCTCCAACTGGAAGTTATGTAACTAGTGTAAGACCACAAATGTCTTTGGCCAATTAGAATCTCTAATCTTTTAAGTGGGTTTACCCGGTAGCTCAGAAATAAAGAATCTGCCTGCAATACAGGAGACATGGGTTTAATCTGTGGGTCAGGAAATTCCCCTGGTAGAAGAAATGGCCCTTTAAGTATCAAAACCAAGAGAATGTTTTGGTCAGCTAGTTCAGAAACACAAATATAAAGGCTCTAGTGCCCAGGTTTCCCAGCTCTCAGTTGTGAGAAGCGAATTTTAATTCTTTCTTTGGTTTCTTCTAAACAAAGTGGGACTAAAGACAGGATCCTTTTTCTCATCTTCATGTCATCATGGCCTGATACAGTAGCTGAAACTGAGTAGAGTTTATTTAACAATAAAAAGAAATTTTTGTTGTGGATTTATAGATTTCAGGCACTATACTCAGAATTACATGTACATTTTCTGTTTTAATCCCCACATCTGACCTATGAGAGAATAACTGAGATTGGATCAGAGAACTGGAAGCTTAGAGAGACTAATAGTATGTCCAGGACCCCCGAGGACACAGGGGCACAGACTTTGAGCAATCCCCCTAACTTCAAAACCTGCAGCATTTTCAAAGTGTAATGAATTCATTTACAATAATTTGCATGATTTTAATGTGTTTCATAATTTCCCCAATGCAAAATGTACCTCATGAGAACTGATATGTAACTTTAAAAATACTACTTTGCATAGAATGAATAAAAGTGTTTGTTTTAAAGACAAAAATCAAGAAGAGGTTGCTATGCTTTTCAAGAAAAAATTAAAATCCGACCTCAGTGTTCACTGAGATATTTTTAATGTACAAATACTTTTTAAAAGTGTACTAGAAGAGCATTCTTCTACTTTCTTTTAGAAATCATTAAGCATTTTCTTTTTAAATATAGCTTATACAGAAAATGATTATCATATGAAAAGCACTTTTTAAAAAGCCCTTTAAAAAACTGTTAAGTGTACGTAAACTCAAACACATGTGAACAATTGCAGCCTTCTTTCACTCTGCTTGCTTTCAAACCCAAACCTATGGAGAAGGCTAGGCTCTCCCAGAAACACTTTCAGAATTAAAAGCATCCAGAGAGTTGGGGAGTTCATACATATTCCAGTCAGCCTGTTGATTAAACCAGCCCTAGGGCTCAATTCATCAGGCTGACTCTAAAAGAAAAGGACAGAAACTCTACAAAATAATTAGCTGGGGATAGATTCTAGGTGCTGATTTGCATGTCTCTACAGTACTGCCTCTAAATCTCTTATAATCACTCTTAAGGCAGCCCCACCCTACTCAATTCTGTTTGCTGTTTTAATTGAGAATCTTAAGAAACTAAATTAACAATACAATTCCAGAAAGAGGTAATTAGAGTAAATTGTGTATTTGTTTATTTTCTTTTTGGCCATGTGGCATGTGGTATCTTAGCTCTCCAACTGGGGTTCAAATGCATGCTCCCTGTATTGGAAGCATAGTATTTTAACCACTGGGCCACCAGGGAAGTCCTTGAGTAAATTGTGACGTTAACCAGGACTTGAGAAGCAGCAGAGGCAAATGACCTCACAAACTGCTATCAGTTTGATTCCAAATCAGTCAAATCAGATTGATTCCAACTAAATCAATCCAGTGGGATTTTATCAAACAGGACAGAGGCCCACCATGTTCCCTATGCTGTTGTTGTTCAGTGGATAATTCATATTGACTCTAAAGTTTCCTATACTGGGAGATTAAAAAATGAAGGTGACTCTGCTGAAAGGATGTTTATAATCTAATAGAGATAAGCCATAAAAACCAATCAGGCCATTCTATGCAGTGCTGTGGACAGGTTTCCACGGATTAACAGAGGCCAGAGAAGCATGTCGGAGAAGGCAATGGCACCCCACTCCAGTACTCTTGCCTGGAAAATCCCATGGACAGAGGAGCCTGGTGGGCTGTACTCCATGGGGTCGCTACGAGTCGGACACGACTGAGCGACTTCACTTTCACTTTTCACTTTCATGCACTGGAGAAGGAAATGGCAACCCACTCCAATGTTCTTGGCGGCAGAATCCCAGGGACGGGGGAGCCTGGTGGCTTCCGTCTATGGGGTCGCACAGAGTTGGACACGACTGAAGCGACTTAGCAGCAGCAGAGAAGCGTGTGCTCTACTGTATTCGGAAGGAAGAGAGAAGGGGAACTGTGGAAGGCAGATAGGGGTGTCGGGAAAGTGCATAATTTTCTTCGTTTAGTCTTGCTGCAACAAAGATTTGAAATAGCAGACCAGTGTTACAGCTGCAGCTCCATTAGAGCTCAGAGTTTTATTTGGTAAACAAAGGATAGTACACCCCAGATCCCAAAGGAGAGGCCTCAATGTGGCTTGACTGTCTCTTTTTAAACTTTATGTCTCCTCCCCCCACCCCCCCTGCAGCCTGCCCTATGCAAATTAGGGCTAGTACACATCATGGATCAGGAAGGGGGACGGGTTTGTTTCATCTGAGGTTCCCACTCCAGTCTGCAGATTTTTGCTTTGTTCCCTTTTCTCTGGCTTTTCTCCCCTTTCTTTGCCGGTCTTTTAGCTGCAGACATTTTGGACTCCCTTTTCTATTCTATCTAACAAGGGGGATCCAAGAAGATGTCATAGAGATCTCTGGATTCAGTTTGTGCCTTGAAAGGAAGGTACAATTTCCGAAGGCTGGAAAGGAAGAGGCATTCAAAAGGGAATGGAGTATGTGAAAAAGGTACTGTAATCACAGTGCGAAGGATGCAATGGAAAGCACAGCTGAGAGTGGTTTGACTAGGGTGCCCTTAAATCAAAGAGTCAGGATCCCAAGACCCTTGCTCATTCAGCNTTCAAAAGGGAATGGAGTATGTGAAAAAGGTACTGTAATCACAGTGCGAAGGATGCAATGGAAAGCACAGCTGAGAGTGGTTTGACTAGGGTGCCCTTAAATCAAAGAGTCAGGATCCCAAGACCCTTGCTCATTCAGCCATTAGTCTACAGGTTAAAAATACCAAATTACTCACACATTTTTTTCTGCCAGTTATTTTATTTCCATGTGATATTTTAATAGCTATTTACGTATGCGGGTGTGCTAAGTCTCTTCAATCATGTCCTACTCTTTGCGATCCTATGGACTGTCGCCTTCCAGCCTCCTCTGTCCATAGGATTCTCCAGTCAAGAATACTGAGTAGGTTGCCAGGCTCTTCTCCAGGGAATCTTCCCGAACCAGGGATCAAACCCACGTCTCATTATGTCTCCAGCACTGAAGGCGGGTTCTTTACAACTAGCGCCACCCAGGAATGGCGCTACTCGTAGGATTTATGTATAGCTATCAATAACTATTAGAACGTATTGCACACTTAATATATGCATTCTTCATTTTATCCCCAACAGAACACTGAGGAAAGCATTAATGTTATCTCCATTTTCCCGAGGAGGGAACAGAGCAGAAAAAGACCAAGTAACTTGCCTCAAGTCCAAGGTACCAAAAAGTTTGGATCACACATCCGGATCCTAGATCCGCAAGCTTGACTCCTAATAGACACTGAATGCCCACGACATGCCAACATGTTTGCTCAGTATGGAATTATACACAAGGGCAAGAGTGACACAGTCCATCTTCTCTGGGACATCTTCTTATTCCTCAAAAAATTTCAGCAGCTTAGTTTAGATAGAGCAATAAAGCCACTAATAAAAAATCCATTACAAAAGGACCTTTTTACTCTTTGGTGCAACTACCTGTTAAAAGTGAGAGGAAGGAAGAAAAAGAGGGGAGCAAAGGAAAAAGGTAAAGATGTTTATAGCCTTGCTCACCCCATGGGTAGGGTAAAGCAAATGAGACTGGTAGGATTGTAGTATTNTCTTCTTATTCCTCAAAAAATTTCAGCAGCTTAGTTTAGATAGAGCAATAAAGCCACTAATAAAAAATCCATTACAAAAGGACCTTTTTACTCTTTGGTGCAACTACCTGTTAAAAGTGAGAGGAAGGAAGAAAAAGAGGGGAGCAAAGGAAAAAGGTAAAGATGTTTATAGCCTTGCTCACCCCATGGGTAGGGTAAAGCAAATGAGACTGGTAGGATTGTAGTATTTATGATGTGACCTCTTGGAGGATAAAGGAGCACATGTATTGTTTTTTTTTAATATAAATTTACTTATTTTAATTAGAGGATAGTTACTTTACAATATTGTATTGGTTTTGCCATACATCAACATGAATCTGCCACAGGTGTACCCATGTTCCCCATCCTGAACCCCCCTCCCACCTCCCTCCCCAAACCATCCCTCTGGGTCATCCCAGTGCACCAGCCGCGAGCATCCTATATCATGCATCGNTGTTTTGAGAGAAAGTGTAATGAAGAGAATTAGAGATTATATTTTCAAGAAATTTAGTGCTGCAAAGTCCCTGTGAAACAGATTGGAGGCAATTGTAGTGTCCTAGGAGAATTTGTTGTTGTTGTTTGTTTAGATGGAAGAAATTACTGTATGTTTCCAAATAGAGGCAATAAGTGATAGTTCGAGAGAGAGAGAGATTAATAAAGTAGCCTTTGAGTAGTCTCCTAGGTCTTATTGCTTGCTCTATTTGATTCTCTTATAAAACAGAATATATATATTGTAGTCAGCATTCTAAGCCTTTCTTCTCTCCAATTATACTGTAAACTCCTTGTAGGCAAGGCATAAGATTGAACTTTATTCTTGGTGGTCGAACGTTGATAGATTGATTAGCATCATAAAGTATAAATGACTACTGTTGGTTAATGAGTTGGCAGCTTCCAGAGGCTTTCTTTATAAAGCCAAAGCAGGGAGAAGTACTGCTTTATTCTTTAACACAAAGGGATGTCTCTCTAATGATGTGATTTTAGAAACCTGTAGAAATCCATGGGGTTGCAAAAGAGACACGACTTATCAACTAAACAACAAAAAGCAAGTGATTAGGAGAATGGGACAAGAATTCTCCTCTGTCTTTACTATACATTTTGCTTAAAATAGCAACCTCTCTGTCACTCATTGACTAACTCATGGAGTAATTCACAGAATAATTGCCAAGACTTCCAGCTGAAATTCCAAATGTAGAAACATACCTTCCTGTCTATGACCAATTAATCAGCAAATATAGAGTAGCATTAGCATTTCAATGATAGATTTACCAAGCCTACTTGCACATTAAGAAAGAAGTGTGGGACTTCCCTGGTGGTCCTGTGGTTAAGAATCTACCTGCCATTGCAGGGGACAAAGGTTCGGTCCCTGTCCAGGAAGATNTGTCTATGACCAATTAATCAGCAAATATAGAGTAGCATTAGCATTTCAATGATAGATTTACCAAGCCTACTTGCACATTAAGAAAGAAGTGTGGGACTTCCCTGGTGGTCCTGTGGTTAAGAATCTACCTGCCATTGCAGGGGACAAAGGTTCGGTCCCTGTCCAGGAAGATCCCACACATCACAGGGCAACAAAGGTTGTTCCCCACAGCTACTGAACCTGTGTGCCCTAGAATCTGTGCTCTGCAATAAGAGAAGTCATTGCAGTGAGAAACCCATGCACTGCAACTAGAGAGGAGCCTCCACTCTCTGCAACTAGAGAAAAGCCCACGCAGCAGTAAAATCCAGCACAGCCAAAAATAAATAAATAAGAATTAAAAATAATTTTAAAAAGGGAAATGTCCATGCCCTAGTCCCTGAAAATTTCTTTCTAAAATAAAAGCCATCTGGTATGATTTCCTGAAGAACAGAACTTCCTTACTGACTTGCAATTGCAGAGGTATACATTGGGAAGTCAAAAATCCCTTTGGTTTACCTGTGACTAACAGGAGGTGACGATTATAACAAGATTTTTTCATTCTCTTTTTTTAAATTAAACTTTTTATTTTGTAGTAGAGTATAGCCAATTAATAATGTTGTGATAGTTTCAGGTGGACAGCAAAGGGATTCAGCCATAATATACATACTATACATACTCTGCCCCAAACTCCCCTCCCATCCAGGCTTCCACAATAACATTGAGCAGAAGTGGGTATGTGTTTTACAGTGGGTTCCTGTTGGTTATCCACTTTAAATACAACAGTGTGTACATGTCAATCCCAAATTCCCTAACTATCTTTTCCCGTCATCCTTCCCCACCTGGCAACCATAAGTTAGTTCTCTAAGTCCATGAGTTTGTCTCTATTTTATTATAATTTCCCTGGTGGCTCAGACAGTAAAGCGTTCACTTACAATGTGGGAGACCCAGGCTCAATCCTTGGATCAGGAAGATCCTCTGGAGAAGGAAATGGCATCCCACTCCAGTACTCTTGTCTGGAAAATCCCATGGATGGAGGAGCCTGGTAGGCTACAGTCCATGGGGTCACAAAGAGTTGGACAGAACTGAGTGACTTAACTTTTTTTTCTTTCATTTGTATAATTTCTTTTTAAATTCTGCACATAAAGAATGTCATACAATAGTTCTCCTTTTCTGTCTGATTTACTTCACTCAGTATGACAATGTCTAGGTCCAACCATGTTGCTGCAGATGGCATTATTTTATTCTTTTTCATGGCTGAGTAATATTCCATTTTGTGTATGTATTAATTACCACATCTTTATCCATGTCTCTGTCGATGGACATTTAGGTTGCTTCCATGTCTTGGCTATTGCAAACAGTGCTGCAACAAATACTGGGATGTATATATCTTTTTGGACCATGTTTTTCTCCTAATATGTGCCCAGAAGTAGGATTGCAGGGTCATATGGTACCTCTATGTTTAGTTTCTTAAGGAACCACCATACTATTCTGCGTAGTGGCTGCATCAGTTTACACTCCCACCAACAGTGTAAGAGGGTTCCCTTCTCTCCATTCTCTGCAGCATTTATTGTTTGTGGATTTTTGATGATGCTGACACGTGATACCTCATTCTAGTTTTGCAGTGGCACTACTGGTAAAGAACTCACCTGCCAATGCAGAACACACAACAGACTCATGTTCCATCTCTGAGTTAGAAAGTTCCCCTGGAGAAGGAAACTGCAACTCACTCTAGTTTTCTTGCCAGGCAAATTCCATGGGCAGAGGAACCTGGAGGGCTACAGTTCATGGGTCAAGGGAGTCAGAGGCGACTAAGCAACTAAACACGCACATGATAGTCAGTGCTATTAAACATCTTCTCATGCGCCTCTTGGTCTATATGTCTATATATCTTCTTCTGAAAAGTGTCTGCTTATGTCTTCTGCCTATTTTTTATTGGGATGTGTGTTTTGATGATTTTTAACCTCATAGGCTATTTGTAAATTTTGGAGATTAATCCCTTGCCCAGAGACTGATCTTAGTAATGGCCTTTTTTTTTTTTTTTTTTTGGAACAAAGCACAGCATGGGCAACAATGTCCCGCTGAAGATGCAACTAAATTGATTAACTTTCCCCTACCCCCTTTATTTACTCCCCCCTTATTTTCAGGGTTTGTTGTTTTCTTTGTAATATTGTGAACATTTGTGTATATGTAAGTTCTTGGTTTCATTTGGGTTATTACTTTAGCCTAGATTGATTTTTTTTAATTAGTAGGATGAACTAGGGTGAAAGAGAATGGACTATGATTTCTTAGTTAAATGGCCAATTAAAAAATCGAGTGCAAATTTTTTTTTTTCTCTTCTAAATTTCAGAATCAGAGAGAGATAGGGCTAGAGGGAAATTTTAGAAATGACTCACTTCTTTGACGGGGTAACAGAGGGCCAAAGAAACAAATTTATTTAGTGTTATCCATTAGATCATATAATACATTAAGTGGCAAAATCAGGACCAAAACCATTTTGAACATTTTTAGCAGATGTTCAAGAAAGAATCTCTTCCAATACTTTTAAAATGTGACCACAGAATTAGACAGGTACTCAAAACATCTTGACTCTTTCCTGCCACTTTTATAATAAGCATATTTTGGATTAAAATGTAACATATATTTTAATTGGAGGTTAATTACCTTACAATATTGTATTGGTTTTGGTATATTCAAAAAAAGTTTTTTAAATGTAAGATATATAATTATATTTTGGCATTTTAGCCAATTGGGACTGAATGACAGAAGAAAAATACATACGGGTAGAAAAAAATTTTAATTTATCATTTTCTAGTTGAAAAGGAAGTCGGGTATTTGAGTCACATAAAAAATGGTACACATATCCTGTTTGGTGTTGTATTTTGTTAAAGGTGTTTGTCAAAATTTTGCATATTACTTTTATCTACTTTTCCCCTCACTAGTGATGAAAGGGGCTAGAAATTTCTCCTTTTCATGTGATGTCAGAGTGCCCTATATGTCTTGACACGTCCAGAAAGGAAAGAAATGGATCAAGATTAGCAACAATGGAATCAGAGTCATGTTATATGCTATCAGCTATAAGACATACATGCAAACAGAACTAAAAGGTAGACATATGTGTGTAAACATGTCTCATTAGCTTTATGACAAAGCGTTTTTGGTCAGAATATCTCTGGATAGATGTCTATGCCATAAGAATAGATTAATCAGAAAAGCAGGTCAGGAATTGTCCTGGCAGGGTAAATAGTAGTGATTAGGAAAATATGTATTGAGAAGGAACAGCAGACATAAAAGCAGAGATCTAGGTGATAGAAGTTTTAAGGCACTGATGAGAGTATATGTTTGATTTAGTGCAGACTCCCTGCAGGACTCCTTCCTTCCCGCACCGTCACAAATGCTTTTATGATCAATGGCTTCTTACCCTAGGCCTGGAGATGAGCAAGAGGAGATGGTGTGATTATAGGGCACTTATGAGGTGCGACATGAGACTAACTCTGTGGCCACAGAAGAGGCTTTGCTAGTGTGGGTGTCCTGTAAACTTCAGAGACATGTGATAACTAGGCCTGGAGAACAAGCGAGGAAAGCTTTACATCTTTATCAGTAGATCGCGGTATCAGGCAACCCTCTTTGAATGCAGAAGACAAACTCCAATTTAGAATCGTTTAAGGAAAGGGAAATTTGCACTGGCAAATTTCAGCTGGGGTTTTCTTCATTTATGGTTACATCAAAAAACACAAGGAGTGAGTCGAAAGATAAATTGAATCATATAACCTTTTAAGGGTTTATTTGAGCAAAAATTGATTCCAATTGGCCAGCACCAGATCACAGATGGATAGGAACATTCAGTGACAAGAACCAGGGACAAGAAAATGTGGAGAAAGTGTGGTGGGGAAGAAAGGAAATGACTTGATTGGCTATAGCTTAAAGCCTGTTTGGCTTTTTGATTTTATAACCTTGAGCATTTCCATGCTTAAATGTTAATTTGCTTACACCAGGGCATTAGAGCCACAAGAGTCNACCAGGGACAAGAAAATGTGGAGAAAGTGTGGTGGGGAAGAAAGGAAATGACTTGATTGGCTATAGCTTAAAGCCTGTTTGGCTTTTTGATTTTATAACCTTGAGCATTTCCATGCTTAAATGTTAATTTGCTTACACCAGGGCATTAGAGCCACAAGAGTCTAACAGCCTGCGGGCTTAATTAATCTTACAAGTGTCACAAGGTTCTGTCTCTGCCTTTCTTGGCTGAACTATTGTCTCAGTTAGCTGATTTTAAGGCAGCCTGTCTGCCTCCGCCCACCACCACCTTGGTGGCAAAATGATAACAAGCAGTTTGTCTATCACAGTGGGGAAGCAGCTGCCTCTATTCCAAAAGTAGTGCCTTTCATTTCATTAGCATGGCTCAAAACCTTCTTATCTCCAAAGCAATTCCTGTTACCAGGATGATAATGGAAACCCCAGGGTTTAAGTAGGAGAGGCTGATCCATTGAACCTGAAAGATTAGAATCTGAGAGTTAATGCATGATGAATGGGATGGAGGCATATAAGACAGACCTATTTCTTCTCAGTTATCACAGATTATTTTCTGGTACACCTCCTAAAATGATTTTTTAAATTTTTGTTTTATCTTAGCAGTCTCAGAGTAGGCAAGAAACTTGACTGGGATCCTGTTCCCATTGACTCTATGACTTTTCCTTTTGCCATTGTGCCATCCACCCTTGAGAGGAAACCCTGACTGAAGACTGCTCAGTTTTTAATATAAGTTGCTGATGTGGAGGAGGATAGAGAGGAGTCAGAATCAGCTCTTATTCCCCTTCTTGCTCTCTCTCAAACCTTGGCCCCTCTGCTTCTTGCTAAACCTTCTTTCTGTATCATCTTAATTCTTAATTTTCCTGCTGTGATTTTTACTGGTCTTATACAAACATATGGCCTCTATTACGTACCAGATGTCATTATATTCTTCAGGCTTGGGTGCTCCTGGGCTACTGACCAAGGTGATCATATGATTAAGAACAATATTCATTGGCTACTCACTAGATACCCAACACTGTTCTAAGCACTTTTCATATGCTGTTTCATTGAATCCACTAAAAACTCCAAGAGAAATATCATTAGGCTTAATTTACAGATGAAGAAAATGAGGCAGAGAGAGATGTTAAGTAATATATGTGAAGTTGTACTCAATGCATAAAGGGACCTGGATTTGAATGCAGGCAACTCGGCATCAAAACAAATGTTGGAAAATATTGTTTTTCAGTGTGTCCGAGAGACCACAGTGGAGGACTAGGCTACAAAAAGCTGAGAGGGCATTGGGCACCAAAAAGATGCTTGTAAATGGAGAGAAGAGTATGACTCTGCCCGCAACTGGTAGGGTGANATCTGGAAGTTCATGGTTCACATACTGTTGAAGCCTGGCTTGGAGAATTTTGAGTGTTACTTTGCTAGCGTGTGAGATAAGCGCAATTGTGCAGCAGTTTGAACATTCTTTGGCATTGCCTTTCTTTGAGATTGGAATGAAAATTGACCTTTTCCAGTCCCGTGGCCACTGCTGAGTTTTCCAAATATGCTGGCATATTGAGTGCAGCATTTTCACAGCAACATCTTTTAGGATTTGAAATAGCTCAACTGAAATTCCATCACCTCCACTGGCTTTGTTCGTAACGATGCTTCCTAAGGCCCACTTGATTTTCCATTCAAGGATGTTTTAGCTCTAGGTGAGTGATCACAGTGTTGNTATGCTGGCATATTGAGTGCAGCATTTTCACAGCAACATCTTTTAGGATTTGAAATAGCTCAACTGAAATTCCATCACCTCCACTGGCTTTGTTCGTAACGATGCTTCCTAAGGCCCACTTGATTTTCCATTCAAGGATGTTTTAGCTCTAGGTGAGTGATCACAGTGTTGTGGTTATCTGGGTCATGAAGATCTTTTTTGTATAGTTCTTCTGTGTATTCTTGCCACCTCTTCTTAATATCTTTTGCTTCTGTTAGGTCCGTACCATTTCTGTCCTTTATTGTGCCTATCTTTGCCTGAAATGCTCACTTGGTATCTCTAATTTTCTTGAAGAGATCTCTAATATTTCTCATTCTATTGTTTTCCTTTATATTTTTGCATTGATCACTGAGGAAAACTTTCTTATCTCTTCTTGCTATTCTTTGAAACTCTATATTCAAATGGGTATACCTCTTCTTTTCTCCTTTCCCTTTAGCGTCTCTTCTTTTCTTGCTATTTGTGAGGCTTCCTCAGACAACCATTTTGCCTTTTTGCATTTTCTTGGGGAGGTCTTGATCACTGTCTCATGAACAATGTCATGAACCTCTGTCCATAGTTCTTCAGGCATTCTATCTGTCAGATCTAATCCCTTGAATCTATTTGTCACTTCCACTGTATAATCATAAGGGATTTTATTTAGGTCATACCTCAATGGTCTAGTGGTTGTCCCTGCTTTCTTCAATTTAAGTCTGAATTTGGCAATAAGGAGTTCATGATCTGAGCCACAGTCAGCTCCTGGCCTCGTTTTTGCTGACTGTATAGAGCTTCTCCATCTTTGACTGCAAAGAATATAATTGATCTGATTTTGGCATTGACCCTCTGGTGATGTCCTTGGCTTCCTTAATAGCTCAGTTGGTAAAGAATCCACCTGCAGTGCAGGAGACCGTGGTTTGATTACTGGGTTGGGAAGATCCACTGGAGAAGGGAAAAAGCTACCCACTCCAATATTCTGGCCTGAAGAACTCCATGGACTGTATAGTCCATGGGATCGCAAAGAGTTGGACAGGACTGAGCGACTTTCAGTTTGCTGTTCACTTGACATTGTTACAACATTGTTCGTTGGCTCTACTCCAATATAAAGTAAAAGGTTGAAAAAAAAACTTTAAAAAATTGAAAATAGCTCATACTAAGATCTAAAGTGTGTTGCATCCATGACTTCATTTTAAATGTGTCCCTGCATATCTGCTAGATAAAGGAGACAGTAAGGATCTCAAAGAACAAAACTATAGCTAACAGAGTGTTCGATGCTATATAACATGTGTCATGTCCTTCCAAACATCAAGGAGGGTCCTTTCCTCTAAAAGCTGTCCTGTGTATAGGATTAAAAAATTCACCTCTTAAAAAAATAATATTTAGCGCACTGAAAACTGTATGAAACTTCAGCTCAAAAAGGAATTGTTGTTCCTCAGTTGCTGGGATCGGAGAAGGCAATGGCACCCCACTCCAGTACTCTTGCCTGGAAAATCCCATGGATGGAGGAGCCTGGTGGGCTGCAGCCCATGGGGTCGTGAAGAGTCGGACACAACTGAAGCAACTTAGCAGCAGCAGCAGCAGTTGCTGGGATTATCAAAAACAATTTATGGGGAAAATCATGTATTTTAATCTTTTCCCGTGACATTTAATAATTGAGTTTGCACAATTGGGTACATGCGCACGCGCGCACACACACACACACTCACACATACAGCTCAATTTACAATGAACTATTTTGCAGTGTATAATAGGATAAAAGTCTTTATAAAACTTAGCTTACTTAGGAGGTATATTCATGAATTTCCAGAGAGCCATTGTAAGTAATATCATTAGTGTCATCAATATTATCTGAGATGATGTAGAACATAACCCAGGTATACAAATTAACTTTGCATTAAGGTTTGAAGTGACACAACCATTGCCTGTGAATATCATCTCTCAATTTGTAAATTATCAGACATAGTGATAATGTGGCCTGACTACAACTGTGTCTGCATGAAGTACTTTTTCTTTTGTGCAATCAAGACCCTAAAAGTATGAGATCTTCTTTTACTCCTTTTGCTGAAAGTCATTTATTAATTTTCCCTGCAGTAAACATAATTCCAGAGTTTATTCTTTTTTTTTTTTAAGGAGGAAGGAGTACATTTCCCGGCCATTTCCTTCGTCATTCTAGGCAGCTAGCCAATGAAATATAGACTAAACAACACAGAGGATATTAATTCTGCTTCACAATGCATGCACACAGCTAGTGATGCATAAAGCTTCATTCCTAAACTGACAATAAAAGGATTGTGCAACTGTCTAAAGTCCAACGTCATGAAGAGTTTTCTGAGGGAGTTGGAAGGAGATAAGAGAACAGACCTTAGGGAATATGTTTAAAATTGCCAAATAGTGATGGCAAAGCCAAATTCATACCTACATCAGTGGAGTGCAGAGGATCCAACTGAGAATCTTTAATGCTGAATTTTAGGAAAAAAAAGTTCAAAATGAACCTAAAAGAAAAAACAAAAAACAAAAAAAACCATGTAGTTCCCAGATGTATTGGGTGTTTTCTGGCAGTAGAAATATAACACACATACAGAAAAACTTCTAAAGCCTAAGTCTAGAGCTGGTTGATGGCTATTGATTGATTGAATAAGGCTGGATGGCCTTTATTTTGTTTTGGCTGCATCATGCAGTCAACAGTATCTTAGTTCCCCAACCAGGGATTGAACCCAGGCCCCCTGAAGTTGAAGCATGAAGTCCTATCCATTGGACCTCCAGAGAATTTCCTAAAGCAGGTTCAAATGTGCATACGTGTTAAGTTGCTCAGTCATGTCCAACTCTTTGTGACCCCATGGACTGTCCCTATCTGCTAGGCCTCTGTCCATGGGATTCTCCAGGCAAGAATACTAGAGCGGGTAGCCATTTCTTTCTCCAGGGAATCTTCCCAACCCAGGGACTGAACCTGGGTCTCTTTGGTTTCCTGCATTGTCAGGCAGATTCTTTACCACGAGCACCACCTGGGAAGACTGGTTTAAATCTGAACACACCATAATTATAATTCTTAGGTCAAGAAACAGAATGTCACTTACTTCCCCAAAGACATGCCTATACACCCATGTGGTCACTATCCTCCCACAGGTTAGTCTTATCTTGTCCTCTACCATTAGACTAGAATTGTTCCTGAACATTACATAAATGGACAGTGTACAATCTTTTGTGATTGGCTTTTTCTTCACTCAACATTTGATTTGTTATGTAAGTGTTGTTGTATTAATAGCACACTTGTGCTCACAGCTGTATAGTATTTTCAATGTGTAAACATACCTCAACTTATCCATTCTCCTATTGAAGATGTATGGATAGAAAATATTATACATTTTTTTTATATCACTGAGCTTGATTTAGTAATATTTCTTTAGAACTTTCATATCAGTATTCATGAGAGAGTTTGGCCCATAAATTTTTGTTTCTTATGATAGTCTTGTTATGTTTTAGTATAAAGATTATTCTGGCTTAATAAAAATTGCTTGGAAGTAATCTCTCTGTTTCCAATATCTGAAAGATTTTGTGTAAAATTAGTGTCCTTTCTTAAATTTTTGGAAGAATTAAGCAGCAAAGCCTGGATAATTTATTCCTTATTAATCATGAGAGCTACTAAGAATTTTTATTGTCTTTTAGAAGTTTGTGACGGGGACAGGCTCCATGTTTCATGTCCTTTAGTTCTCCAATTTTGACATTTCTGTTATTTCAACTCCTCTAAGCTGATTTCTCTGCCCCCTTGTAGAAACTTTCTCAGGCTTCCCAGGTGGCACTAGTGGTAAAGAACGCGCCTGCCTATGCATGCAGACGTAAGAGACACAGGTTCAATCCCCGGATTGGGAAGGTCCCCGGGAGAAGGTCATGGAAACCCATTCCAGGATTCTTGCCTGGAGAATCCCATGGACAGAAGAGCCTGGTGGGCTACAGTCCGTGGGATCATGAAGAGTTGGACACAATTGGAGTGACTTAGCATGCACGCAGGAACTTTCCCAGGAGAAGCTCAGGCTTCTAGACTCTAGTAGGTATTAGTCACTCAGTCATGTCCAACTCTTGTGGTCTGAAGAGGTCTGAAGCCTGCCAAGCTCCCCTGTCCATGGAATTCTCCAGGCCAGAATACCGGGGTGGCTTGCCATTTCCTCCTCCAGGGCTTCTTCCCACGCCAGAGATTGAACCCAGGTCTCCTGCATTTCAGGCAAATTCTTTACCAACTGAGCCACCAGGGGAGCCCAAGCTGTAGTGTAAGATCAGCAAATAAATACTCCAGGGAGAGCAGAGATCAACAGTTCACCTCTGAAATGTCTTTTTCTTCTTTGCATGTTTCTACAGATTTCTGATATTTTCAAATATATTCATTTATCTGGTGTTTTTGGAGTTATGTAATTACTCCATCATCTTTAGAAGTTGAAACTGAAAAGAAACATTTTCTTTCCTACTTGTTTGCGCTAATTGACTGACGATAGTAATACGTTCTGGCACCATTTAGGGTGCTTACAGTCTAATATGGACAATAGAGACTAAACAAACACACAACTAGAGAATGTATAAGTACACATAGTGGTGTGTGTCAAGTTTTAAAATGATAACTCCACAAGCTGTTGCCAGAAACTTTCAAACATTTCTTTATATTATTACTCTAAAAGACAGTGATACTTAGAATAATTTTTTTCACTTTTTAATTTAAAATTAATTTAAAAAGAAAATCTGAATGATAAGTAGAAAGATAAACAAAATGAAAAATTAACAACTCTTCTTAGAAAAATGAGATCACACAGCAAACTTGTGTCCCCAAACTGGAGACATCACTAGGCAAATAAAGAGACTTCAGCAAAAATCTTTGCAGGAGCCAGTGCCAAGTTATGGCAACCTGAACTTTGACTGATGAGTTGTTAGAGACTCAGTGTAGACAAGTCTGAGACATAATCCCAGGGAGATTTCCTCATCAGGAGAACCATACACTTTTGTGAATCATACCTTCAAGGCTCTATCATGCTCTCATAGACAATGTCAGAGAAAAACCCTCTTCTGCTCTGGCAGAAGGAGGGCAAAAAGAACCAGTTTGAAATCTCTCAGAACAATCTGTCTTTCTTAACATGGTCTGCCTTCAGTAGAAACTACTTAACTAGAGCCTAACTTGCTGGGATTTTATCAGAGCCCAGTTGAACTGGGGAAAGAAAATACCCGACCTCAGCCAACTTCAACGTTTCATGTGTGGGAAGGGAAATGCCAAACTCTGGCCCACTCTTGTCATCCTGTCCACCTGAGAGTGAGGGGAAATTGAAAAGCAAGTGTGAAATTCACAGTCCAAGGGCACTGGCCCTCTAAAATATTGAGACCTAATCATTAGACTATAGAATGTGTCCACTCTCCCAGTCTTACCAACCCTTTATAAAGGCTTATTTACAGCAATTTATTTTACCCAGTAAATCAATTTCAGATATAAAGGAGAAAAATGTAAGACATACTATGAGAAAATGTATTCTTTGAAGAGAAGGCACCCATCAGAACCAGATTCAGCTGTGCCAGAGATGTTGGAAATATCAAATTGGGAACTTAAAACCATGTGATTAACATGCTAAGGCCACTAATAGATAAAGTAAACAACATGCAAAAACAAGTGTGTGATGCAGGCAGGGAGATGAGAATTCTGAGAACAGAAGAGAAATGTCAGAAATGAAAAGCACTGGAACAGAAATGAAGAACCTCTTTAATGGGTTTAGTAATGGAGTGGCTATGGCTGAGGAAAGAATCTATGTACTTCAGGATTTCTCAACAGAAACCTCCAAAACTGAAAAGCAAAGAAAATTAAAAAAAAGAAAAAAAAGCCTAAAAAATAAGAATGGAAAATCAAAGAACTGTGGAACAGCTACTAAATGTAGAACATGTATATAATGGGGCTATTAGAAGGAAGAGAAAGAGACAAAGAAACAGAAGAAACATTTGAAGCAATAATGACTGGGAATTTTCCCAGTTAATGTCAGATACTTGCAAATAGCAATATTACAAAGGAGTATATTACAAAGGAGTATTTTATAGCTGTGTGTGATACTCTCCCATTGATATCATAAGTAAGGCTGCTCTTCCCCAACAATCTTAAATAGCATGTTATATATAGTTCAGTGTGTTTCTCCGGTTGTATAACATATTTTTAATGTGTATGTGAATTCTAGAGATTTAGCCATTCCTTTAGCACTTTAGTGATCACTGCATCAGACACTATTGCAGTTGCTGGGTATTGGAAGATAAACTTAAAATTTTGATAGCCTTACAAGAGTTCACATTTATTGGAGAGCACAGACAGTCACATAATTGTAGATTTTAAATAGTTTCTAAAAGAACAAATAATTGGCTGAATGGTAGAGATAAGAACATGGTGCTATGAGATGTTTCAGGAAATCATCTAAGCCAGACAAGGAGAGAGATCAGAAAAAGTCTTCAGAGTAAACTTGAGATGATACTTAAAGATTAATAAGCAATTGGCCAGATTAGGTGAAGACACAAGGTGAGTACCACGTCTAGGTAACGGAATAGCACATGGCAACGCATATATGTGTGAAAGAATGAATTTGGGAAATGTAAGAGGTTGATTCAGAGTAAAGTGGTAGAAAGTCTCCTCTAAACTATGACTTGATTTTCAAGATGCTCAGTTCAGTTCAGTTCAGTCGCTCAGTCGTGTCCGACTCTTTGCGACCCCATGAATCACAGCACACCAGGCCTCCCTGTCCATCACCAGCTCCCGGAGTTCACTCAGACTCATGTCCATTGAGTCAGTGATGCCACCCAGCCATCTCATCCTCTGTCGTCCCCTTCTCCTCCTGCCCCCAATCCCTCCCAGCATCAGAGTCTTTTCCAATGAGTCAACTCTTCGCATGAGCTGGCCGAAGTACTGGAGTTTCAGCTTTAGCATCATTCCTTCCAAAGAACAACCAGGGCTGATCTCCTTCAGAATGGACTGGTTGGATCTCTTTGCAGTCCAAAGGACTCTCAAGATGCTATGGAACAACAGAACTTTTCTAAGCAGAAAGTGACATCAAGCTGTATGTGTTCCAAAAAGCTCAATTTCCCCTTGGTGTACAAATTAAATAGGGAAGGGGTCAGGGTCAGAAAATGAGAAAGGTGAAAGCCTGAACTATGGTGGTCTCAGTAGGGTTTGAGAAGAAGACACACTGAAGACAATGAAATGTGATCTGGTATCACCACTGCCAATTGTAAACATGGATTCAGTGCCATTACCGTCAAGCAAGATTTTTATCTTTGTTGCTTTAGCATCCCTCTAGAAATTCTGCAATGTGTGTGTGTGGATGAAAACAGCCTCCTTAATGTTAGAAACACATCTCTTTAGTAACATCATCTGTTTCTTACTTATTAGCTTAAAATCAAATGAAAGCAAACTTTTAGTATGAGTCTTCTTCCAGAAGAGGTTTTCCGTCTAAAGTCTAGTCAACCTATAATACAGCAGATGCCCTGTGAGCGTGCCTAACAAAGTATTTTATTACCAGTTGAATTTTCATGCCATTTTACAATAAGCTGGTAGTTAACATATGATGTTGCTTTTTTCCAAAACTCTATTAAATTTTAAGTGGGAATGGAGCACTTAGTAAGTCAGTTGTTCTAACTGGTGAACAGAGGGGTCTGGAGGATTATTGGATGATATACCTTTGGGGACCATGTTGCTCACCAGATACACAAGAAATGCCAGTTGAGACCACAAGCATATTGAACAGGGGTTGGTATCAATTTTAAAAGAAAGAAGATAAATTTGATGTGAAAATATCTGTGTTAGTACTATTGTCCTAACTTGCCCCGTTTTTGTTCAAATTTGGCAAGAATTAAATAGAGAAGTTATATAAACTCTCTGTGCCTTAGCTTCCTCATTTGGGAAGATTTTTATGAGATTAAATAAGTTTTCACCTGGGGGTGAAGCAATCAAGAGCACAGACCTCAGGGTTCACAGACAGAATGCCCAGCCAGCATTCCAACCTTGACCGCTGGTGTCCCTGTGACCTTGGGCAAGTTATTTGTCCTCTCTACACTCAGTGTGCTCATCTGTTAAATAGGGATAATAATAATACATATTTCATAGAGGTGTTGGGAGATTAAACAAGCTAGTATTTACAGAGTGCTCAGAATAGTGCCTGGTACATAGTAAGTACTATGTAAATGTTTACTAAATATATAAAATTAAAAATGGAGAAAAAGGAAATAAGTTGGTCTCAATAAAAGCTTGTTTCTTTCCCTTCCATTTGAAATGTTAAAAAAAAAAAAACTTCTTTGGATGAAATACAATATATGAATTAGCTCAGAGAATAATTAGTGAAAAACAACTCTTCTTTACAAAATAGTTTTCTTTACTTTTCATTTAAAATCTCTTCCAAGTATATCAAATACCTACAAATGGTGATTTACATGGGAGTGTGAATTTGTGTGTATATCAATGTCTAATACATAAATAAATGTATTTTTATTGCAAAATGTATATCCAAGGATTTCTGGTGATATCCTTTGCTACTGTGTAATCCCTGTGATAATGACATTAGTTTCTGAATATGCTGGTCAGTTAATACATTCTGGTCTGAGCCTGGGTTTCTTTCCTGTTCACTGACAGGAGAGAGCTGAGAGGAAAAGAAGCAATAGTGCTCTGATCTATCTTGCTTTCCAAAAATGAGGAGTGTTTATGTTAGAGTATTTGGCAAACATGAAGTAAGTTTTTTTTTTTTGAGACCTGCTTTTAAGGCCAAATTTGTTTGGGGTGGGGCCCTGCTCTTGGCTTAGAAGCCACATTCACCACCAGGTCCCTAAGCTGGGAAACACAAATGGCCAATTATACTGTGACCCATCCCTGGACTGTTAACAGCCTGCAAAAAGAAAGGCCCTCGGCAAACAGCCTTTAAAATGCAGGAGAATCTAGGTGTCAAGGGATCTCCATCCCATTGAACCTTTTTATCACAATGCAAATCCTGCCTAACTTTTACATTTAGAGGCACCCTAGTGACTGCTTCATTTGACAATAACTGGGGAGATCCTGGGTAATGAGAATGAATGATCCTGGCAAGATAAAACAGTCTTACAGGCATTTTTATTGACTATTCAAGCACTCCAAGACTAGACTCTCCCCAAAGGCAATGTCTAGGCTTCTTTCAGTTCTCAGTTTCAATCTGAAAAGATTTAACCATTGTTGGCAGATTTTTTATTTTGGTACTTTCCATGACAGCAGAAGGAGATCCCAGGAGGGCTGTGGGGGAGGGTCTGAAAGACAAGAGGACAGGGAACTGAATTTTTATAATCTTAAGATACCAATTCATATTTTAAGTGCGTGTCCCAAGGACGAAAGAACAAGGTGAACAAGGAGAGTCTGAAATGTAGGAAAAAAAAAAACCAGGTGCTTGTCATTCTTCCCTCCCCCATGTTGTAACAATATAAGAATTTTTAGGCCCTCCTGAGCACTATAACCTGTCTTCTCTCCTACCCCATATAGGGAGAAGGCATTTGCCTTACTCTTACTCCCAACCAGTATTCAAACCTCATCTAATCAGCAAATGAACTACAAAGACCCCTATCCAGCTCCTTGTATCCTGGCTATAAAAATGGACCAATGACCCATGTTCAATGTGGGCTCTCCCTATCAGGAAGCCAGCCTGATGTGCTGGCAGTGACTCTCCCCTCCCCGACTCTAATAAACTTTATTCTGTTTTCATTCTGCCTCTGTCTGGAAATTCTTTTCCAACTCGCCCATGGACCACAACAGTAAGCTCTAAAAGCAAGATGTGCAATATAAGCACCATTGCGTTAAATGAGGTGTGTGTGTGTGTGTGTGTGTGTGTGTGCTTTTCTTTCTTCCAATTTCCCTTCCCAGTCCTAGGCGGTCTCCCCACTAAATTGCGACCGGAAACTGTTTAGATCAATGGGGGAGGTGAGTACAAATGATCGCTCACTTGCTGAGTGTAAAGAGACTCTCGGCAGGTCTGAGCCTGCTCCCCTTGGCCATTTATTTTCTTTCTCTTTCCCTCAATACCTCCCTTTGTGGAAAGGGAGCTTTACATCCTAATCTCCTTCCTCCAGATCACACTGTGATAATGACATAGTTCTACAGCTGTTCTGTGGTCTTCTTCTCTTTTTCACTTCTCTTGGAAGAAGTGTTAAATACTCAAGATCTATCCAGTTGTGTCTAGTTGTGTCATTTGCCGGGCTCAGCGAATCTTGTAAATTCTAGAGTTCTTCATTTTTAATAAGCACTCATAATTTTTCACCACCCATATTGCATGCGGGCATACTCAGTCGCTTCAGTCATGTATGCCTCTTTGCAACTCTATGACCTGTAGCCCACCAGGCTCCTCTGTCCATGGATATTCTCCAAGCAAGAATACTGGACTGGGTTGCTGTGTCCTCTTCCAGGGGATCGTCCCCACCCAAGGATCAAACCCACGTCTCTTGCATCAGCAGACAGCTTCTTTACCACACCTGGGAAGCCTATCTTAAGCAAGCAAAAATTGCAGAGGGACACCTAGAGCAATGGCCCTATTTATTCATTATTCTACCAGAATTTCTATTTATTCATTATTGTACCAGAAGATAAATATTATAACCAATATTATAATATTGAATAATATTCAATATTCTACCAGTATTAGCAAGCAACTATACTTGCTAAATTCTATGGTTAAATCGTCCCTGCATTTGGATATTTGCTCTCTTGGCAATTAAATACATTGCTCCTTTTATTTGTCTCTCTCTTGCAAGAAGTACTGTGGGTGTGGATGATCTTGTTAATCATATATCTCTGTTCAGAGGCCCCTTACTCATATATTCTTTTTATTTAACTTTTTAATAAAAATTATATATATATAAGGCACACCATGATGATTTGATATACAGAGTGAAATGATTAACACAGACCAGCAAATTAGTGTCGATTAAAAAAAGATGTACAGGTTGAGAGTTGTGAATTTTGCCCCAAATAAAACTCACAGCTCTCTAGTTGTAGATCTTTTAGTCGACAGTTATGGCGGCCAACAAAGTGGCCCAGAGTGGACTTCCTTCCTTTGACTGGACTCCTCAAGGAGCTTCGGTACCAGCAGCAGCCCCTTGCACCCATTTGACTCCTCGAGGGGTACAGACGAATTTGGGTAAGTCTGTCCTGGTTCTTGAATCTCCCACATTGGTTGAGATTCTGAGTTTTATTTGGCAATGGAGCAGGTTACCTGCTCCCTCCTCGTAAGAAAGATACTGGGGGGGGGGTAGGCGGGGGGACGGTGCTGGGTGAAACATCCAGGGCATACCCACTCATGGTCTAGACCCTGAATGGGGCTCAGTTGAAAGATACTGATACTGAGTAATTTCTACCCGGTCAAAAGATGCTGGGTTGGGGGCTGGCCGAAAGATGCCAGGAGAATTGCTCACCCAGTGGAAAGGTCCTGGGTAGGGGGCTCAATTGGGAAAAAGTCGAGGAATAATACCTGGGTCTCGGCTGAAAGATGCTGAGGTCACTCCGTTGTAGGGGACTCAAATGGTCTTGGCTGAGTGGTAAGTAAGAGGCTCATCTGACACTTTTCCTCAGTTTGACTGCCATTAGAGAATTTGTCAGGATAAAAGTGAGGAAAATACATGGGAGCTTTGCTCTGAAGAAAAGGGACAAGACTCCTGGCCACTTTCGGTTTTCTCAGGTGACTGAGAAATTGATGGGAGTGGTAGAGGCCTAGTCCTCATACCAGGCAGTGGTCCCATAGGGAAACCCACTCGTTAATTAAAATACTTGCTGATCCAGGGGTCACACATAAGGACTGGCCATTCAGCAACCTGAGCAGCCACAGAGGTCTTAGATTGCTGGAGGCAGAATCCAAGACACGTAAGATGAGCTGAAATGACTCTGGGGTGACTCCTGGAGGAGTTAGACTCACAAGCAGCACATGGGCCCACTGCACAAGTTCACTAGTGATTTTTATCCCAGACAAATTCAGCTTAAAATGGAAAACAGAATCTCAAAAACAGAAACAAAGGGATATCAGAAAGCCAGCCTCTGACTAACACTCCAGCCAGACTCATATACAATAAATATGGAGCTCATACTTGAAAGTACCTAGTTAGTTGGAGAAATTATACTGAAAGAGATCTCAGCCTAAAATGGCCAAATTTGGGTTCTTTTGATATTCTAAAATTGATATTTTTGCATGCACAATTAGAAAAGGCTGGCCGTGCTTTGGTATCTAGAAGCTTCTAAAACAGAAAATGATAGAGTAACTTGTTGGCAGAAAATCAACAAGAAATTGCTTGAAACTATCAGAACTAAAAAGGCTGCTAACACTGACTTTGCCAGGTCACAGGTCTAGTGGAACTGGGAAGTCACGTTTGGCATTTATGCCATTTGGTTTTTGCTTTCTGGGGCACTCTTGCCACTTGGCTTTTGATTTCTGGGCATCTCTTTGCTTTTTGTTTCATTTGGCGTGTGACTCCTGGCTGGTGAAGTTCTGGTTCAGTTTGGTTTGTTGGTTTGGTTTGAGTGCACAGACATCTGGTACAAACTGTTTGAGCTAATATGTGAATTGCTCACTCTAAGTTTCCACACACCACATGGGAACCCCTTGGGAAAAATTTTTAAATGACTGGTCGGTCAATCTATAGCTATGATCCAATGACAAGAAAAATGGCCTAAAAATATTAGATATTTATTGACATAGGATAGGAAAATGGGCTGAAGTTCCCTTAAGTCCAGGACTTCCTCTTGTAATCAATAGCCAGGGGCTGATCAAACTAAGACCCTTACTTCTCCAGAGGGACAATCTCTGCCGGGACCAATTTGCCCTTGTTATCAGGGCCAAGTTGAGCACTATCTGGTCTAAATTTCAGCTAAAAAACTATAGTCACACACAAAAAAATACAATTTTTGACAATGTGGTCACAATATTCTTTAGAATCCAGAGAAAACTTGAAAAAAAAAAAAATTAACTCTTTAAGAATTCTTGCCCTGAAGAAATAACTCCTCTTATACCTTTAGTCCAGAGCTATCTGGATCACTTATCTAGACCATATCTAATTCCTGAAACCAAAAGGAACAACAAGGGGAACAAAGCCTTTTAAAATCTTACTCCAAAAAAAATTTTTTTTTTTTTTTAATAATATTGATGATTGCTGAGATCAGTTTGTAAATGAGCTCTAATCTGCTGCTGCTGCTGCTAAGTCGTTTCAGCGTCCAACTTTGTTTGACCCCATAAATGGCAGCCCACCATGCTCCCCCGTCCCTGGGATTCTCCAAGC
Source organism: Neotragus moschatus (assembly GCA_006410615.1). Taxonomy (NCBI): domain Eukaryota; kingdom Metazoa; phylum Chordata; class Mammalia; order Artiodactyla; family Bovidae; genus Neotragus; species Neotragus moschatus. The sequence continues at coordinate 548,556 of SJYA01002090.1, forward strand.
AAGAACATTGGAGTGGGTTACCATTTCCTTCTCCAATGCATGAAAGTGAAAAGTGAAAGTGAAGTCGCTCAGTCTTGTCTGACTCTTAGCGACCCCATGGACTGCAGCCTACCAGGCTCCTCCGTCCATGGGATTTTCCAGGCAAGAGTACTGGAGTGGGGTTCCATCACCTTACCTGAGCTCTAATCTAATTAATTGGCCTTTAAAAAAAAAAAAAAAAGTAAATGCTTGCAAATCAAATAATTCTAAATACAAGAGAAATTAACCTAAATGAATTTCAAGTTCATGTGAAATGGGAAATATTCAATGTTAAACACCTGATAACAATTCTTATTTGTTGATCTAAATAATGTAGACATGTCTAAGAATACTTAACATTAAGCAGAATATTTTCATTGTACCTAGTTTTAATATAAGTTAAATATTATTACATCTGTTACAAGTTTGTCAGCAAGGAAATTATCTCGAGTGAAGAAACTTCTAAAAAGTGTAAATGAGATATGAGCCTTTAGCTAGACTCTATGAAAAATAATTATGCTCTTTAGGAATATGTGTCTAAAATAGTATCTCCAGATTGGGGTAGCTTGAACTTCTAAGGGTTGTGCTAAACTAAGTTTTGAAACTCTATTGAATAGCTAAGTTATTTCCAAATAAAATAAGATTTTGAAACATTTACTACTAAACACTAATTACCTCTTACAGGGAAACTAAAGCGATATGGGATTAGAAATAAATGATGTTTGGTGCCATTCTAAAATGTTCTCTAAGAAAACAAAAGTTTTAGAAATTATCACTGGCATTTATTTATCTATAAAATGCTAATATAGAAGTCAGTTCTTGGTTGCTTAAGGGAAGTAGGAAGTATGTTTTTGATAGAGAAGGTATGAGGAATGGAATTGTATTTCGTGATGGGAAAAGGAAGTAAGTCTGACTTACAGGTGGCTTTTCAGGATGGAAGAACACAGTGATGGGTACAGAAAGTAATAAGGTTTGTGAAAAGTGAATCATGAGGAAAGAGTTTTGTGTGTATATATATATATATATATATATATATATGGTTAGGACTAAGTTTAAAATAAAGTTAATTAAATTTACCTTTAAAATAAAGTAAGCTGGTGCAAACACTTGAATTTAGCTTTTCTCTCTGTTAAGAGGACACCTTTTCTTTAGATATTGAACTGCCTTTGATAAATAGATTTAAGTTTCTTTATCTCTTAAATGATTTATTCTGAAATTCTTTATTGTGACTTTGACTAGGTGAACAGTATTGTTTCACAATGACCTATAGTCCTATCTGACTAAGTGTTCTAAGCCTTTTTGGTATTTGTTGACAAGACTTCTTCAATCATTCTAATGAAGAAGATTTCTAGCTAACTTTGGCATGCTTCTGAGAGCCCCTAAAACATCCCAAAGAGAGATATTACACTAATTAGGTTCACTTTGTACACAGAATTACATGGGAAGTATTGTCAAGTGAGTAATAAGTCTCAGGTTATATTGTATGGTAGTATGTTACTAATACAGATATCCTAGAAACTGTATGGAGTTCCTAAAATTTTAATATGTTTGGGTAAAATGTTATTAGGCATAATTCTAGTTATTATTTCAAAATATTGTCATAGCACTAAAGAAGTTTCGCAAAAATGCTTCCTCTTCAGGATTTATTGAAAGGACTTCTGGATAAATACCAGTTTCTGAACTGGGTAAAGATTCTAATGAAAAACCTGAGGATTTCACAAAGGTTAATAAAAGAACTGAACGAACTGGTGAATATACTTACAACTTTTATGGTTTCTAGTTTTCCAGGTTTAAGAAAAACCTTCCCCTCAAACTAATTATGATGGTAATTTGGATAATTATATTTTAAAAACAAATTGAAACATTTATCTTTTCTTTCTGAACCCTCCAGACTAAACTTTATTTTCCAAAACTTTATCAGATAAGTTAGGAAGGTTATCTCACTAACAGGTACAGAAATCTGAAGGAACTGGAAGGAATCTGAGACCTTGAGAAGGGAGGCATCCACTTAGATCTGTTAACAAAATCTGTGATAAACTTTGGCATGAGTTTCCTAGCCTTGAAAGGTTTTATTTTAAAAGTTCAGTCTGAGACTATAGCCTCAGCAAAGCAAAAAAGTCTATGATCAATTATGGTTATATAAATCACCAGGCCAAGTTTATTGCTGCCAGACCTATATCACAAACAAGTCTTAANATATTTATTATGTAGAACTTTTAAATTTCCTCAGTTTTCTTAGAAAAAATACATTTTATTTAAACATAGTAACAATAAACCAATTATGTGATAATATACACACTTAATGGAAAAAAGCTATATTTTTCCCAAGAAAAAGGCCAATAAGAAGAGTGACATTTTACATGCTTTGCAAATCTCTTTCATATCTGGCTTAATGGCAGAGTCATTATTTATCATTATTTATTTTTACCCACTCTTCCCTTCTGCGTCTTTCTCCGCCCTTTCCTTCTCCTTCTGACCAAAGAACACATATACTCTTACACTCAGAAGACACTGAGTTAGACCAGTGCTCTCTCCTCTCCTCTGAGCCGCGGCTGTAAGGGTAGATGAATCTCCACTGCCTTGAGTTCTCACAGGACAAATGAACAGCAGCTCTGGCTGAGTGNTCCTTCTCCTTCTGACCAAAGAACACATATACTCTTACACTCAGAAGACACTGAGTTAGACCAGTGCTCTCTCCTCTCCTCTGAGCCGCGGCTGTAAGGGTAGATGAATCTCCACTGCCTTGAGTTCTCACAGGACAAATGAACAGCAGCTCTGGCTGAGTGACGGAGACCGTAACCTAGGAGCCTAATGGAATTCTAGACCCATTAGCTCTTAACCTCTCAGTCTTTGCTCTTAGCAAAATAAAGACAGCGTCTGACACAGAACAAGCCCCAACAGGCAATGGACTCTCAAGAAGCTCTCCTTTTGATGGGAGGCTCTCTTTGGTCTATGGATCCCATTAAGTTAACTGCCCTCTTCTAATCTTATGGTTTATTTTTATATCACTAATTAATTATTATTTTTAAAACTTTTGGCTGCACTGTGTAGCACCTAAGACCTTGGTTTCCCAGCGTTTGAACCCACGTCCCCTGCCTTGGAACCCCCGGACCTCCAGGGAAGTCCCTATTTGTATTCTATTATGATGCTTTTTCCATCTAGAATATCAACTTTTTTTTTTCCCTATAGTCCATCTGAAGTCTCTTCTGCCATCCTATACCTGTGGAAATGAGAAGAGGGAAGTTATTTTATTTCAAAGGCAGGGAGGGGACCCTGTGAATGATGCAATCATTTCTAATGTGAAAGGAGACACACTTGTGTTTTTTATATATAATATCCACCCAAAGTTGTAGAAACAAAGGGCGTTGCAGAGGAATTTGAGATTATTCTCTGATGAGAAGAGTACCATGACATCACAGAGGAGGGATCAGCACCATTTCACTGTAGTCAGAACTCGTTGCCTAATTTCACTCCTAGGTGGGGTTAAACAGTTTAAAGCTTACGTCTGTCTGCATGTCTTGCTGCTGACAGTTTGGCAAAAGATGGACCACAAGGTATAACCATCAGAGTAAATTTATGGAGGGATCATTATTTGTTACTGTTCTCATTTTAATAGTTGCTTTGGGATTCAGGTTTCCCCCCCACTCTAATAGTGATTTTTATGATACTGAGCGAAATCCTTTCACTCTGTTCTGAAACACAACATATTTTTCTTTCTTTCACAAATGATTATCACAGAATGCCTGTGGTTTTCCCACACGGAGGAATTACTCGGTCGATATATTAACTTTTCAGATTACACACATCTTAACCATCTATGTTTGTGTACTTTTGGTTTCTGGCAGAAATTTCTCAGCATCCCAGCCTGAGGCAAAAAGTTGGAAATAGACTTTTCTCCAGGGAGGCCCTTTGTCGACATTCAGGAAAGTTAGGTTCTTTTTCCAGTTGATAAGTATTTTTATCTATCTGTTTATTTTCAGTTGTGCTGGATCTTCATGGCTGTGTGGGCTGCTCTCTGGCTGTGGTACGTGGGCTTCTCACTGCAGTGCTTCCCTTGCAGGGTCTAGGGTGCTCAGGTGTCGTTGGTTGCAGTTCACTGACTCTAGCACACAGGCTCAATAATTGTGGATCACAGGCTTAGTTGCTCCGTGCGTGGCATGTAGGATCTTCCCTGACCAAAGATAGAACCCATGTCTCCTACGTTGACAGGAAGACTCATTACCACCGAGCCAGGGAAGTTCTGTCTGTCTGTGCTTGGTCCCTCAGTCGTGTCCAACTGCAAGCCCATGAACTGCAGCCCACCAGGCTCCTCTCTCCATGGGGATTCTCCAGGCAAGAATACTGGAGTGGGTTGCCATGCCCTCCTTCAGGGCATCTTTCCAACCCAGGGACTGAACCCAGGTCTCCCACTTTGCAGGTGGATTCTTTACCATCTGAGCCACCAAGAAAAGTTCAAATTTCCCTTCACTCAGATGGAAGGGTGCTGAATCCTCAGCAAACAGAAGAGATATCTATGTTCATCTAGTCCAAACTAGATGATAAGTTAGTTTGGTGGGGTCACTTCTTTTAATGTTGGGATCCTTAGGAGAAAACTCTCTCAATTATATCTTATGGCATTGGGACAAAGACTATTAGTATCATCATCATTGGTTTAATTATGAATGTTTGTTGTCCGTTGGAAAAAACTCAGAGTATCTTCATGTCTGTGGTGAACTGGACAGTTGATATTACATTCTATTACTTAATACTTATTTAATTCATAGTTAATTATACCATTCTATTCTAGTTGCAAGTATTCAACTAATATCTTATTAGTTGAATATTTGTCCACTCCTGCTTCTGCCACCCAGCAACAGAATCAGTCACAAATGAAAAAATAAAAAAATGAGTACCTTTCCCATTTGGGCCTATATCAAATATATTTATCAGCATGCAGAATTAACTCAGCAAATGCAACTCAAATTGAGAAAGCTGCCTTCTTTTTCCATCTATACTGTGTGTTGTATGCTTACTCACTCAGTTGTATTTGACTTTTCAAGACTCCATTAACTGTAGCCAGCCAGACTCCTCTATCCATGAGATTCTCCAGCCAAGAATACTGGAGTGGGCTGCCATTTCCTCCTCACTATTTTAGGTCAAATTCCCATCACTTCACCTGACTTATTATGATGGCCTCCTGTTGGTCAACTTGTCTACATATTCCTTCTCCTCCAGTCTGTTCTACTAATGTCTGATTCCCCTTCCTAAAACTCAACTGTGATGAAGTCACTATCCTTCTCAAACATCTTTTGTACTTGATGAAAGTGAAAGAGTTAGTTGCTCAGTTGTGCCTGGCTCTTTCATTGTGACCCCATGGACTGTATGTAATCTGCCAGGTTCCTCTGTCCATGAGATTCTCCAGGCAAGAATACTGGAGTGGGCAGCCATTCCAGGGGATCTTCCTGACCCAGAGATTGAACCCAGGTCTCCTCCATTGCAGGCATTTTCTTTACTGTCTGAGCCACCAGGGAACCCCTAAGTTTCTATCTTCAGAACTTGACATCTCTATCTAATTATCTCTCACCATCTACACTCTGGAAAACAATCTCAAAACCTTTGAAACAGTTCATCCCTTTCCATTAACAAATTTTTAATTATGAATGTGCTTACTCACCCAGAGATTATATTTGTATTTATATCTTACATAGTAAATTGGCAGGAAATTCCCTTTGGATTACTGATGGCAGTATCTACCAACTCTTTCCTCTGCTCCAGAAGAGTAGGTGTCTGTTGTCTGGAGTTGCCTTGCCAGTTCCTTTGAGAAGGCAGGCTTCCTTAGGTGCATTGCTGCATCGCTGAAAATCACCTGTCCTAGGACTGTGAGTGTTTGTGTGTGTGGTAGTGAGCGAGGTGGAGAGGGGAACATAATCTTGGGTGTTTAAGGATAGCTTCCTTTACCAGTGTGGACAAATGGAACACCCTCCAGGAAACAGAATGGAGAAAGGGATCAGCCTCTGCACTGTGAGACTTTGTTCTTTGGCTGCTGAGTCTTTGGTCTGAGTCTTCGTTGCTTGCAGGCTCTTCTCTAGCTGCAGTGAGCCGGGGCTGCTCTACAGTTTCAGTGCTCAGGTTTCTCATCTCATTACCATGGCTTCTCTTGTTGTGGAGCACGGGCTATAGGCACTTGGGCTCCAGTAATTGCAACATGTGTGCTCAGTATTCATGGCACACGAATTTAGTTACTCTGTGGCATCTGGAAGCTTCCTGAACCAGGGATTGGACCCATGGCCCCTGCACTGGCAGACGGATTCTTATTCACTGTGCCACCACAGAAGTTCCATTTTGAGATTTTAAATGGATATGCCTCTTTGGAAGCTAGCTATGAAACCCTAGGAAGGAAAGAGGCTGTCATTTTAAATTCATGGGATGCTAGATGGGGATTAAGTCCCAAAATCTTCAGCATAAGCTCCTAAGGGTGGGGTCTTTGTCCAGGTTGGTGGACATTTTACCTTCAGAGTCAAACATAGTACCTGGGACATGGTAGACACTCCACATCTAGTAGGCACATAATACATATTTAGTACTTATTAATAAATACTTAGTACTTATAGCTATTATAAACATTAGTACTTATAAATAAATTGCCTATTATACCTGATTCATCTTATTTGGAGGTGCTGTGTATTTGAATACAAAAAGCTGCAACCTTACACACACATGCTCAGAATATCTGAGATGGGTTTGGAAGACGACTGGATTGGGCTCAGGTCATATGACCCCTGTGTTTGCAGGTAGAAGGCAGCTCTATCATGTGACCGTCATGTGACACTGGGCAATCACTTCATTCCCTCAGATTCTCCTCTGTCTTCTGAAAATTGATGCAGCTAGATTAAATAATCGTTTCATTCCAGGTTTAAGATTCTTTCATCCCCTGGATGGCATATTTTGTCACAGAGCTTCTTCCATCTTGGCTCTAACAGTAACATTTTTATAGGCTGTGCTTTGGCAAGTGAGAAACTGAAAAGATAGGATTAGTGGTTATAAAACCAAAATGGTTTTCAGGTTCTTAAAAGTAGTATTGTTCAGGGTCTTTTATTCATATAGCAAAGTCTAGTGATGAGCTCATCATTTCCAGTATAAATTGAATATTTCTTTGTGTTTGTAAGTTGATTGAAACATTTTGCTTAGAATTTAACCTTGCCAAGAAAAAGAGCTCTTAACACAAAAATGATATTCTGCCATTAGATCAGAATCCATAGGAAGATAAATATATAGAAAAATATCAGCAACTTTAAAAACCAGATCCTTACCTTCAAAAGATGTAGGAGACTGAGAACCATGATGAGAACTTAAGGCTCTGTCAGGGCAGTCCTGTTTCAATTGGGACAAAATATTTCTTTTATAAGGTTTTGGATGTATAGAATATGAATGTCAATAGTTCAATATAGGCAATACATCATCTGAAAAGGAACACTCAACTTCTCGTTGCAATATTGTAAAGTAATTAACCTCCAATTAAAATAAATAAATTTATATTTTAAAAAAATTGATAGACAAGGTTACTTGAAAGCACTGCTTGAAGGTCTATACCCAAAGCTAAAGATAGGAGTACTAGAAAAATCCACCCACCAGCATACGATGATAGGAAGAAAATATTGCTCTTCTAACAACAAATGAGGCAAGAGAGGCTATTATTGTTGTTTAGTCACTAAGTTGTGTCTGACTCTTTTGAGACCCAATAGACTGTAGCCTGCCAGGTTCTTTAGTCCGTGGGATTTCCTAGGCAAGAATACTGGAGTGGGTTGCCATATCTGTCTCGAGGGGATCTTCCCCACCCAGGGGTCAAACCCTGTCTCCTGCATTGCAGGCAGATTCTTCACCATTGAGCCGCCTGGGAAGACCCAAGAGAGGCTGATCCGAGTTAACACATTCTCTGCTCCTTGCATTTCTACAGAAGAAAGTAGCTGTATTGATTAACATTAAATTTTGTTTAATCATGTTTAAAGGGAAGCTCTAAAATACTAGAAATGAAAGGGTAAATGTGTGGATGGGTCATCATTCATTTATTGCTTTCTTGTCTTTGCAACTAGTCTGTGAGTTTCGGAAGACTAAAGACAATGACTTAGGCATTGTACCACACCCTTGCCAACACTGATTTCTTTAGTGGCCAGTCCTGAGCCTGGTTAAATGTGTGTGGATTGAAACGATGAGCCAGCCAAGAACACTCTTTCCTGGGAGTGACTGTTTGCGGTCTGGGGCCGCTGGGCCTCCTACCAAGCCCGGGACCCACCAGACACCCCACCCAGACCCTGGGTGCGCTGCTGTGTGGCCTCTCGCAGCTGCTCCCCGCACCCCGCCTCAGCTGCGGCTGCGTCACTGCGAGGATGAAGGGATCCCCGTGTACTGTGCGCACATGGCCTTGTTTGTGATTAGCCGACCCCGAGGGAAAACAGGCCGTCCAGCCCCTGCTGCTCTTAGCGTTTCATGTGGCTGTGTTCTGCAGGAGGGCGGGCCGCGGGGCCGGGGAGACGTGTTTGCACCCCGGGATGACTCGCCTGCATGCCGCTGTGCCCCCTGCACTGTTCCCCAAGCAGCAAAGGAGGGGACCCGGGCTGTTCCTTTCAGGGCCACCCGGTCCCTGAACGACGGGGGAACACCCGCTCCTTCTGCCAAGTGGGCAGTGTTTAGACTGCGCCTGGCGGGGAGAGTTCGTTGAGTCACTTGGAATTGAGGTAAACCCTGCTGCTGGGCTGGGGGTGGGGGGTAGGCGAGGTGCACAACCTCCCAGCCCGCAGTCTCCCATCTGCTGGAGATTCTGAGCCAAAAAAAAAAAAAAAAAAAAAGAAAACAAAACAAAACGGCAATTGGTCTAAGGGATCGCTTAAATGTAGCTTCTTTTGTGAGTGGCAGATGGCAATGTTCATGTCACCCTCAGATCCAGGGCGGGAGGGCAGCCGGCTTTAGGGGGTCTGGAGAAGATCTAGGGGGAAAAAAGTACTTTGCAGTATTTCTCAGCTGTGTGTCCTCCTGCACAATTTGAATTCCACTTCCTTCCTCTGTTCTCTCCACATCGACCCTCCCCTCCTAAACAAAACAGAAAACCCTTAGATCTCAGTCCCAGGATATATCTGTTAGTTTTCAAATTCTTAAAAAGAAAAAAAAATTGTTATTTAATTGTGTTATTAAAGAAAAGCTAGAGTAGTTAGATCAGGGCTAAAATTAAACAAGTCTTCATGAAAAAAAAAAAGTTTTCGCCACAGGTAACAGGTAATAAGGATATAGATGAAACAAAATGTTGCCTGGGATTTAACTTCGGGTTGAGAAAATCACATAGCAGTGTTAACTAAGATCCTGTTCCCCACACACAATGAGGCCAAACAAACTGAAACACTGGAGTTTGAAGCAGGGAGAAGCTTATTGCAAGGTCACGCGAGGAAGACGAGGTGCTCTAAAAAGCCTTGTGCTTCCCGAAGGATTTCAGCAAAGCATTTTTAAAAGTTAGATGAGGGAGGAGAAGGGTCCAGAGTACCTGATCAGCTCAGGCACGATTCCCTGGTTGGCTGATGGCGAGGGCACAGGGTGGTGTCACAGGGCTAGCTTTCGGTCCTTAGACTCTGAGAGGCCTGGGGCTTAGTGCCCACGCTCACGGTCATCAGGTAGCTAACCTCTTCCGTTTGGTAGGGGGTGTTTCGCAACTGCAAAACAATTCAGGAAATTTGCATCAAATACTATTATCCAGGTACTTCTGAGAGGAGTTGGCTTCCCGGTCGTGCAGAGTTAAAGAATCTGCCTGCCAAGGCAGGAGATGCAAGAGACTCAAGTTCGATCCCTGAGTCAGGAAGATCCCCTGGAGTAGGAAATGGCAACCACTCCAGTATTCATGCCTGAAAAATCTTATGGACAGAGGAGCCTGGTGGGCTATAATTGAAGAGGTCGCAAAGAGTCTGACGCGACTGAGCATGTGTGAGTGCATGCGTGTGTGTGTGTGTGTGTGTGTGTGAGTGTGCGCGCACACACACACACACATACACACACACACTGAGAGGAGCTAAAGCAGAGGATATAGGGGAAGACCTGTCTGAGGAAGGCCCCATAGCATCCTGCTGGGGTACAACAATGAGAATCAAGAGTTGGCAGTGCATCTCTGCCCCTCTCCCCCATGGTGTTCTCATCTGGAGATGGCAAGACTTGTTCCAGAGATCTCTGAGTGTCTCAACGCAACAATCTAAAAGTTTAAGCTGCAGCAATGAAGCCGAGAGGGCTTGTGGTGCTATAACTTTAAGATTCTCGCTGGGATTTCTCAGCCTGCTGTGCCAGTGGCGTCTGAATCCCCAAAAGGGCAGCTCCAAGTTAAAGGATGGGAGCTTTCAATGAGTGCGGGAAAGCCAAGCGGCACAAGCAGTGAGTGTGTCTCTGGGAAGGGGCAGTGAACTGTGAGAAGGAGGCTCAGATACCTGGATCTATTTCATGATTTGTTCCAAAAACTTTGCACATTTGCTCATTCGGAGATTGGATTTAATGATGCTGTGAGAGGCTCAGGTTACCCTGAAGGCTTGTGTTTCAAATGACTATGCTGGGGCACAGTGCAAGGGCGGCAGAGAAGAGATGGCAGTAGGGCTGGGAGAACTGGGTGCTCAGTTGCTGTTCCCCTGGGTCTCTGGGGATTGGTAGGGTGGGCTCTGCTGTCCTACCTTTCAACACGTTCTCAGGGTATCAAACCATTCAGCCACAGGTGGATCCAGAGTGACTTTGGGGTACAAAGTTACAGGAGGTATTCTGAGGCTCACTGATATCGTACCAATACTTGACCTCCAAGCATGTGCGCTAAGTCACTTCAGTCGTGTACAGCTCTTTGTGACGCTAGGGACCGTAGCCCGCCAGGCCCCTCTGTCCTTGGGATTCTTCAGGCAAGAATACTGGAGTGGGTTGCCATGCCCTCCTCCAGGGGATCTTCCCGACCCAGGGATCGAATTCACATCTCTAAATCTCTTGCACTGACAGGTGGGTTCTTTACCACTAGGACCACCTAACCGCTGGGCATTTGAATTGCTTTCAAGGAATAGCCCTCCCCTTATGGACATCTATCACATTTAAAGGGATAGTTGCTTGTCATAGGATCACAAACTCCAAATCACACAGATTCAAGTTCCAGCTCTGTTCTTTCCTGTGTGTGCTGCAGAGCTGTTGGGTACAGTTGTGCAGGATGTTCACTGCTCAAGAATGTCAGACTCAAGAAGTGAGTAGGATCTGAAATCCAGCCCTTATTCTGCCATTTAAATCTAGTACCCTGACACAAGAGCTCTTTTCACTTGTAGGAAGAGGCTTATTTTTCTTAATAAAACAGAGACATCAATTGCTTGCTAAACCATACACCCTGGTTTGCTTCCACCTAGAGAGACATTTTTCCAATTTGCACCAACACATCCTATGAGCTAAGGTATCAGGTCAGGGGTGCCCTTGTATACTTTTGTAATCATCAGCTTCCTCATCTGGGAAGTGAAGGGAATAAAACACACTTCATAGGATTCTGCAGTGATACATATGACTAAAGAATCCAGTGTGGTGCTCAGTTCTGGATAATAAATGCTCGATAAATAGCACCCTCATAGCATCTCCACAATATTTACTTGAAAAGTTTGCTTTGAAAAATTATGATGATGAGTTTTTAAAAATCACAGAACAACTGGTCTGGGCTCAATTAATGCTAATAGGGTATTTTTTTTTTTTTTTTGTCCTTTTTTTCTCCCTAGTGTTCAATAATGACATGATAAATAGCAGAAACTGTGGATGAGATGGGAATTGTGAAGAGAGGGAGATTTTTCAAGTTAGGGCTCAGAAAACCTCATGGTAGAGGTAGAATTTTAAATTGGACATTCTATGCAATTTTTCCAAAAATACTTGGAAAGTGTGTGTGACTAAAGTGATGGGGATGAAACTGAAACATTTCTCTTTGTTCTCACTAGGTCTTTCTTTTTTCCTTTGGCTGTTCCAAGCAGCTTGTAGGATCTTAGTTCCCCAATTAGGGATGAAACCCCAGTCCTCTGAAGTGGAAATGTGAAGTCTTAACCACTGGACTGCCAGGGAATTCCCACTATGTCTCAACCCACTAATAAAATAGCAGGAAAGTTCTTAAAAGAGGAAAAATAGCAGTAGACGATTGGAGAGATTCTTTGGAAATGGCAGTGGGTGAATATTCTTCAGCATAGGAGCCTTACCTCCGGAGCCACGGCAGATTATGAGAGGCTGATAACTGCTCCCTCTGGAAAGTGCCTGACGTCTACGAGGGCTGGCTGTGGAGCACAGCTGCACTCAACAGAGAACATTTTTCCTACAACTATGTTGGTGACATTTCAGCTAGTGGCAGGAGCCCACCACAGCAATGAATGGATTTGTCACTATCAGTTGATTGCCCATCAGACTTCTTCTGTCAACAAGCCTGGCTGCTGCTAATTTCCTAGAAAAGAGAAAGGGATGTTCTTATTTCTGCCCCACATTCAAAGGTGCATCCAGTCAACCTAACATTATAAAGAACAAAAGACCAGTAAAAAGAATGAAATGTCATTTGCAGCAACAAGGATGGACCTGGAGATTATGATACTGAGTGAAGTAAATCAGACAGAGAAGGCCAAATATCATATGATATCCTTTATATGTGGAATCTAAAAAAAAGAGAAAGGAAACAAATGCACTTACTTACAAAATAGAAACAGTCTCACAGACTTAGAGAGTGAACTTATGGTTACCGGAAGGGGAAGGATGGGGGAAGGGATAGTTAGGGAGTTAGGGATCAACATGTACACCTATATTTAAAATGGATAACCAACAAGGACCTACTGTACAGCGCAGGGAACACTGCTCAATGTTATGTGGCAGCCTGGATGGGAGGGGAGTTAGGGGGAGAGTGGATACATGCATATGTATGGCTGAGTCCTTTTGCTGTCCACCTGAAGCTATCACAACACTGGTAGCTGGCTATACTCCAATATAAAATAAAATTTTTTTTTTTTTTTAAGAATGCAGTTTTCAGGTATTTCAAGAGTAATATTAATATGTCTTGTACCTTTTCAAATCATCAAACATAAACGTGAAAATTCTTATTTCTTTTCCAATATTTTGCTGTGTGGATGGGATTTAGAATTTCATTCTGGCCCTTCCTCTGACTGCTTGTGCAACTCTGGTCTAGTCATTTAGTTCTTCTGAATCTCTTTCTCTTCATTGTTTAAATGATAAAACTTCCCTTACTATCCTGGCTAAGGGAGAGCTTTCCTCCCTGTTACTTTGCATAGCACTATCATTTTTACTTCCTTTCAAGAATTTGTTAAAAGTTGTAGCTATTTCCTGTATTTTATCATTTAAAACTCTGCCTCTAAGTCTAGAAGGGACTCTGTCTTGTGCCTTGTTGAATCTTTAGTTCATATGATGTGCGCAAATATTTGTTTCAGAAATGAAACACATCAGTTAAGCATATAGAAATATTTTTTGAAAAGAATAAACTATTACACAAGTTTAAGTCATTATTTTAATCTTTATTTGCCATTTAGTATTTATTTTCACTCTCATTTTCTCCTGCTAATTCACCCTTGGGTGAAAGGTAACAATCAGGCGAAAGATATCTTGAATCATTCATGTCACAACCACTAAAACTGTAAAAATCTTTGAACCACTTTTAATGCATAGCTATTTTGAGTGTTTTAAGGGGCACTTCTGCCCTCAGAAGAGCCCTAACTTTACCCTGAGACAATTTATTGTTTTAAGGAATTAAATCTCAAGTGTAAATAACAAAGGCTAGAGTGAGCTCATTCATGTATTATCAATCATTAACCATTTTTATTAAGATAAGGAGCATTGTCCTTCAGTAAAGTCACAAGCAAGGATTTAAAGTAAAGGAATCACACAGACCTATATAAACGTATACATTTCCTTGTGAACAAGCAATAAATGCAGGCATAGGGCCATGTAATTCCATTTATAGTAAAGAATGTCTTTAAAGAAAACAGAGTCTGGAGGGATGTAGTTTAATCATCACCAAACCTGTTTCATCGTTTTACTAGTCAATCCGAAGTTAGGGGATACAGCTCCTTAAAGGTTTAGAGAAGAGACTGTCTTTTTTCTTTCACTTAAAAAAAAAAATTAGATAACTAACAGGATCTCAGAAGTCAAGTCTTTGACTTCTGCTTTCATAACTGGAAAAGTAGTCTGCTACCCAATTCAGCCTCTGCTTCTTGGAAAGCAGATGGCTATTTGCAATTTTAAATTTATAGTATTTTCATTTTCAAGATTAACAACAACAACAGTAAAAATTCTAGGAGTCCCACATCAGACACATCTCATTTCATGAACTGTAAATCAAATACATTCAGGAACTAGCAAATGTTTCTAAGTCACAACAAGAAATTACAAATAATAGCTTCAATTTATTACATCTTTAACAATATTTCATTCATTATCGTAGGTACTTGCAGCCATAAATATATTTTAATCGTAAAATTATTCTCGAAGACTGAATCTAGTAATAATCTGTAAACTATTATTCAAATTACTGACTATTTACCCCAATCCATTGTCTCTTTCATTAACGGGGCTATTGCTGTCTTCCTTCTATCTTGCTTAAGAAAAACTTTTGGATTCTGTACTTACTCTTTTCCCCTGTTTCCTGATGAAGGCAATGATGCCGCTCACAGCAAACACGGACACCTTGTATTAAAGGTGGTATTGAAGCTGTCAGTCTTGGTCTCTAAATGACCACAAGGAGGAGAGTCTTGGATGCTTTTTTTTTGAGTCTTGGACTCATGTGAGTGAGAAATAAGGTTCTATCTGTTGAAACCACTGAATTTTAGGGACTCTTTTTTTTTTTTTTAAAAAAACAGCAGTTATCATTATGCTAACTAATATGAATGTTAAAGGAAAGTTCCTGGAACATAAACAGTTGGATAATTCCTAGTTCTTATCACTTTTATTCCTAGCAGTAATTTTTCTCACAAAAACCCCATTTTAGATGAGAATTATGGTAGATGATACAATGAACACTGGAAAGCTATGTGCTGTCTGAATTGGTAATAGATTTCTAGTTAATGAAAGAAGTCTGATGGAGGAGCTGAACATTCTTCTAGTTGTTATTTTAACTCCTGATTTGAAATGTGGCTTATTTTCAATAATGATACTTTTTTCTCTGTTTTGCAAACTTTTATGATAATGGGAGGGCTCCCAGGGTGCTAAGTGGTAAAGAACCCACCTGCCAATACAGGAGACATTAAGAGATGAGGTTTGATCCCTGGGTTGGGAAGATTCCCTTGGAAGAGGGTATGGCAACCCACTCCAGTATTCTTGCCTTGAGAATCACCATGGACAGGGGAGCCTGACTGGCTACAGTCCATGTGGGAGCAAAGAACTGGACATGACTGAAGCGACTTAGCACACTCTCACACGTGATAATGGGAAGCTGAAAATAGTAAATGCCCTTAGAAGCAGAAGGGTTCAGAATAAACCAGGTATAAGAAGGGACTCTATTTCATCACTTAACTCTTCTGGCACATGAAGGATCCTATAAGTCTTCATTCTAAGGAGATGGGAGAGGAAACACTAGTTTGCCCTTCTAAATCCTTTTTGGCAAGTAGTGGTCCTTTGCAAAGCACAGGTTCCAGGGAGCCATTCCAGAAAAAGATGTGGGCACTTTTCATTATGTGTATGAGTTGTGGTCAGGATATGGAGGAGGGTTTTATATTTCATTTTTTAATCTCTATCTGTCTATACTTCAATGAGGCATATTCTCGAATACTATCTCCTCAGAAATCCACCCCAAAATGGTCTAGGCTAAAACTGCATAGACTCAGGAAAGAGGGAAAATAATTGATTGGAAACCCTCCAAAAGGAAGAACTGGGTCATGACCTTTGAGACCCCAGGTCCCTCTGTCTGATTTCCCTTTTCCCTACAATGGCACCACCTTGCAAGTTTCCAACAAACCCTACGTGTACAGGAAAGTCTGCATCTGATTTCTGCTGAAGTATGTTTTCAATTTGGGATTTGAATTTCCAGATTGACTTGTGAACATCTAAAGGATTCAATGTCACCGTGAGATGATGGTCCCCAAGGGCCAGTTGGTCATCAGCAGAGAAATGGGCAGTGATTAGCTGGCTGTCAGTGGTCAAAGGTGCTGATGTGATTGTGGAAACCAACATGGGAAAAGTGAGAAGGAAAGAGGGAAAAATTGATGGTGTTGTGGGGGAGTGGAAATGGAACAAGGGAAGCTTTATTAGCTAAAGGGATTGTTAGAAGATGAAATATGAAGAGGGTAGAGAGAGGAAAAAATGAAAACTTTACAGATAATTTGGAATGAGTTTAAAAGATCACTTTAAATGGAAAGAAATATTAAGATATACATTTCAAACCAAGTGGTAACAACCAGACCAAAAAAAAAAAAAGATCTACATTTGAAGAAATTAAGTTTACAGAAGGGGCTAATCATGATGTTAGTATTAGCCACTCAGTCGTGTCCAACTCTCTGCAACCCCATGGACCCACCAAGCTCCTCTGTCCATGGGATTCTCCAGGCAAGAATACTGGAGATCTTTCCTATCCAGGTATCGAACCTGAGTTTCCTGTGTTGCAGACAGATTCTTTATCATCTGACCCATGATAATAATTATGATAATAATATCAAAATCATGATAATAATAAATTTTAAAAAGTAGTAATTCCAAGGACTACTACCATCCATGAAGATCTGTTTACCTCCCAGTCATTTTTCCCCCATTTTATTTAGATCATCTCATTTAATTGTTTCTGGGAATGTTAATGTCCCTGCTTTACATGAGAAACCATAAAAATCAACAGGTTTTAAAAGTTATTGTAATTTTCCTCTTCTTCCTCTCTACTCCCTGAAACAAAGGTTTGATCATGATGTGCTTGTTTGAAAGGTGAAAAGGTATCATAAAGTTATTTTAACAGACATACAGAGGAGGGAAGAAGGGATTATCCTGTTATATTTATTTTGTTGATGATGGTTTAATGGAATTTAATTTATCAATTTATATTTGAATCTCCCCTCTCCAACCCCAAGCCATTTCTCTTCATTGGCCCCTCTCTGACCCCTGATGTGGCTGCCCATAAAGTAGGCACTCTCCTTGTGTTTAAGGAGGTACCCTGATTGATTTTGTTTGATTCATTGTATTTGAGGGATGACGGCATCCACAGTTCCACTCCTGATGTAATAGAGTGTCAGGAAAGGAAAAGGTCATTTTTGTGCTATGTGTGGGAAAGTGGTCTTGGAGGAAGATGGCTTCTTTTCAATAACTGGCTTGAGAGCTTTCTGCAAGAAAAGGAAGTGTCATTTGTTCAGCAAAGGTTTTTGTTCACTATTTTGAGTATTTTGAACCACTTGTATGTAATAATATTTGCCATTAATAAGCACCCTCAAGGGCTTCCCTGATAGCTCAGTTGGTAAAGAATCCACCTGCACTGCAGAACACCCTGGTTCGATTCCTGGGTCTGGAAGATCTGCTGGAGAAGGCATAGGCTACCCACTCTTGTATTCTTGGGCTTCCCTTGTGGCTCAGCTGGTAAAGAATTTGCCTGCAATGTGGGAGGCCTGGCTTCGATCCTTCGGTTGGGGAGATCTGCTGCAGAAGGGAAAGGCTACCCACTTCAGTTTTCTGGAGAATTCCATGGACTGTATAGTCCATAGGATTACAAAGAATCAGACACAGCTGAACAACTTTCACTTTCAAGAGCGCTCAAAGAGTTCCCAGGTGGCACTAGTGGTAAAGAACCCTCCCGCCATTGCAGGACACATAAGAGACTCGGGTTTAATCTGTGGGTCAGGAAGCTGCCCAGGAAGAGAGTGTGGTAACCCACTTCAGTATTCTTGCCTGGAGAATTCCATGGACAGAGGAACCTGGCAAGCTACAGTCCATAGGGTCACAGTCAGACACAACTGAAGCAACTCAGCACACACACAAAGGAGCTGCCCTCTGAAAAATTAAAAATTTATAAACTTTATTTGGGTGCCCCACAACCCCTTTTTATGTATGTTTTCTCCTTTTTTTCTGACTCCCAGACCTATTCCATTTTATCCTGATCACATGGATCATGCTTTGTCTAACTCAGTGAAACTAGGCCATGCCGTGTGGGGCCACCCAAGACGAACGGGTCGTAGTGGAGAGGTCTGACGGAATGTGGTCCACTGGAGAAGGGAATGGCAAATCACTTAAGCATTCTTGCCTTGAGAACCCCATGAACAGTATGAAAAGGCAAAAAGATTGGACACTGAAAGATGAACTCCCCAGGTCAGTAGGTGCCCAATACGCTACTAGAGATCAGTGGAGAAATAACTTCAGAAAGAATGAAGGGATGGAGCCAAAGCAAAAACAACACCCAGTTGTGAATGTGACTGGTGATGCAAGCAAGATCCGATGCTGTAAAGAGCAATATTGGAACCTGAATGTTAGGTCCAAGGCAAACTGGAACTGGTCAAATAGGACATGGCAAGAGTGAACATGACATTCTAGGAATCAACAAACTAAAATGGACTGGGATGGGTGAATTTAACTCAGATGACCATTATATCTACTACTGTGGGCAGGAATCCCTTAGAAGAAATGGAGTAGCCATCATGGTCAACAAGAGTCCAAAATACAGTACTTGGATGCAATCTCAAAAACAACAGAATGATTTCTGTTCATTTNTTTTTGCATTTCTTTTCCATGAGGATGGTCTTGATCCCTGTCTCCTGTACAATGTCATGAACCTCTGTCTGTAGTTCTTCAGGCACTCTGAAGATGAATCTGTATTATTGGATGCTTGATTCTTAAAAGCTGTGTATGTATTTTGCTTAGTGCTTCACATTCTTCCCAGATATAATAGAAACCAATCTTTTGCCCACTTTTGTAGGTAACTGGGGCTTCTCAGGTGATGCTAGTGGTCAAGAATGTGCCTGCCAATGCAGGAGACATAATAGATGAGAGTTTGATCCCTGGGTCAGGAAGATCCCCTAGAGGAGGGCAAGGCAACCCACTCCAGTATTCTTGCCTGGAGAATCCCATGGACAGAGGAGCCTGGTGGGCTACAATCCATAGGGTCACCAAGAGTTGGACATGTCTGAAGCAACTTAGCACACACAGGAGATAGATGGGCTAGAGGTTAGGCATTTACAGCCAACCTCCCGATTACAATTCCACATAAAAATAATAACATGAAGAGGGTAAATAGCTGGACTTTGCCTCTGGTGGACACTTTTAGAAAACAGTAATGGTAGGGGCCAGAGAAGAGCTGAAACCTGCCCAGATAAGAGATAAAGAGACTACATATTTCTCATTCTTGAGGTCAAGGAGACCTTCCCAACTATACATGTGCATAAAGTCTCTNGAGAGTGTTTCTAATGAAAAATGACCTGGCTTCTCTGGTTGTCCAGGGATGAAGAATCCACCTTGCAATATAGGGGACACAGGCTTGACCCCTGGTCTGGGAAGATCCCATATGCCCCGGAGCAACTCAGCCAGTGCCCCACAACTAAAGTTGGCATGCTCCAGAGCCCGTGCTCTGCAACAAGAGAAGCCACAGAAAGAAGCCTGTTCGGCAACTAGAGAGTAGCCCTGGCCACCACAACTAGAGAAAGCCCACACACAGCACTGAAGACCCTGCTCAGCCAATAAATAGGAAAAAACAAAACAAAGATGACCAACACCTGCCCTCGGCTGGACAGGATAACACCTGCATCGGATGCAGCTGCCCTCGTAGGCCCTCCACCTGCAACACACTACATTTTGTGTTTAACAAAGATGATTTTTTTCCTCAAAGGAATTCACTGGACTAAGAGAAAGAGTGACAGAAAAGAAAATGCTTTCCTCACTGTTACCTCCAACTTTTCATTCAGGTTCTAGGCTTTCCTTCATCCTTTGGCAACAAAAGAAAAAGAACATAACAAACTCAACATCCAAACAAAACAAAATCATTTGACCCAGTTCTCAGCTTGTCCCAGTTGGGATAGTTACTGTGGGGAGTGAGAAATATCACCTGATTTCATATTGTACTGTTTGGAATCTTAGCTGAAGTAATTTTGTTTTCTGCATCAAATCCGCTTTTGAAATCTGACTCTGAAAAAAAAAATCCTCACAGTGGACCAATGAGTTTATTTTATCTACGTCTCTTCCTTACCTTTCTAGATTTTTGCTTATATAAGTTTTGATTGCCAAGACTTTAAAAATAACTTTAAATTGAAATTTTGAACAGAAAATGCAATAGGGGGTCTCTTTTTTCCCCCTTAGGTAATTTCCTAACCATGAGGTTGCTATGGAGATTTCTAAAAATTTTTAGTGTCTTTTCCTCATATGGAAACAATTGAATATTTAATATTACAGATAGTTTTTTGTGCTTAGTCACATTATGCAAATTTTGAATTGTTAAGGAGCATCAGTATATACTTTAAAAATATGATTTGTCTCCAACTATAATTGCAGTTCCTGCTTTTAAGGCCTTGAAGAAGACAAGTTGGAACTTTGGGCACGGCTGAGTTAGATAGATGTGAGTTAGTATTTAAGTTACAAAAGCATAGATTTCAAAAGGCTCCCTTTATTTATTTTCTTTCCTTTCCCCTTCAACACACCTACTGAACTGAGAAAACGTCCTGTTTTTTCTAAGTTAATAAAAAACCTTCTCCTATCTTTTGGCACTGGTGCCTTTCTGGATGACCAAGTCTTGTTAACGGTCTGATAATCGGTTCCCTTCTGAGGAAGTTCTTCAGGGGTCAGAGGCTAATGGTATCAAACATCAGGCTGTCTGGTTTATTGTAAGAGTGTTTGGTTAAGATCAGAATCTCAAGATAGGAGCAGTTTCTCTGGCTGGGGAAGGAAATGGTTTCTGTTGCCACACAGGGATTCCCAGAGGGAAGCGAAGAGCAGGGGATCCCCTGGATCCACGATAACTTGTGATTGTTTTTCTCTAAAATCTTTGGATAGTCAAAACACCATCATTAAATGCTGAGAGAATCCAACCTTGAGTTATGAATGGAAATAAAACTTACCTTCAGATCTACACCCTGAGATGAGCAGCAAACCAGATGAGAAGAAACTGTGAAGCAAAACAAATGGGTTTCTAGCTCCCTGAATTAAAACCCCTCCACTCTGGATTTGGAGGTCAAAGCTCACCATTCAAGAGGACACCTCATATTTTATTTAAGCACTTTTTTTTCTAAGGAGTTGAAAGTACCTGGCAGATATTAACTCTTGTGCAGTGAAAGAAAACACAGATATTACTAAGCGAAGAGCTGCATTCAAAGATAAGCATCCCTTGGCCCTTCCAGTTCAATAATATTGCTTTTATTTTCACATTACTTTGTTTTTAATGTACACTTTCAAGGTGATACATCATTTTAGCCAGTCCCCTGATTTACAAGCAGATGGCTGTATCTACTTGGAGGCTTTTTTTCAAAAAGGACTAGAGTTTTGTCAATGTCATCACAAAACCCCTGTGCATGAGACCGCGTGAGATTAAATATTGCTAATATTTGTTCCCAGGAGAACTCTCTTAAAAATATCCAACCATCAGCCGAGGAGAAAATGTTCAGAAGGACAAGGGGAATCATTAACATATGGCAGGGAAGTGTAGGAGAGTGTTTATGGTGACATTGTAGTTCAGCATCATTTTATTGATGAGGAAATCAAAACCCAGAGAATGTCAAGGTTTTTTTGTTTGTTTGTTTGTTTGTTGTTGTTTTTCCATAAGGAGAGAAAGATGCTTGCATTCCTGGTGAAACTATCCTTTGAAATTCTAACCTTAAGGAAGTCCCAGTTAGGACTGCAACTAGCTTGGGAATGTCTGCTGTTCTGAATCTACCCCCCAATAGTCATCTTGGTTCTGAACAACTATGCTTGGGTTTTTCCTCTGAAAGGGAGAACAGCATATTAAACCAAGGGCATACCTCTTAGCTCTAAAATACTTAGAGTTGCCTGGATCCCTACCTTGGATACTATGACTATACTTTGTTCTGAATTAGTTATTTCCTCAAAGCCCATGGTATATATGGAGTTGGTGATCTGCATCTGGCTTGCTTTTTCACACATCAACTCACTTGTTATACTGACCTTGTTTCTCAGCTCTCTGGTGCTCTCTGGTCCACAGCAGAGGAAGGAAAGGAAGCACTGTTTGCTCCAGATAGCAGGTCATCCACTACCCATCTCTACTGGTTTCTGGGATCACAAGGGAAGATCATAGCCTTTCTCTGTATCTAGCCATCCTTCCAAAAACAGCCTGAGTCATTTCTCCCATGAAGCCCTTCCTGATCTTCTTAAGCTTCTTTTGTCTGGTTACAGCTCTTACTGCATTGTTTATTTGACAGCGTTTTGTTTTTTTAAATTGGAGGATAATTGCTTTACAATGTTGTGTTAGTTTCTGCCATACAACAATGTGAATCAGCCATAAATATACACATATACCTTCCCTCCTGAGCTTTCTGGTCCTCCCTTATCCCACCCTTCTAGGTCCTCACAGAGCTCTGGGCTGGGTTCCCTGTGTTACACAGCAGGTGCCACTAGCTAGCTATTTTACACATGGTGGCATTCATATGTCAGTGCAACTCTCTCAATTCATCCCAGCCTCTCCTTCCCCACTGAGTCCCCAAGATGATTCTCTACGTCTGCATCTCTATCCCTGCCATGCAAATATGTTCCTCAGTACCATTTTTCCAGATTCCACATACATGTATTAACATACATAATATTAACATGCATTAACACACATAACATTAACATACGTTAACATGCATATGTTAATGCATTAACAGTATTTTTTTTTCTTTTTCTGACTTACTTAACTCTATATAGCAGGCTCTAGGTTCATCCACCTAATTTCAGCTATCTCAAAGTTGTTCCTTTATATAGCTGAGTAATGTCCCATTGTAAATATGTACCATAACTTTTTTATCTATTCATCTTGACACTTGTTCTTACTTTGCTTCTTTTTTGTGTGTGTCTCTGGTACCCATCTTACCTCCTCAGTGACTCTGTGAAGATAGTAAAGAATGGAACTGTGTCTTTTATATCACTGTCAGTGTCTCTTGTTGGACTTAAAAATAGAAGCTTAACAGCACACTTTAACATTTTCTCTGCTGCAAAGGTTGCAGTTACAAGAAAGATCTTCTTCCCCATTTTTCTCTTCTTGTTCATCTCCTTCCCACCATGACAAGGACTGCTTGAGTGTGACTAATGTTACGATAATTTACACTGGTATATTCATATACCTTGCATTTTCATTCCCATAATTATATTGTGAGATAAATGTCATTATCTCCAATTTTCAAATGAAGAAATAGAGACTCAGGTGAAAGAATGTGCTCGGATCACACAAGCAGCAAGTAACAGAGTAGACAGTGGAGACAGGATGTAGGGCTCTCTGCTCAGGATGATTTTCTTATTCCTTGATGTCCCCTTATCTTCCCTAAAACAATGTGACAGAGTTGTGTTATACAACTGTTCTGTACCTACATTAAAAATGCTGAGATAAATAACAAGGTTCTTCTGCATAGCACAAGGAACTATATTCAATATCTTGTAATAAACCATAATGGAAAATAATATGAAAAGGAATGCATATGTATAAAACTGAATCACTTTGCTGTACACCAGAAACTAACACAACTTTGTAAATCAACTGTGTATGCTCGGTCACTCGGTTGTTTCTTGACTCTTTGTGACCCCATGGACTATAGCCCACCAGGCTCCTCGGGGCATGGGATTTTCCAGGCAAGAATACTGAAGTGGTTGCCACTTCCTACTCCAGGGGATCTTCCCGACCCAGGGACTGAACCAACATCTCTTGCATCTCCTGCCTTGGCAGGAGGATTCTTTTCCACTAGCACCTCCTGGGAAGCCCCAAAATCAACTATGCTTCACTTAAAAAAAATGCTGCAAGAAGGCCTAAGTGTACCCTGGACCCGATTATAAAGTAGATGTCAGTTATCTTGCTACTATAATTTTACTTTCAGAATTGTTCCCTTCTCTGCAAACACAGGACTTTTTGTTGTCCTGACACCTTACTTCCTCTCCTCTTCCTATTGTTTTGCTTATTCCATTCCCTCAGACTCATTGACACTTAAGTATAAATGACTGATAAAATGTATTTCTTGTTCATTAGCAATTCTCAGGTGGAATATGTAAAGCAAAAGAGGTGATTTTTGGCTGGGAGTTCAGATGTATACCAGCAAGTGTGGGAGTGTCAGAAAGCGCTCCTTGCCTGCTGTTGTCTCTTAAAAAGAGTCACATGATCAAAATGAATATTTGGGAGGAGAACAATGTCTGTTCCTCAGGCAGATTTCCAAAATTATGTCCTGGATTTCTAGGTCTCCGGATCATTCCAACAGAGCAGTAGTCTGTGTGAAATACTGCACAGTAATAAAATCTAGAGGTTGAGAATAAACCAGGTTAATGTCCCCAAGTGGGTATAACCCAAAGTTCAGAGCCTCCCCTCAGAATAACTCTATGGTAACTGTGAAACAAACAGGTGCCAGACAGGTGCAGGGGGATGAAGACAGCCTCCACCAGGGAGCTGTATGTAGGCAGTGTTGAAAAATACAAAGAAAAATGATATTAAACCATTTTACTTGAGACAAAAAGTAAAATAAACTTACCCACATTTTCTGATTGAGAATTGTAGCCAACTCCAGAAAATATTTTCTGTTAGTTTTTTCCTTGTTTACTCAAC
This sequence comes from Neotragus moschatus, assembly GCA_006410615.1. NCBI lineage: Eukaryota > Metazoa > Chordata > Mammalia > Artiodactyla > Bovidae > Neotragus > Neotragus moschatus. Next base: position 573,241 of record SJYA01002090.1, read on the forward strand.
TTAGGTTT
>SJYA01002090.1:574376-604593 GCA_006410615.1 Neotragus moschatus
CTTAAAATTTCCCCAAAATTCATCTGCTTTGTATAATTGGGTAGCCTTTAGAGCATTTAACCCACCCTTTGTACACTCTGTAGATGCCATGAGATTAGGACAGTATTAATCTATTCCTACTTTCAGGGGTGGACCTTCATTGATATGACCCTAATCATTTCCATTCCCCCTGCCACAATGACTAGTTCACAGATAAGCATGGAGCCCAGGCTTATTTGTTGAGTTATCTTCTGACACCAGAACCTGCATTGTACAAAGATAATCCTGATGACAAGAGTAAACTCGAGGGAGAAGGGGCTCTTAGATTTTTTTGTGTGTTGTTTGATCTGTTACTGCTGAAAAATCTCTATTTTACTGAATAATCACAGAGCTCTGTAGTTCGAATCTGCATTGCTACACCAAACTAAAGAAATACTTATTTTCTTTTCATCGTGACCACATATCAGTCCATTTACAAAATGAATATTGTCCGGATTATTTATTTCATTACCTGTTAGAAATGCATTATTTTAAAGAGAACGTTTTAAAATACAAGAACCTTAGGCTGATGCCTAACACTTGGTGGGTATCTGATACATATTTTTAACTTTCTTTTTTCTTCTGGTAAGTGCAAAGACATGCTTAAAGGTCAGTGGACATGTTATAGGCCATGTACATGGCAGGAATAAAAATATTTCTCACTATGTTCAAGTTGAAGAAGCAATGCAAGTTCTTGCACACAACACTGAATGACAAACAAATTGGTCAATTCTGCAATAACTGGACAAATAGAGCTTATTCACAGCTAAACAAAACAGCTTGAATCTACAACCCATAGCAATTTTAGGGAATTCTGAGATCTCACTCAATTTCTTTGTCTAAGAACTTTAATCCTAAAGAATATACTTGAATGACAATATGGAGAATTCTACATGAAACAGCAAGAAAACAAGAATACATGGATGACCAAGACTTCTTGCAAAATACTAATTCATATCTACACTGAGTTTAGGGATATTTAACTCTCTCCTTTTTAAGAGAGTAAGGTCTGTCTAGTCAAGGCTATGGTTTCCCGGTAGTCATATATGGATGTAAGAGTTGGACTATAAAGAAAGCTGAGCACCAAAGAACTGATGCTTTTGAACTGTGGTACTGGAGAAGACTCTTAAGAGTCCCTTGGACTTCAAGGAGATAAAACCAGTCAAACCTCAAGGAAATCAGTCCTGAATATTTATTGGAAGGACTGATGCTGAAGCTGAAGCTCCAATACTTTGGCCACCTGATGCAATGAACTGGCTCATTAGAAAAGACCATGATGCTGGGAGGGATTGGAGGCAGGAGGAGAAGGGGATGACAGAGGATAAGATGGTTGGATGACATCACTGATTCAATGGACCTGAGTTTGAGCAAGCTCTGGGAGATGGTGATAGACAGAGAAGCCTGGCTTGTTGTAGTCCATGGGGTTATAGAGTCAGACAGGACTGAGTGACTGAGCTGAAGACATTTCTATCTTGTAATTCCACCATTTTTCATTGCTAGAAAAGGATATTCTCTCTTTATTTTTTATTTTTGGCTGCACTATGTGGCATGTCGGAGAAGGCAATGGCACCCCACTCCAGTACTCTTGCCTGGAAAATCTCATGGATGGAGGAGCCTGGTGGGCAGCAGTCCATGGGGTCACTAAGAGTCAGACACGACTGAGCAACTTCACTTTCATTTCTCACTTTCATGCACTGGAGAAGGAAATGGCAACCCACTCCAGTGTTTTTGTCTGGAGAATCCCAGGGACGGGAGAGCCTGGTGGGCTACCGTCTATGGGGTTGCACAGAATCGGACATGACTGAAGCGACTTAGCAGCAGCAGCAGCAGCAGCATGTGGCCTGTAGAACTTCCTTGACCAGGGCAACCAGGCTCAGACCTATGCTTCCTGCAGTGGAAGTGCAGATTCTTAACCACTGGACCACCAGTGAAGTGTTAGTCACGCAGTCATGTCTGACTCTTTGCAACCTCATGTAGCTTGCCATGCTTCTCTGTTTATGGAATTCTCCAAACAAAAATATTGGAGTGGGTTGCCATTCCCTTCTCCAGGGAAACTTCCCAACCCAGGGACCACCAGGGAAGTCCCTAAATGATTTTTTGGTATATGGCCACAGATTTTCTTCCTTCCACAGAATTAAATATGTTGAAATTAATTTGAAAGATTTATTTATTTATGGCTGTTCTGGGTCTTCATTGCTGCCTAGGCTTTCTCTAGTTGCAGTGAGTAAGAGCTACCCTTTGCTGCCGTGGGCAGGCTTCTCATTGCAGTGGCTTCTCTTGTTGGGGAGCATGGGCTCCAGGATGCTTGGACTTCTATAGTTGTGGCTCTCGGGCTCCAGAGTGTAGGCTCAGTAGTTGTGACTCACAGACCTAGCTGCTTTGAGGCATGTGGGATCCTCCCAGACCAGGGATGCACTGGCAGGTGGATTGCTAACCACTAGATCACCAGGGAAGCTCCTGTTGCAGTGTATTTATGTCACAGAAGAATGATCTGAGAAAATACAATATCTTCTTTCAAATTAATATAAGAGCTTGAAATATACTTTAAAAAAGAATAGACATGTACTACTTTAGTTCAGTTCAGTTCAATTCAGTTGCTCAGTCATGTCTGACTCTTTGCAACCCCATGAATCGCAGCACACCAGGCCTCCCTGTCCATCACCAACTCCCAGAGTTCACTCAGACTCATGTCCATTGAGTCAGTGATGCCACCCAGCCATCTCATCCTTTGTCGTCCCCTTCTCCTCCTGCCCCCAATCCCTCCCAGCATCAGAGTCTTTTCCAATGAGTCAACTCTTTGCATGAGGTGGCCAAAGTACTGGAGCTTCAGCTTTAGCATCATTCCCTCCAAAGAAATCCCAGGGCTGGTCTCCTTCAGAATGGACTTGTTCGATCTCCTTGCAGTCCAAGGGACTCTCAAGAGTCTTCTCCAACACCACAGTTCAAAAGCATCAATTCTTAGGCCCTCAGCTTTCTTCACAGTCCAACTCTCACATCCATACATGACCACTGGAAAAACCATAGCCTTGACTAGACAGACCTTTGTTNCCCTCCAGCATTTAGTATTTGTAGACTTTTTGACAATTATTCTGACCAGTGTGACTTGACACCTCATTGGAGTTTTGATTTGCCTTTCTCTTTATAATGAGTCACCAGGGAAGCCCCACTCAGACACATTTTAAATGTTTCTTAAAGCCAAGGCTAAAGAAAGATTTTAGACTTTCTATATCCTATGTTTGGGGCCTCCACAGTGGCTGAGTGGTAAAGAATCTGCTTGCCAATGCAGGAGAACTGGGTTCAATCCCTGGGTTAAGAACCCCTGGAGAAGGAAATGGCAACGCACTTCAATATGCTTGCCTGTAAAACCCATGAACAGAGGAGCCTGATAGGCTATAGTCCAAGGGGTTGCAAAAGAGTATGACATGACTTAGAAACTAAAGAACAATATTAGTGATGCTGAACATCTTTTCATGTACCTGTTAGCCATCTGGGTATCTTTGGAAAAATATTTATTTAGGTCTTCTGTCCATTTTTTGATTTTGTTGCTTATTTTTTGATATTGAGCTGATTAGAAGTTTATTTTGAAAATTAATCCCTTGTTGGTCTCATTGTTTGCAGATATTTATGAACAAAGCTGAAGGAGGTGAGGGAATTCCAGTTGAGCTATTTCAAATCCTAAAAGATGATGCTGTGAAAGTGTTGCACTCAATATGTCAGCAAATTTGGAAAACTCAGCAGTGGCCACAGGCCTGGAAAAGGTCAGTTTTCATTCCAATCCCAAAGAAAGGCAATGCCAAAGAATGCTCAAACTACTGCACAATTGCATTCATTTCACATGCTAGCAGAGTAATACTCAAAATTCTCCAAGCCAGGCTTCAGCAATATGTGAACCATGAACTTCCTGATGTTCAAGCTAGATTTAGAAAAAGCAGAGGAGCCAGAGATCAAATTGCCAACATCCACTGGATCATGGAAAAAGCAAGAGAGTTCCAGAAAAACATCTATTTCTGCTTTATTGACTATGCCAAAGCTTTTGACTGTGTGGATCACAACAAACTGTGGAAAATTCTGAAAGAGATAGGAATACCACACTGTCTGACCTGCCTCCTGAGAAATCTGCATGCAGGTCAAGAAGCAACAGTTAGAATTGGACATGGAACAACAAGCTGTTCCAAATCAGGAAAGGAGTACATCAAGGCTGTATATAGTCACACTTACATGCAGAGTACATCATGCAAAATGCCAGGCTAGATGAAGCACAAGCTGCAGTCAAGATTGCCTGTAGAAATACCAATAACCACAGATATGCAGATGACACCACCCTTATGGCAGAAAGTGAAGAAGAACTAAAGAGCCTCTTGATGAAAGTGAAAGAGGAGAGTGAAAAAGTTGGCTTAAAGCTCAGCATTCAGAAAACTAAGATCATGGCATCTGGTCCCTTCGCTTCATGGCAAATAGATGGGGAAAGAGTAAAAACAGTGTCAGACTTTATTTTGAGGGGCTCCAAAATCACTGTAGATGGTGACTGCAGCCATGAAATTAAAAGACACTTGCTCCTTGGAAGAAAATCTATGACCAACCTAGACAGCATACTAAAAGGCAGGATATTACTTTGCCAACAAAGGTCTGTCTAGTCAAAGCTATGGTTTTTCCAGTAGTCATGTATGGATGTGAGAGTTGGACTATAAAGAAAGCTGAGTGCCGAAGAATTGATGTTTTTGAACTATGGTGTTGGAGAAGACTCTTGAGAGTCTTGGACTGCAAGGAGATCCAACCTGTCAAACCTGAAGGAAATCAGTCTTGAATATTCGTTGGATGAATTGATGCTGAAGCTGAAAGTCCAATACTTTGGCCACCTGATGCAAAGAACCAACTCCTTTGAAAAGACTCTGATGCTGGGAAAGACTGAAGGTTGGAGGAGAAGGGGACAACAGAGGATGAGATGGTTGGATGGCATCACTGACTCAATGGACATGAGTTTGAGTAAACTCCAGGAGTTGGTGATGGACAGGGAGGCCTGGCGTGCTGCAGTCCATGTGGTCACAGAGTCAGACACAACTGAACAACTGAACTGAACTGAACTGAACTGATAAGTTGTTGAATAAAGAACTTGCTCTTAATTTCAACCCACTTTTGCAGTATTTTATTCCACTCTTCTAATGCATTTAAACTCTGCTGAACTCAAACTTACTGTTACCTGTATTAGCTTTCCTGCTTTCACAGTTTTTGCTAATTTCTTTCTTCCACTTGGAGTGCAGTTTATTTGTACTTTCAGTTACTAAAATGTCACCTACTCTTCAAGGGCTAACTAAAAATGCACTGCTTCATAGACGCAGCAGATAATAACTAATTATCTGTTGTGTGTATACTTCAGCATGTACTTCATTAGATTACATAATTATATTTGATGTTACTTAGTGATCTCATAAATGTTAAAATAAATATGTATTATACCATTACTTAATAAGAGTTCAAAAATATAAAATATACAATCATACTCTAGTAAAAGTTTAAAAAATTAAATTTGCAGTTTCAGTCCAATACCTTTCTCATAATCATTCCTTTTAACAACTACAACTAAGCATTTCCCTTTCTCTGTAGTGAAGGTTAAATCAACACACTTAAACATTTAAAAAAGTATTTTCTAAGTTCAAAGTCTTCTATTGCAAACATATTACTTTTGGGTTATCTTGATGACTAAATGGCAGTTTTGATGAACAATTCTTACATGGTCTGGTCTTCTGCCTTTCATTTGCTCAAAATGTAAAAAAGAGTCATCAGTTCATTATCTTTTCTTTTTAAATTATTATGTAATTGACATATAACATTACCATCTCACTGTAGGTCCTGTCAAGTCACTTTGCATTTTAGTGGTTTTATGTCTACAATACCACAACTGTCAGAATGTGTATATTCTATTCTCTCTTCCATAATGAAGTAAATAATTAAGTGATTTAAATAAATCCTGTTTTAGGTAAACAAAATGCTTTTTAAACTAACATAGACAGCTAAAGCTCTTGAATATGTTATCAAAATAACTAAAAACACAAAAGATGAATGTATAGGGTTAATTCTATCACTCTGAATTTTTTTTATTTTAAGAAATGAGTATTATTGAAATTATGAAATATTGAAATTATTTTTTATTTTAAGAAATAAACTCACCATTCTTACCCAAGCTAAGTATGTATTTATGTAATAAGGTATACATTTATGTAATAGGCCAATGTTGAATTCTCTCTCTAGGTGCTGTCTTGTGTTATGGCCTTTCTCTCTGAGTTTCATTTCCTGGGTGCAAAGCTTCTCCAAGAACAGAATTAAAATTCACTGTTTATTTATCTCCAGATTTCTAACTAGAGTGGATACAATCAAACATAAAATTATTGAATGTGTGGTTCTAATAATGGAAAATTTAAAAGTCATCACACAAGGGCAAGATCGTATATAAATGTCTCATTTTACTAATTAACTAACTTGCAGAAAGATCTACTACTACACCTTCAAATGTGGATTTAGGCTACCACATCGACCAGTTCAAAAAAGTAACAAGATCAGGTTATTTTAAAGTAATTTTTAAATGTAGGGAAATTTTTTTTTAAAAGGCAGTCATACATTGATTGAAAAAGTTATACGCAGTCATGCAATAGACATTAGGAAACTGTTAAACATAAAGTAGTCCTTTGCCTTGACATGGAATGGTGTTCATAATATACTGGGAATAAAACAAATTAAATTTCAGAAAAGTCTGCTTAGTGTTGACACCATTTTTTTCAATCTCTCAGAGTAAAACCTTGAATTGTTCTTGACTCTTTTCTTTCTCTCATGGTTTGCTTTTAATTCTTTGGGAAATAATTTTGACTCTCAAAATATGACACCATCTCTCCTCTATGGCTCATAACAATTATCCTTTCTCTTCCCTTTGCACTTTTCAGTGGGCTCCCAACATATAGTCAGAATAGTTTCTTTAAACACAAGTCATATCATGTTTACTGTTTTGCTCAAACCTGCCAGCAGCTTCTGCCTCATACAAAGTAAAAGCCAAAGTTCCACAATGAACTACAAGGGCCTCCATGGTCTTGTTTCCGCCTGGTGTTCTCTACTCCGCTTCTGCTCCATTAGTTTCCTCACTGGTCCTAGAACAAGCTAGGCGTTCCACCTTAAGGCTGTTTCATATCCCTGGAATTGTTGCAGGAAGAGAGACCTCTTGTAGGGTCTGAGACTGGGCTCTTGTCTAACACCTGGAAATGAATTGTTGGAGGAGACACATGTGCAGACAAGGTAGGTGACTTTATTAGGAAGGGGTGCCTGGACAGAGAGCAGGGTAAGGGAACCGAGGAGGACTGCTCTGCCATGTGGCTCACAGTCTTGGGTTTTATGGCAACTGGGTTAGTTTCCAGGTTGTCTCTGGCCAATCCCTCTGTCTTGGAGTCCTTCCTTGGCACATCAATCAGCCAAGATGGGTTCCAGTGAGAAATATTCTGAGAGTTTGGGAGGATGTATGGATTGGCATCTCCTCTCTCCTTTTGACCTTTCCCAAATTCTTCTGGTTAGTTCTCATTCCTTAGCAGGACCTCATACAGGTGGTTTACTATGGTGCCTGGCCAGCACGGGTGTTTCTCCTAACAAAATGAGGTTTTCCTGCAGGCACCCACATGGTTGGCTGCTAACTTCCTTCAGGTGTTTTCCTAACTGTCCTCTTCTCGATGAGACTTACTCCAAACACGCAATTTTAAAAGTCGAAATTATAGTCCCAGCTTTATCCCTAGCACTCTCCAGTTCCCTTCACCCTTTCTACCATGTTACCCTTTATTTATTCATTATGGAAAGCAGGTGAAGTGAAAGTGTTAGTCGCTCAATCGTGTCCAACTCTTTGGGCCCCCACGGACTATGTAGCCTGCCAGGCTCCTCTGTCCATGGAATTCTCCAGGCAAGAATACTGAAGTGGGTAGCTATTCCCTTTTCCAAGGAATCTTCCTGACCCAGAGATCGAACCTGGATCTCCCATGTTGCAGGCAGACTTTTTACCATCTGAACCACCAGGGAAGCCCATTATTCATTATAAGCATTATTTGTTATCTGCTTCAATCTAAAGAAAGACTACTACTACTATCCATTCTCCATAAGAGAATGGATCTTTGTCCATTTGTTTATGCCTATATTTTAAGTATCTGGAATATAGAATGCAATTAATAACTATTAGTGAAATAAGTGTGTGTGTGTGTTTTTTTTTTATAACATGGAACCTAATCTCAAGGGATACATGTCAGTTGTTAGTGAAGATGATGATGGGAAAATATGGAGGGGTGGATAGAGTTTTTACCTTTCACTTCCTATAGATCTGCAGTGTTAGATATTTAAAGACAGTATAACTTTTATAAGAACTATGCATATCTAAAAATGAAAAGTGAACACATCAGCCTTAATTCCACTATGCTAACCCATTCAATACTGATTTTTTCTATTGAATAGACTTGTAATAAATTAAACAGACTTGTTTACTGTTTTGCACAAACCTGCCAGCAGCTATTCAATTACAAGCAATTGAATAGACTTGTGATAAAAGCACATTGCTAGTAGCTTTTGCAGTCACATCTAGGAAACTTGATTCTAATATACTATTGCAAATTTCTTTTTTGTATGAAAGAAAGATTCCTAATACATGTTTCACTAGAAATTAAGGAGAATAGTTAAAATGCAGACTGGGACTTTCAGTGCTATCCACCTTTGAGACTACATTTGCTCACAATTTCTGATAAAACTATACTTTGGAAGGAGAAGGTAAAAAGCAAACTCTTCAACTTGATATGACTCAAAAGACCAAACACAAGTACATAAGAGTTATGCATGTATTTATACATATTTGTAAAGCTCATCTGAATGTGGATATTATCTGTAATTCTTCTCCAAAACAGAGCTAGCCTGCAGAGGAAAAAAAAAAGTAGGTTAAAAAAAAGATTGACGATTTCATAAGAGTTGACATTTGGTAAAATCAATTACTGTTGCTGGTCATAGTACCCCAAAATAAACAGAAACAAGAAATTGCCTGCAGGCCGTCTATTAAGATTTATCCATGTTTTCTGGGAGGATGAACACTGGCACATAATAGAATTGCATTTTATTTTGATAAAATATTTCCTAGCATAGACTTGAAACAGTGGCTCAAAAAGAGGTAAATGTTATGGGGTAAGAAGTAGATTTGGGATGGACTATGGAGTGACAACAGAGAGAGCAAGGCAAGTTTGGGCTGGTGGGGGTGGGGGCTATGACAGAAGCAGGCACTGGAAGTCATTGGTTGCAAGGAGCTTGTTAAAGGTCTTTAAAATAAATCTACTTTATTATTGCTCCTACCAATGCTCGCAGACAGAATTGCATCTCTTTCACCCAATTATCCATTCACTCAACAAAATTTCATTGAGCACATACTGTGTAACAAGCCTTGGGATAGATAAAAGAGTATATTTGTAGAAGATTAAGACACAGCCTGTGGCTTTGAAAGTGAGTGCATTGGAAATTCAATGAGGTCAAGTGTCTGTTGCTTCCTGCCCCAGAGCAGCCCTTGTCAAGCTCACTTGGAGCTTTCCCTTCATTTCCTGAAGGGACTCAGCCAGTCCCTAAGCTGCCAGGAGCATAAGGCAGTTTACACAATCTGACTTCAGACTGCTGGAGTAGCTCACGTGCTCAGCTGCTTGGACAGCAACAAGGAAGGCAGCTGTGCAAGCCCACAGGCCTTGCTGGGCCACCCAGGAGCTCTCCTGGAGGGAGAAGCCGGAGTTTCAGCCCACCTGGCTACCGCAGGACACTGAGAGGTCACGCCGGGAAGGGCCAGGACCCTACAAACCACCACCTTTAATACTGAACGTGCAAGATGGGGCTTTGGGAGAACGTTCAAAGATGGGGCTTTGGGGGAGCGTTCTGGGGCCCAAGTAAACTCTTGACCTTACTGATCCTTATTTACATTGCCTTTTTTTTTTTACATTTGCCAGTTTCTATACCACTTTTCTCATTTTCCTGATTTATCCTAGTATTTATTAAGCACCTACATCATTTTTGATCCTTCATATGCTTTTATTTATTTATTCATTTTTGGAACTTTTTATTTTGTATTGGGATATAGCCGATTAACAATGTTGTTAAGCACCTACATCTTGCCAGACATTCAGATACTGAAGAATACAAAGGTGAAAAGGACATTACTCCTTCTCTGAAAGAGCTTTCATACCATCAAAGGAAGTGGAAAGATATCCAACACTTATTGGGTATTTCCTATGTGTCAGAATTTGAAAGATAGGGAGGTAGGTATAGATTCTCAGTCCTGTCTGAATCTTGTGACTCCATGGACTGTATCCTGCCAGACTCCTCTGTCCATGGAATTTTCCAGGCAAGAATACTGGAGTGAGTTGCCATTTCCTCTTCCAGGGGATCTTCCTGACCCAGGGATCAAACCTTCATCTCCTCCTATATTGCCAAGTGGATTCTTTGCCACTGCACCACCTTCTGACACCTCAGTGCAGTTTAGTCACTCAGTCGTGTCCGACTCTTTGCGATTGCATCCACTGTAGAATGCCAGGCTTCCCTGTCCATCACCAACTCTTGGAGCTTGCTCAAACTCATGTCCCTCCAACCATCTCATCCTCTGTCATCCCCTTCTCCTCCTACCTTCAATCTTTCCCAGCATCAGCGTCTTTTCCAGTGAATCAGTTCTTCACATCAGGTGGCCAAAGTACTGGAGTTTCAGCTTCAACATCAGTCCTTCCAATGAATATTAAGGACTGATTTCCTTTAGAATGGACTGGTTGGATCTCCTTGCAGTCCAAGGGACTCTCAAGAGTCTTCTCCAACACCACAGTTCAAAAGCATCAATTCTTTGGCACTCAGCTTTCTTTATAGTCCAACTCTCACATCCATACCTGACTACTGGAAAAGCTGACACATGGATCCCACTAAACAATATTACCATTATGTTGTGCAGATTGACATTTGAATGTAGGCTTGTCTCACTCCAAAACTCAAAAATAAACTCTCCTATTATAATAAATTATAAGAAAATAAGCTAATGGAATATTCATTTTAAAAAAAGCTTTAAAAGTCAGTTTTAAATATGATTCTTTTCTGCAATTTAAATGTCTGTCTTTTTTTTTTCCTTTTTACAGTTCCATGTAACCATTCACCCTCTATGCTTTTGCAACTCCATTTTAATTTTTGACAAGTTGGAAAAGAGATGTCTATATTAATTATGATACAGACTATGTTGCTCTAACAAACAGGTCCAAAACACACTGGCTTCAATAAGATAGAAGCCTACTTCTTTCTCATGCAGTAGTATAAATATGAGGGGTCTAGGTTAGCCAACCCATTCAGCTCCACAGGCTATACAGGAAATCCAGACCAAAGCTAGATGCTGTTCTAGTTTTCAGTCCAGAAGACCAAGAAGAAGACAAGTAATGGATAAGTAACATTCTTTAAGAAACTGACCCAGAAGTTCCAAACATCACATCTACCTACATTCCAGGTGCTCCAGCAAGTGGCAAAGGAGTCTAAGAAGTATAATTTCTATCTGGACAGTCATATGCCCAGATAGAACACTCTATGCAAGGCAATTTGAAAAGAGAAAAAAAGTCATATGGATGGAGAAATATAGAGCTGACTTTAAGTTACATAACTATATGATGCCCCTCCAATAATTTGGTTGGTTTTTCTATGTAATTGAATGAATTGACTAGTAAGGCTATAGGCTTGATAATTTTTTTGGGGGGGGACACAATTTTTGAAGTCTATAGCAGACACTTCTTTAAGACAGAGTAATAGGTTTTCCTGGAGTACATCTTCTTTGACTACTACAGATAGAAGTATTTTCTCTCTATTTTATGAATCATTAATGTTTTATTTCAAGAACTCATTAATGTGCCTATCTTTAGGCATTAATGCTTTATTTCAAGAACCTATTAATATTATCTTCTTTGCATGAGAAAGAGTACTGACTTACTTATTTGAAAACCTCAGCAGCATATCAGTAAGTCTGCATATGTTAGAAGATTAATATTGAATAAATGAATGAGCAAACTGAAATATATAACATAAATATACATGCTATATATAATATATATATACATGCTATAATATATATATACATGCTATATATAATATATAAAATAAGTGTATATTATATATTAAAAATATATGTGTATTTCTGTAAATGTAGGTTGAGTTGATTCATTTATTCAGTATATTTTGTGGGCTGCTGTGAGAAGACGATGAACCATGAAAGAGGAAGGCACACTCTAAATATATTCAGATAAATTTATTCCCATACTGGGTATATTCTTGATTTCCAGAGGTATATAAAAGCTTTTAGTTATTTACATAGCAAATAGCGATGCTTGAGCACCTTCAAGGTCAAGGTAGATAGTTCTTCTTGACACAAAAGCTTTTAATAAAAGACACTTTGTTTCTCTTAGCCACCTCCTGCATTTGTACCCATTACCAGCTGTGTCTTTGAAAGGTTTGTGATTCAAGTTTACAGGAAGCATCTCCCTTCCTAAAGCTGTTTATGAGAACTTAAGAGGTTTCTCCTTTTCTCTCTTTTCCTGAAATTTCAATCTCTTAAAAAAAATTTTGTTTGTCTTTAATTTTCATTTCCCTGGCAAGCTGTCTTACTTTTTCTTTTTTTCATTTTCCAGGAATGATGTCTTTCCCTCTTCTCCAATCCCTTCCCCAGGTAACAGTGATTTGAGCTTCTTTCCCCCAAATTTTTGCCTTTGTTTCTCAGTTACAGTGTAATGAAATGTATCCCTCCAAATGTTTTGACCTCAAACTAAGTTTCAGGGCAATCTCTCATGTTACTCATTCTGTTATATATTATTATATTATATATCGAAGGAAATGAATGTATTCAATTTGCTTATAATAACCTGTAATTTGACAAATATAGCTAAGACTACCTAGAATGTCTTTAATAGTTTCAAAGGAGACATTTAGAACACATAAAAGTAGTTGGTCATTTGTATATTTGGCAGAAATTATTTGCTTTGGTGAATGCAACTTATATTTTTCTTAGAAAAATCTTGGCTATATTTATTCTTAATGAAATTATTTTCCAATAAACGTGTCATTTGGTATATAGCTTTTCCTAAAAAAAGATGGCTACATTAGTAAAGTTCAGTGAAATGTTCTCTGTGTCTATATATTGCATATAAATTTTGTTCTGTGTGCATGTATATTTAGACATTAAATGTATATGAATTTGTGTTTTTTTGCAGATCCTTAGTCACATCTTTATCTATCACAGAACCTAAAACAAAAACATGTGTTGAATATCTTTTTGTTGAATAAGGAACATTCCTTTATTCACTAAATTGAGCATCCACTGTATGCCCAGCACTATACAAGCCTTGACAAATGAAGGTGAATAGAACAGTCTTTGCTTTTAGGAGTTCACAATACAACCGAAGCGAGACAATTGTGATTATTGTGATAGACTACCTGATGAGTGTGTTAAAGTGAACAGATCCTAGATTTATTTGGTCCAGGTATGCATCTAGATCTGCGTAGTGAATGTTTTAAAAGACAAATCATAGTTTTCTAGACAAAGAAAACTAGGATGGAGCTGTACATAGAATACATAGCTGGGAGTCTAACTGTAAAAAAAATATAAACATTGTTAAGTTTCTAAAATCATCATGCACATGAAATAGTCATACTCATGTTCATTAAATTATGCTTTACTGAAGTGAATAGCATGTTGAAGGTGGTGTGATTCACAGGGTAGCAAGTAAATGCCCGTATTGATATCACTGCTTTTGCTGTAGAAATAAAGCCTTTGGAACCTTAAATATCTCTCCGATGTTGTGCCCTTCCTTAATATGGTATATGAACACAGAGAATGACATGACTTGGGACTATGGAATTGAAGATGCTTATAAAAACCTCAGCCTAGTTATGTCCTCTTATACAAAGGGTATGGACGCTGAAGCCAGACAATCCCCAGCAAATATAGTGGGTCTTTATGAGTAATCTTAGGTAAGTACCATAAAGTCACTGGGATTCACAGTGCTCAACTTTGAGAGGCCGAGAGTAACTAGTTCAGAGTGAGGATTAAATATGATAAACTATCTGTATTAGTCAGAATTCTCCAGATAAATAGAATAAATAGAATGTGTGTGTGTATACACACTGTTGGTTCTGTGTATATATTTACACTATTGGTTCTGTGTATATATATGTACATATACATACACATTCTAAGAGATTTATTATAAAGAATTGGCTCAGATTATCATGGAGTCTAATAAGTTTCCAAATCACCAGGGTGAGTCAGTAAGCTGGAGACCCAGAAAAGCCCATGATGTATTCCTTTCTAAATCAGAAGGCCTGAGGACTGGGAGAACCAGTGGGGCAGGTCCACTTCAAAAGCTGGCAGTCTCAAGACCCAGAAAGAGCTGATGTTTCTTTTCAAATCTGAAGGCAGGAAAAAACCCAGTGTTCCAGTCTGAAGGCAGTCAGGCAGGAGGAATGCTTTCTTGGGGAGGTTCAGATATTTTGTTCCATTCAGGCCTTCAGTTTATTGGACAATGCCCACCCACACTGGGGGTCGGGGGGCAGAGGGAGGTGGCAATCTACTTTACTCAGCTGACAAATCTAAAGGTTAATTTCATCTAAACACATGCTCATAGTCAACACCCAGAATAAGGTTTGACCAAATATCTGGGCACCCCATAGCCCAATAAAGCTGACAAATAAAATTAACTATCACAATATCTAAAATTCCTTTCACAGTGACTGAAATAGAGCTTTATAAACATTTTAAGTAAATGAAAGAATAAATAAAGCCATGATTAAAAACAAAACTTTCTTAATCATGGTTTCATAGGAAAAAGGAAGAAATTAGCAACACATAAACAATTATTCATGCAGAAGCTAAAAATCACTTTAGGTGGGTGAGACAGAAGAGTGAGAAGGAGGAACTAGTGTCAGGAATTTACTTTAAAGTACACAGTATTATCATAGTTTTCCTGGGAGTGAGTATGGCACACAATCAACCACTGCAAACCACAGAATGAGAAAATCAGCTTGTGGCCAACCCAAAGGACAACTTTATAACCACAATCTGGGATGCTTGACGAGCCATAAATTCTAGTGGAAATCCAACATGGAAATGAAGGGAAGTCGTGTGTTTGGTGCCGTGGATTCTATACTCAAAAATTCCTATACGACAACAAATAAGGCATCAAAACCATGGAAGATCGTTAAGACTTAATTTTCCCCAGAGAAATAAAGGGAACTACTTATGGAAAACAGAGCTTCCCTGGTGGCTCAGATGGTTAAGAATCTGCCTTCAATGCAGAAAACCTGGGTTAGATCCCTGGGTTGGGAAGATCCCTTGAAGAAGGGAATTGCAACCCACTCCAGTATTCTTGCCTGGAGAATTCCATGGACAGAGGAACCTGGCAGGCTATAGTCCATGGGGTCGCAGAGAATCAGACATAACCAAACGACCAACACTTTACAGAAAAGAAGCTATAGACATGGTTGTAGTAGGGATATTTTCTTCAACAGATCCTGTTATTTTGACTTGAATACATCTGAATGTTTTATACTTATTCAGTGCCTGTTAGCACCAGACATTACGCTGATTACTATCACTGGTGTTCCATTCATATGTAAACATTGTAAGTTACATGTAGATATCCATCTTACAGATGAGGATGTCGGACCCTAGAGAAGCAAAGGTTAAAGCCACATATCTAGAGAACACTGGATCAAACCCAAGTCCTCCTATTCCAACATCAGAATATTCAATAGCTCTAGGCATTCTTTACAGTCAGCCCTCTGTTGTTGCATGAAGCATGACAATAGGAATGCATCTTCTAAAAGATCCTTGAAAGCTCTACAAGCGGCAAAATATCTGGCTTTCTACCTACTTGGATAAAATAACTCTTGTGCCTATATTTTAGGAAATGGCAACCCACTCCAGTATTCTTGCCTGGAGAATTCTGTGGACAGAGGAGCCTGGTAGGCTACAGTCCACAGAGTCGCAAAGAGTCGGACACGACTGAGCAACTTCACTTCGCCTCGCCTGTATTTTATCATGTGTATACAGAGCAAAATAGAAAAATCTTATCTAAAGGAAGCATTACGAAGACCAGGTGGACCATCTATCATGGAGAAAAGAAAAATTTAGCATTTGTTTTGTCATAATAGGAGGAGATGGGGAAGAAATGCCTCCTTACAATGTCTCAAATTCTCCTTTGTGGTTAAATTAATGCCACAGATGCTTTACAGTATTCTTCAATGACTATGAACACGGGCTTTGGTACTATTCTAGAACAAAGGAGGCTAAAGAGAAGTGAAAGCTAAATATTTAGATCCTGGATTGAGGAAATATGTCTACAGCGACTACTACTGGACTACTACTGGTTTCAACAAAGCCCAAATGCAGTACATTTTTAACAACTGATAAACCTAGGCAAAGGGAATATGGTTTTTTGCTTTTTTTGTACCATTCTGCTAATTTTAATTTCATAAAAATAAAAAATTTGGAGATAAAAGCAAAAATAAAGTAGCCCCAAATAACTCTGCTCCAAAAGCATATAGGCTCTGTAGCTGGTAACGATGTAGTTTGAATAGCAGCTATGCCATTTGTTAAATAAGAATTATTTAATCTTTCTAAGTTTCCATGTTATATCAATGATTGATATAAATCTATCACACAAATATGTCATATGAATTGAATGAATTATTTCCTATAAAACATGTAATAGAATTTCGCATATCAAAAAAGAAGTCTCATGCTAATTTTGCTTCTGTGTGCTTCTGCCACTCAGCCATCTCTGACTCTTATGACCCCATGGACTGTAGTCCAAGGGGCTCCTCTGTCCATGGAGTTTTCCAGGCAGAAATACTAGAGTGGGTTGTTATTTCCTTCTCTGGGGGATCTTCCCAATCCAAGGATCAAACTCACATCTCTTTCATCTCCTGTAGTGGCAGGCGGATTCTTTTGCCAATGTGCCACCTGGGAAGCACGTGTGTCATATAATAACTATTAATTTGCCTATATTATCAGAACAATTAATTAACTTTTTTCTCAGGGAGAACTGTCTCAGAACTACTGTGGAAATATTTTTGCTGCATCTAAGCTTCTTAAAACATCAAGTTTGATCTCAGAGATTGTCAAGGTATATTATACACTACACTTTCAATCACTGTATACCTCTTTGTGAAAAACCATGGAGTTACTTCTATAAAGTTAATAATAAAAACTTCTAGAAATGGTGAACAGCTCTGTTGTATAGATTTCACTCCTCTGCTTAGTAGTGTTTGTCAAAATGAGGCCTTTTCCCACAGGAAAAACTGTGAGAAAACCCAGCTTCTCCCCAGCTATTGTTTAATACCTTTTCCCTTTTAGTGGGGCAGCTAAATAAGTCAGAAGATCTGCTACCTACACTCTAAAAAAAAGATATAGTTGATGTGAAAAATAACATAAATTGCTAGCTAAATTATTGTAAGTAAAGACTATCAGCTATCATATCTTTATGCCATCAGTTACTATATGATCACTTTTGTGTAACCTTCTTTAAATGACCAACTTATAGACAATGGATCAGTGGTTGCCAGGGATTAGTGCCCAACGTGGGTGGTGGTGGGGGACAGCAGGTCATGTAGCTATAAAATGACAACATGAGGGATCCTTGTGATGACAGTAGTGACATTGTTCTGTATCTTGACCTTTGTAATGGATACATGGAATTACACCTGTGATAAAATCGCACAGAACTAAACATGCACACACACACACACACACACACACTCGTGCACAAGCACGAATGTAGGTAAAAGTGATAAGATCTAAGTAAAACTGGTGGATTTTATCAGTGTTAATATTTTGGTTGTAATTTTGTGTTGCAGTTTTGCGAGATGTTACCATTAGAGGAAACTAAGAGTACTTGTCATCTCTCTGTATTACTTCTTTCAACTGCAAGTGATTTTATAATTTCCTCAAAATAAAAAATTTAATTAGAAAACTTATTACTTAGTGTCTTTTGTCTACCTTGATGTCCATAGTAACCTTTCATGGTAGAGAAAATTTTCTAGATTGTTTATATATATTTTAAACACACTCTGATCTGTGTCCTACTTCCAGATAGAATCTTCTGCCTTTTAAATGGCCAGTAACTAGTGCATAATTGCTGGCTTCCCATCCTGAGATAAACAAATTAGGCAAATGTGGATATATTTGATTTGTCATTTGATGAATGAGAAAGAACTTCTCCAGGAAGAATGGGAACAGCTTGAGTGAGTACATTTTCTTGAGCATGCCCAGGGGGAAAATGAAGGCATTGTTATCTGATATGACACCTTGAGCAGACTGCCTGGCAAGCCCGCCACCAACGATGACTATCCATAACAAAAGTCTGGTATCAATTAAGGAAATGTGAACTTCTAACCTGTGTGAACTGTCACGGTTGAGTCCCGGCCTGGCTGATCTCTGAATTTCCAGAGGTTAATCATAGCGCTCCACAACTGACAAGACCCTCCCTTCTTTTTCTACCTCCACTGATGAAATTTGGGTCTTCTGGGGGGGGGGGCGGAGGAAGCCCCCTCCTCTTTATTTCTAAAATAAGAAACAAAGATAAATATAGTCTTATTCAAGGATGAAACTCCCTTATCTATAGCAAAGTAATAGATGCTCAATATATTTTTAACAAGTATTAATCTGAAATAAACCCTAAAAGGAATTCCAGTCCACATCTTCTAATCTATTCACCATAAAAAAATATTGATAAACAGCAAAGTCCTATGCAGGTCAGGAAGCAACAGTTAGAACTGGACGTGGAACAACAGACTGATTCCAAATAGGAAAAGGAGTACATCAAGGCTGTATATTGTTTCCCTGCTTATTTAACTTCTCTGCAGAGTATATCATGAGAAACGCTGGGCTGGAGGAAGCACAAGCTGGAATCAAGACTGCCGGGAGAAATATCAATAACCTCAGATATGCAGATGACACCACCCTTATGGCAGAAAGTGAAGAAGAACTAACAAGCCTCTTGATGAAAGTGAGAGAGGAGAGTTAAAAAGTTGGCTTAAAGCTCAGCATTCAGAAAACTAAGATCAGGGCATCTGGACCCATCACTTCATGGCAAATAGATAGGGAAACAGTGGAAACTGTGGCTGAGTTTATTTTTCTGGGCTCCCAAATCTCTGTAGATGGTGATTGTAGCCATGAAATTAAAAGATGCTTACTCCTTGGAAGGAAAGTTATGACCAACCTAGATAGTGCATTGAAAAGCAGAGACATTACTTTGCCAACAAAGGTCCATCTAGTCAAGGCTATGGTTTTTCCAGTGGTCATGTATGGATGCAAGAGTTGGACTATAAAGAAAGCTGAGTGCTGAAGAATTGATGCTTTTGAACTGTGGTGTTGGAGAAGACTCTTGAGAGTCCCCTGGACTGCAAGGAGATCCAACCAGTCCATCCTAAAGGAAATCAGTCCTTAATATTCATTGGAAGGACTGATGTTGAAGCTGAAACTCCAATACTTTGGCCACCTGATGCAGAGAGCTGACTCATTTGAAAAGACTGTGATGCTGAAAGATTGATGGCAGGAGGAGAAGGGGACAACGGAGGATGAGGTGGCTGGATGGCATCACTGACTCGATGGATGTGTTTGAGTGAACTCCGGGAGTTGGTGATGGGCAGGGAGTCCTGGTGTGCTGCAGTTCATGTGGTCACAAAGAGTCAGACACGACTGAGCGACTGAACGGAACTGAACTGTACAGCACCGGGAACTATATTCAACATCTTATGGTAAACCATAATGGAACAAAGTAGAAAAAAATGTATATATATATGTATATATATACATATATTTATAAAGCTGAATCACTTTTCTGTACAGCAGAAATTAACAGAACATTGTAAATCAACTATACTTCAATAAAAAAGAGAAAATACATCAGTCATCTATTTATTAAATGCTTACTATGTATCAGGCACTGCTTTTGCATTTGTAAGTACCAAACTTTCCTTTCAAGTATTCTGTACAATAGATGGCATCTATTATTAATATCCATTCAATAGATGAGGTCACTGACTTCACAAAGATCACAACGATCACAAAGTTGTTAAACGGCAAGGCTGATAAGTACAGTAAGAACAATCTCAGTACTTGTGGTCAAGCTATCAGCTTGTCTCAGATCTGATAAATCATGGGAAGTGTCCATTCATTAGGCCAAAGTATGTATTCAAAAGTGAAAACAACTATCTTGGCTTGGAGCTTAACCAAAATTGTCATATAAAATTTTGATCAGCATTCTAACAGCTGTTTTAATGCTTATAACAATCCTATGAAGTAGAAGTTATCAACTCTAGTCTATTAAATGAGAAAATGGAGTCACTGGGGGCGATTAAGTGGCTTAAAATGATAATTCATTTAATAAGTATTGAACTCTGTCTCCTAAGCTTTATCTTCTAAACCAGGCTCTTAGGTTTACCATGTACTGTTGAATCTTGCATTTCAGGGTCAACTTTGCATCAGCAGAATTTTAATTCAGCAGGAAAGTCTGACTAACTAGGTTAATTAAGTTCCTTGAGGTAAAATTTGCTCATCCATTATATGAAGGTGGTTATAAAAACTGCACTTTCCATCTCAGTGGATTTTCATGAAGAAAAGATGATGGAAGTGAAAAGACAGTCAGCAGTAAGCTCACAAGCTTAAGTTGCCACTACGCTTATGACTTTTCAGAATTTTTCACTTCTAGGAAGCAACGCAAAAATGGAAAGTTGATTGGATTATAATTTGGGAGCATTATGTATTCAAGTTTGGATTCATTTTTTTATTCATTCATTTGTTCAATTATATGAGATAGCCTATTCTGGATCTTATAGAAAATACAAAGGAGTTAGTACTTTATATAAATCTGTCAAATTGTAGCTATACAAAAACCATGTCTTATTCACCATTACTTCATAACTATGTTCTGAATTTGACTCAGCCGTGAATACTTCATACAAATTATTACAAACTTACTATAGTACTCATCTTTAGTGTCATCAATGTTTTCTACCCAAACACACCCACACACACTCTCTTGCACATGGCACATACATCCTAACTAGGAAATGTGCTAGGCTGTGGGTATTCAAAAGGCTCATGAATCTCATAACCTCGGAGTGAAGTCAGACAATTAAATCAATTACTTTAATCACAAGATCTATGAGGGAGTTAGGCTGAGAAGTCACCTCACAGTCTACCACTAATGCATGACCTTGCAAAATCACTTAGTCTTTGGCTTAACCACACTGGACTAGAAGAATAAATGGGTCTAAAAAGTAGAAAATTCTATGTGGTGATGTTTGAAAACCACTAACAGCAAGGGGTTATTTGCAAACAAATCTAAATGTTTTCTATTCAATTCAGCCAGTGCTATTTCACACCCTCTATATGGCAGGCACTGAATTTCTTAGCATCTTTGAAAATAACCACCTATTCTCTGCAGGCAGAGACGTATTCTCTGGAGCTGTTTTTCCAATAACATTTATTTTAACAATAATATGCTTAGTCTGCTGTGAAAATACAACTTCACTGATTAGGCAGCCAGCCCAGTCAAACATTGTTCGGGGTTATAATTATAGCTATTTAATTGTTGAACAATCTCATAAGAGCTGCAAAAGCATCTCAGTTTGTTTACGTGGCAATTTAAGCTTGTTTTTTCCTTTTATCCTTTTTCCTCTTGAAAGGAAAGCTCAGGATAAGTCTAGCCTGAAGCCCCAGAGTATAATTAAGCACTCCCCCCTTAAAAACGTATTGGGACCAGGAGGCTCCTTTTTGGTTAAAGTAAGGAGCTGTTGCCATGATTTGTTTTAATTTGATAAACACAGAGAGCTATTCTGTTCTGAGACCTCTTTCCCCCCACTCAGAAAGGGGGTGTTTACGTACAGCTGTGGGGAATTACTCACAAGAGGTTTAAACAGTGGAAAAAGAAAACATCCTCTTTTTTTTCTGGACCCACCCAGCCCACCAAAGTTTACAGACTTAGCCAATGGAAAGATAGATCATGGTTCACTGAGAACTCCCTTTGGAAGATGGAGACCTAGACTCAAACAGAACATCTAGAAGACCTAAAGGGCATAGAGAGTGGCATTAGCAGCGACAGGGGGATGGCAAGGCGAATCCTTTAAAGAGACTTTGCTTCAGAGGCAGCTTGCAGGTTATATACTAACAGAGAGCCGTGGTGCCTAGGGTTGTATAAAAATGTATAATGGGAATATGAATTGCACTATGGTCCTTACAGGGTCAGTAAACTCCCCCTTAGCCAACAGTGAACAAATCTAGGTTTTCTTCTAATTTTGCATAAGTGTTGGATAAAAGATGAAAAATGGTCTTTTTCAGTTTTCCTTTCAGCTTAAGTGATTTTTTCCTGTGCATTTTATTTAATTACTTTGTGCAAAATAGAAGCAGAGAATTTAACTAAATGAGAAATATGATTAAAAGATCTCAGAGCGACCTTGAAATGAGTGGTTAAATTTTTAATAAATCAGCCACTAGCTATTCTGTTATTGGGTTTCCCTAGTGGGGAAGACGATGGCACCCCACTCCAGTACTCTTGCCTGGAAAATCCCTCGGACGGAAAAGCCTGGTAGGCTGCAGTCCATGGGATCGCGAAGAGTCGGACATGACTGAGCGACCTCACTTTCACTTTTCACTTTCATGCATTGGAGAAGGAAATGGCAACCCACTCCAGTGTTCTTGCCTGGAGAATCCCAGGGACGGGGGAGCCTGGTGAGCTGCCGTCTATGGGGACGCACAGAGTCAGACACGACTGAAGCGACTTAGCAGCAGTAGCAACAGTGGGCTCAATGATAAAGAATCTGCTTGTCAGTGTAGGAGATGTGAGTTCGATCTCTGGGTCCGGAAGATTCCTTGAGGGAGTATTCCTACTCCAGTATTTCTGCCTGGGAAATCCCACGGACAGAGGAGCCTGACAGGTAACAGTTCATGGGGTTGCAAGAAGAATCAGACATACCTGAGACTAAATAACAGCAACAAAACTATTATTATTTTAAAATAAACATCGAGTTGTGATTTTTAGTTTTTATGANGAGATGTGAGTTCGATCTCTGGGTCCGGAAGATTCCTTGAGGGAGTATTCCTACTCCAGTATTTCTGCCTGGGAAATCCCACGGACAGAGGAGCCTGACAGGTAACAGTTCATGGGGTTGCAAGAAGAATCAGACATACCTGAGACTAAATAACAGCAACAAAACTATTATTATTTTAAAATAAACATCGAGTTGTGATTTTTAGTTTTTATGACTTTTTGAGAGGTGGGTCATGGAGTAGATTTCTCAGAGTATTTAAGAAATAATAAATATATTAGAAATTA
Organism: Neotragus moschatus; assembly: GCA_006410615.1. Taxonomy (NCBI): domain Eukaryota; kingdom Metazoa; phylum Chordata; class Mammalia; order Artiodactyla; family Bovidae; genus Neotragus; species Neotragus moschatus. Next base: position 597,776 of record SJYA01002090.1, read on the forward strand.
ATAAGTATATATATTATTTTGAAAGTATAGAGTGAAATTGTAACGCTTTGGGGCACTATATTTTACCTACTTCAATTTGAGAAAAGAAGAAAGCAAAGAGAAAAAAATAGAGAGAAAATTTTATGTTCATTTCCTGGGGTGGCATTCACCAAAATAAGTTCTATCAAAATGTGTATTTCTGGGGAAAAATATTGAAGGAGAACCTTCCTGTATGTATGGCTTAATTAAACCAAGGTTTGATTAACTATAGTTTAATAATCATAGTTAATAGTTATAACTATACTTATAGTTCAGTAATTGATGTAACTTAGAATTCCTTTAAAAGTTAGCGTACCAGTTTTAAATAGTTTCTTCAAATTGTCATGAAGATGTCAACCCAGGAATGAGATTAATTTGTCTCAGTCTTTCTGCCAGAATGAACTTATTCTTAAGATTTACTACCTCTCATTTGCATGTTTTTGTAGACCGACATAAAAATAAGCTCCAAATCAGTGGTACAAAATTAATTCTATTCACCATTTCTCAATTTACTCTGAATACTGCTTCCAAATATTTTGACTCTTTTTATTTATGGTAAACTCAGGTACTAGGTCATACACACAAGCTTTGCTATTTTAAGCTCTCAAATGATATAAAAAGCAGCTTCTTTGACCAAATGGATTTCTTGTTTGCGGAAGTCTGTCATAGTTAATCTTTTTTTCCCCTTAAAATATAACTTCCTAGAAAATGATTATGCCTTTCACATAAGTGAATTTTCTTCTTTGTTAGAATGTGTGTCATTTCCAGGTAAAGATGGATTGAAATCCAACATAGTCAATGATGATAGCTGTAAAGACCCCATGAAGTAGTTAGAATTTTCCATTGTCCTCCATCTAAAATGATAACAAACACAGTTTTAATTCACTTAATTCATGTTTTTTTTTTTTACGCAAAAAAAGATACAATACTTGGAAAGCACATACTACATATGTAAACTCATTGATAAAAGGAAAAGTAACTGTTGCCATGAGATTACTCCACAGAAAATGTTTGGTTTAAGTAAACTAGCCAGTATTCGAAGTAGAGGGACTCATTCAGTTTTCTAAGGGAAATAAAACCAAAACCTTAACTTTCAAGTCCTTGGGTCTTTTGCAGTAAGAACAAATTAGAGACAATTCTTTTTTTCTCTCTCTCTTCTCTATCCTTCCGTTCCTTTTTTGCTTTCTTTCACAATTTTAGATGTCCTTGTTAAATTTATTTTTATTTCCTCCTTTAGAAAATAACGTCTTATTTTTTGTTTTATTTCAATGTTGTATTTCTACAAAGTTGTGAAGGTCTAGCTTACCTGGTGCATAACAGCTGCTCAAAAGTAATTGTTGAGTAAAAATGAGTAACTTAAGTCACACAGATTACCTGTAGAGAATGTGGAAAATATCCCCTTTTTTCCAGGAGCAGGGACAGCACAGATGTTTCCTATGCTGAGTTTATCAAGCTCTGCAGAATCTCCCCATGGGTCTCTGAGTGCCCTTTGGTAAGTTTTCCATGCAGTTGTCTCTCTTTCCCTCTTTGAAGTCTACTGAGCTGGTGAGAAAAGTCTAGAGAGGATGACAGAAATAAGCCCAGTAAAGGTAGCCTTTAGAACATGATGACCCTGGACTCCATGAGTTTAAAAAAGTCCATTCATGGCTAGAAAATGAATATTATTTATCCAAAAGGTTGCAGCTGTTACATTCTCTTGAGAAAACACCAAGTAAGACCTATCCATGCCAGGTTTTTCTGATTGCCTAACCTCAATGATTCTGAGATAAAATCCCAAAATAGGCATTTATAAAGGCAAGGAAGGAAAGGCAGCAAATGCAGAACCTGGGCAGTTTTTGCAGCTGCTGGTTTATAAACTACAAACCCAAAAGTTGTTTCTCTCCCGATGTTGCCAGTTTGCCTAGGTGATAGTCTTGTGCCAGTCAAAACAGTCGCAGGCATTTCTGTACAATGTATTCTGTTCTGTCCACACTGGGGGCTGTTTCCAAAAAACAGAATAACGGAAGCACTGAATCAAAAAAACGAAACCAGAAAACTTAAGCCCTCCGATAAAAGGAGAAAACAAAAAGTAGCACGAGAAATCTGTTTTCCCAGGAACGTCCACATCGCTACAGACCCGGTTTTCAAAAGTGGATTTTCTTTGAATAGGGTTTGGATTTGCCAACAGGCTATTAGGATATAATACACCACTCACAATTCTCCAAGAAAGGATCTAAGGTTTGTTGTAATTTTCCCACTTTCCCAGAGATGGGTAGAGCCAAGAGGAAGGGGTGAAGGAAAGAAAGCAAAAGATTGCAGGAGTTGAAGAAAAGTTGCTGGATCCTATCCAGTCATCTTCAAAGGATAACCTCTTCCAAACAGAGCAAACCTTCAGGCGGAGATTATGCAAAGCTCCTGCTTTCCAACACCCCTGAAAACCTGCTACCCTCGTCCATTCAGATTTGAGGATTAAGAAAACCAGGGGAATGAAAGCATCTATTTATCCCTGGTCCATGTCAGGAATTGTTTTTCTGAGCGGGACCCTATGGCTTTATTGGTGGCATGATTGTCCCTTTTAAATATTTTTTTGGGGGATGGGAGGAGGTGGGCGTCTGTATTATCTGATAGTTCTGTGTTTGTTTTTTCAGCAAAGATGCTTAATTGTGTAACTCCTGGCCAGGTTTCCTTTGCCAAATGATAAAAATCAGAGTTGGAAAAGACCTATTAGGTCATTTTATCCTAACTCCTGCCAGTGAGAATTTTGCATCTAATATGCACGACGAGGCGTCCACTTCTTCCCTCGGGAGATTAGCCTCTACAATCCAATTAGTCCCTGCTGCCAACACATTTTCCCTGACATTCAATTTACAATTAATATCATTGTTTTTCTTAATTCTGTGGTCACCAATGAAGTGTTTACTTTCTTTTATCGTTTTTGAGTTTTAATCCGCTGATAAGTCTATTTTCTTATGCCTCCCCCAAATACACTCACTTACTTTTTCCTATAGCCTTTTAGTTTATTTGCCATTCTTTTGTCATTTGTTATTCTTTGCACGGCTCTGTATCTCTTTGATATGAGGAAAATGAAGGCTTCTCATTTCCCTACTTGGCACCTCTCATCAGCAGGCAAGGATGTAGGGGAACTGGGCAGAGAACTGAGATGCTTTAAGGTTTCCATAAAATCCAGGCTTCCTCAGTATTTTACTTCTACTTTCCAGAAATGAGTGGCTCGAGGTAGGCTGGCAATTTCGAGTATCCCAGCTTTTCAGCTGTGTGTATGTGTTTGCACGTGTCAGATTTTCTGCTGTGAAAAACCTGGCTTAGATGATCAGATGAGATAAGGGAGGCAGAGATAAGAAGCTAGAGAGGAGGAAGAAGATTACATAGTGAACTCTGAGACTGAAGGAACTCAGCCACCTTCCAGAATACCTCATTCCCTGAAGAGCAAACCCTTCAGGCCGAGGTGAACCACCGCGGACCAATGTGGCTCTGTGCCTCCTTCCATGAGACAGGCCTCTCCCCACAGCAAGGCACTTGCCTCCTGAGATTTTTGTTCCCTCATTGCCTAAGGCCCTGGCTTTGTTCCGGTCTTGTCTTGTCTCCCTCTTCTGATCCTCCGGCCTTATTTTGGCAGGCAGATTGCCTCCATCTATCCAATTTACCATGTCGATTTGGTCTCCACCTCGTGACCTCTGCTCAGCCTTTGGGCCTAAGGGAGGAGTCCCTCTTTCTGGATCCTGCCCTCTGACTAAGCCCTCTCTTGCTGCTCCTCCCTTTTCTGGGGATCCAGAACAGATACCTTCCCAAATGCCAGTTTTTCCCCCTGTGTCCCTAATTATTTCATTGTCAGGACTGTCTGTTCATGCCAGTTTACACTGAGCTCCATCACAGGCCACAGCCCCGACTCCGAGTAGCTTGCCTATATGGTTTTTAAAGGGTGTTTTATAGATAATTAAGTCTCACAAATGTCAGAAAAAATTCTTAATGTGGTCTATAAGGCCTTAAAACTTTCCTGGCTAGCATCACAGTGCAGTCACACACCACAGGCCCCTCTCAATCTGCCTCACTCCGCCTCACTCCTGTTGGCCTCCCCCTAGTCCTTTAGGCTTCCCTGGTGGCTCAAAGAAGAAAGAATCTGCCTACAATGCAAGAGACCTCGGTTAGATCTCTGGGCTGAGAAGATCCCCTGGAGAAGGGAATGGCTCCTCACTGCAGTGTACTGCCTGGAGAGTGCCATGGACAGAGGAGCCTGGCGGGATACAGTCCATGGGGGTCACAGAGTTGGTCACAACTGAGTGACTAGCACTTCCACTCGCAGGTCTGGGCTGTGCTAGCACCAATCTCTTCCACACCAGGATCTTCATCTTACTCTTCTTTTTGCTTGCCTAAGTGTCACTTACTCATCCTCAATGAAGGAGTCACAGCTTCCATGGAACTTAGACCCAAGTGCCCTCCCCCTGGACTAAGTTAGGTCCTACTGTTACACTTTATTATTTAGCCTTATACATACATTGAAAGCACTTACCAAAAATTGTAACATGCGTTTCCTGCTTTGTTATTTGACATTTGTATAACTCTATGACATGTGAAAATGGTCCTACGATTACCCTTCATTTCTGTTTCTCGTTAAGTGCTCAGTATATCATAAGTGCTTGGTCAGACGAGTCATATAAAGGATAGAGAGCAGAAGAAAAGTTAACAATCAGCTGCTATGACTGATAATCACTTGTCTTAATCTAGCTGCTTTGGTTATTTTCCTTTGCACTTATATAGTTTCAGTTCAGTTCAGTCGCTCAGCCATGTCCGACTCTCTGCGACCCCATGAATAGCAGCACGCCAGGCCCCCCTATCCATCACCAATCCCCGGAGCTCACTCAAACTCACGCCCATCGAGTCAGTGATGCAATCCAGCCATCTCATCCTCTGTCGTCCCCTTCTCCTCTCGCCCCCAATCCCTCCCAGCATCAGAATCTCTTCCAATGAGTCAACTCTTCTCATGAAGTGGTCAAAGTACTGGAGTTTCAGCTTTAGCATCATTCCTTCCAAAGAACACCCAGGACTGATCTCCATTAGAATGGACTGGTTGGATCTCCTTGCAGTCCAAGGGACTCTCAAGAGTCTTCTCCAAAACCACAGTGCAAAAGCATCAAGTCTTCAGTGCTCAGCTTCTTTTATAGTCCTACTCTCACATCCATACATGACCACAGGAAAAACCATAGCCTTGACTAGACGGACCTTAGTTGGCAAAGTAATGTCTCTGCTTTTCAGTATGCTATCTAGGTTGGTCGTAACTTTCCTTCCAAGGAGTAAGCGTCTTTTAATTTCATGGCTGCAGTCACCATCTGCAGGGATTTTGGAGCCCCCCCAAAATAAAGTCTGACACTGTTTCCACTGTTTCCCCATCTATTTCCCATGAAATGGTGGGACCAGATGCCATGATCTTTGTTTTCTGAATGTTGAGCTTTAAGCCAACTTTTTCACTCTCCTCTTTCACTTTCACCAAGAGGCTTGTTAGTTCCTTTTCACTTTCTGCCATAAGGGTGGTGTCATCTGCATATCTGAGGTTACTGATATTTCTCCTGGCAATCTTGATTCCAGCTTGTGCTTCTTATATGGTTTGGCTTATATTAAAAACCTGTCATTTTGAATATCTATATCAGATATTGTACTAGTAAGTTTTTGTTTTTAATTTCAGACACGAGAGAGCCACTATACAATTTTTACTTGAAAGAGGACTTTGGAGAAAAATAGGGAGATCATAATTAATGAGAAAATGGAGGAGTACGTTTGGAGGAATGGTTGGGTAATTCAGCCCTAGTCTCTGAGTCAGAAAGAGAAAGGATTCCTCACCTTCTGTACAAGCATTCTGAAGTAGATACTCAAATTTCCAACTCCCTACATACTGATTTATTTCTCCCCCTCCCTTGCTTTTTATACATTAAGTCATTTAATTGCCTTAAATACTTTATGAAAATGTAGGTATTATTATTATCCCCCTGTAACTTTTGAGAAAACAGAGAGGCTCATTACTCAGTGAAGGACACACAGCTAGCAAGTGAAGCAAGAATGATTTTTTTCATTACTGCTAGGTGTGTCAAGATGACCTCAGCATATTCCAGCAGATTGCAGTTCACTTTGGCTCTGAATTAGATTTCTCATTTCAAATTGATGTACTGAAATCTGCAAGAGTAGCAACCCTCTGCCCTTTGAGGAATATATACCACAAATGACACGCCATCAGCAAAACGAGCTCTAACCCAGCAGCAGTGGATGTTGTACGTCTCTCTCTTTTACTGGATTCCTTTCATGCTCACCACCATGAGCATACATGAGTGGTCCATAAACCAGAATGAAGCTAACTAGTTGGTTGACCCAGGAAATGAAAGTTAACCTCATCAAGCACTAATATCTATTATTTCCGAGTCCTTAGCTAATACTGTGCCAAGTACTTTAATAATGAAGATTCTGTTTTGCTACTTGTCTTGATTTGTCTTGTATGTTTTCTTCCCTTTTTTGGTTGTAGATCATACATCTCACATCACAGGTCTGGACATATCACAGAGATTGGGGCCTGTCACAGTCTTCCACCTGACTCCCACTGCTTGACTCAAAAATGAATATGAGAATCAATTAGCAGGACTAATCAGTTTTATTCTCCAGGATTTTTCTACCTGGAATTAGTTGGATAGAATTTTTTTCCTTTCTACTCATGAAATTTGTGAGAATTTAAGATCCAACCTGGTTACAGTCTTGTTTTTAACCTTGTGAAGATGGTTGATTCGTGATAGCACAGCTCTTTGCAAAAAAAAAAAAAAAAAAAA